>JALPQD010000504.1:0-37175 GCA_023101885.1 Typhlomys cinereus
GTCTTTTAACTCCGCCCCTTGGGTGTGGTCAGTAAGTGAGGTTCATGGGCTCAATCTGGAGGCAGGAGTTGGGCATCATGGACCCAGTGTGGTCAGTTTCCCACTGCTCCCCTCAAGGAGTACTGGGAGTTATCACCAGCCTAGCCCCAACCCCAGGCTCAGTGAGGATGCTGGTCTATCACTATCCCTGAGCCATGCTTCCAGCCCTCTGTACGCTGTCCTCCTGAGCCCCGCCTCCAGGCTTATTGAGAGTGCTGGCCTGTCACTGTCCCTGAGCCCTGCCCCCAACCCTCACTGGGCTGTCATTCTCCCTCTGAACCCCGCCCCCCGGCTCATTGAGGGTGTTGGCCTGTCACTCTCCCTGAGCCCCGCCCCTAGCCCTCACTGGGCTGTCACTCTCTGAGCCCCACCAGCCCTCCCTGAAGATGCCTGGCTGACACTCCCCCTCTGGTAAGTGACACTTTCCCAAGAAACACAACCATCTGTCCACCGCAGGAAGCTCAGTGACAGACCAAAACAGCGACACCTCAAAACAGTTCCATCACCTCAATACAGGTGAGACTTACAGAAGCTGCACCCTTAGAGCTGTCTGCTGCACAGCTTGCAGGGAGAGTCTGCTCCAGGTTTCTGGAATGTTCTGTGCTTCTCTCTGAATTTTCGACTGGAAGGAGCATCTCCTCAGCCCACACCCTTGTTTGTAGAATCCAGCTGCCATGGCGTGGTGTGTCTCTGCCTACTTACACACTCATTTACATGATTGCTCAGCCTGCTATGATGACGAAAAAAGGTAAGTTCAGTTATCCCTGCCTCAATTCCCCAGAGACTTGGCAAGGGGGGACAGGGTGTTTGTCAGAGCAAAATCTCAGTTTATTGGGGGAAAGAAAGGAGCTTATATAGACAAAAAAACCACAAGGTGCCAAACAGACAGCCAATTGTGTCAGGTCAAGGCAACCTTCAGGTTCCACAGGTCAAGTTCAATGTCAATTCAGTAAGGAAGGCAAGTCAATACCTGAAAGCCAATTAGGGGTCTCTGTAAAGTGATCAGGGTCACGCCCAAGACAGTGGCCCTCAGCGCCATCTTTAGTCCCATGTGCTTGGTCATGCCCTGGGGCAAATCCTGGCCGGGCACAACACTGTGAATTTCAGGAACTTCCTTTCCCCCAAAACAGGATCTTCCCAGATCTTCCCTGGTGTCACATGACCTCCTCCTTCAGTTAGTCTGAATAAATCAATGGCAGTGGGCTGTTCTGGGAGAGTGCGGGGATCCCCAGTAGCTACAGGGTGAGGGGGTGTACTTGCCATCTATTGAGGGGTCCAGTACTCACCTAATTCAGATCACAAACTCAAATGGGAAGTTTGAAGGTCTCTACTAGAGGAAGTGTGTTTGCACCAGGACACCCTCCAAGTTAGCTGCTTAAGAGACCAGCGCTTGGCAGCGCATCATTTACTCCAGAAAACCGCAGAACATGTGCAAAGTGTGCTGTGGGCCTGAGGCTCGCGGGCTCTGATGAATCCATGTTCCCCGAGTCACACCCGGTGACTTTGGGGGAAGAACTCCCATTAGAAGATGTGTAAACGGCTGCTCACCAGGCCGTCTAATCCGGGTTGCGTGACCTGGCAGCGGTTTTGTGGTGAAATCGTTTGTTCCACGTTGGATTGTGGCCTAGGCTAACTTTATTTTTTGGGAGGCATTTTCCATACATCGCCTCACTATCCAGCACAGGGGAGCTCCCCAGCTGGTCGCCCCT
This sequence comes from Typhlomys cinereus, assembly GCA_023101885.1. NCBI lineage: Eukaryota > Metazoa > Chordata > Mammalia > Rodentia > Platacanthomyidae > Typhlomys > Typhlomys cinereus. The sequence continues at coordinate 1,749 of JALPQD010000504.1, forward strand.
TCCACCTATCCCACCCACCACAGGGTTTTTCCCCTGTGGCTGGGATACCCCACTTTTCTCGGGGTGTTTTAAAGGCCAGGTGTACTCCATCTTACGATTCGGGAAACCATCCACAGTGACGGGCAGTGTGGCTTGGACTTCGCAGGAAGCCTTAACCTAGGGGCTGGAGCCACCTGCGGGGGGAACAAGCCCCGCTCCCGGATGGGCCTTGCCCAAAGGGGGTTAGGGGTCCCACACCAACAGTTTTTAGGGGGGCGGGCAAGTCCGCAGTGTCTGATCACCTACAGATACAGGTATGCGAATGTACATACATGGAGCAACTCAGATTCCAGGTGTCATCTCCATTGTTCCTCCACCTAACTGAACCCAGAGCAGCTGTGGGGGCCATCCTGCCGGCCAGCCTGCTCTGGGGAGTCCCAGAGTCTGCCTTCCAATGGTGAGATGACAGGCAGGAAGCCACACCCATCTGGCATTTTTGTCTGAGATCTGGGGCTCTGAACTCAGGGCCTTTGCTTGCACGGCAAATACTTTAACGTCTGCCCTATGTCCTTGCTCACCACTTTTCTGAAGAGATGTTAAGTGTGAACCGAGAAACACCTTTACGTTTTGGAATCGGTGGGATAATTGCAAGGGGGTCCAGTCCTTTCCTAGGGCCTCGTCCTTGGCAGTGTGTGGAAATGCAAATCTTCCCGAAACACTTGCCCACCCAGAAGCATAGAATGAGATGGGGAGGAAACTGTAGCCCAGGCTGGGCCAATCACTACTGATCTCCCTGATGCCCCTCCTGGAGGGCACCTCGGCGTGCTCTCCTCCTCCTGATGCCCGCGTGAATCTTGGGCTCCCGACTGGCAGCTGACCGAGGCATGGGCAGAGCCCGGCTCTGGCTAAGTCTGCGCGAGTTCCCCATAGCGGCCCAAGCAGAACCAGTTGCCACACACGAGCTTGAAGCCCCACTTTGTGGCAGGCGGAACCGTGGAGAAGTAAAACAATTGCAAAAGGTCAGAGGAGGCAGGGCAAGCTGCGCCTGGCAGCTCAGAAGTGGGGGAGCCGAGGCAGGAGGATGACTGCAGTGAGCCCATGCCTCAAAAATAACATTAAAAAAAAACACACTAAGAAATTGAAACATGAAAAGGCAGCGGACGTTCAAGGGGGTGGTCGCCGCCCTTGGGAGGAGCAAGAGGACCAAGGTTCGGAGCCGGGCAAGACCTTGGAGCAAAGGGATGAGACGCACAGCGCTGAGCCCTGCACGACAGCCTATGTGGATGGGGCCCCGTCCCCCGTCCGGTCAGCGACGCCCGAAGTAGCGGCGACTCCACCTGCCTGGCCCTGGGGAGGCTTCAGGCGTACAAGTGCGCACTCGCAGTGCGAGGGCGGCGCAGGCGCAGCGCGACCCACCTCCCGTCCTGCAATGGCTGCCGCCGCGCCGCCTGTTGTCTTTTTCGGCGCGCATGAGCTGGGTGCCGCGCTGGCACAACGGACCGCGCGTGATGCCTGCAAGTCAAGCGCGGCCGCTTCGCGCTCGGCCTGTCGGGGAACAGCCTGGTTTCCATGCTCGCCCAGGAGCTTCCCGCCGCCGCCGCCCCGGCCGGGCCCGCCAGCCTCGCGCGCTGGACCGTGGGCTTCTGCGACGTGCGCCTCGTGCCCTTCGAGCACGCCGAGAGCACTTGCGGCCTCTACCGGGTAACAGCCACAGGGCTACAGCGGGGTCCATCCGGGAACCCCCCTGCCCAACCTAGGGGAACCGCCAGGGCTCAAGTCAAACGGGCCGCGCCTACCTAAAAAGCCGACCACGGAGGCCGCGGTGGACCACGCTTCCCTAGACAAACATGCCTCAGCTCAGAACGCGGCTCTTGAGTCAAACGTGTACGCGCGCGCTGTGGAAGCCACGAAGGTAAGACAGACCAAGCTTGTTTACTATGCCTTACTACGGGGCCGCCGCGGGTCAACACAGGCCCCCCGGGCTGAAACATTACATCCGGACTGTGGAACCCAGGTTCCCGCTGTGAAGCCCAAGTTCCCGCAGGCACAAAATTCAAATCTCCCGCTGGCGCCAAACTCTCCCGCAGGCGCCAACTCACTGGGGGCGTGCTGACCAGAGCCTGCCTGCTTATCTCACCCTTTGGACTTCTCCCCCTGGGCGTGCCGGGAACCGCCCAGGGCGAGGTTATCGGCTAGAACATCTGTGAACCGACTCAACTTCCCTGTGTGTAGTGGAAATTTTTACAGAATGTATTTGCTCAATGCAGTTGCTTTCCTATAAAAACCTTGCCCCAAATTCAGTCGGGGCCGTTCTCTTTTGCCTGAGCAGGGAGACGGTCCTAGCGCCGCTAGATTAATAAAAAGCTTGCCTCTTGTCTTTACAGCAACTCGGTGGTCCTCGTGTCTCCTTCAGGGGTCTGGGTAAGGGGCCCAAAGGGAACCTCGGTTCCAACACGGACTACGGGCCTCTGTCGGGCTGGGGAGCACGGCTACGGAGGCCATCGCCGGTCATGGATCGCTCGGGGCGAAAGGCGACCGAGGCGCTGGGAATTAACCCGCGGGTGGGCCACACCCGCTTTCTACAAAGTCTCCTGGGAGGGGCGGGGGGGGCGCGGGGGGGGGGCTACCGCTCCCACATCTGTCCTCCAAAGATGGGGCCGCCCCGGTAGCGCCGCGGAGGGTTATGTTTCCTCGTGTCGAACCCCACCTTCGATGGACCCTAGTGCCCAACTGTTATGAGGTCTCACGGTTCCGAGGCTGGTCGTCAGTGGCCGGACTCCTGACAACCGCCACAAACAGGGAAACGGGGGGCACAGAAAGGCCGTGCTGGGCCCTGACGCTCTCTGTACGCCTCGAGGCAAGGCGTGGTCACCCTAGCCAGCTCACAGATGGAGACATCGAGGGCGGTCCTTGGAGGGGGGGCTAACCGGAGGCGCGGGTTTGAATCCGTCCTCACTGGCAATGTGTTCCCAAAGGCATCATTGGGAAGCTTTGGGGACACGGAGCGCGTGTGGACTCGTGGGATGCCTTCCTTCCCGCTTCCGGAGTCGGCGGCCAGTCTGAGCTGTTCACGCGTTGTGTATTCACGGGTGTGTGTTAGCATAGTGTGTGTTCACGGGTGTGTGTTCACGGGTGTGCGTCTGTGTTGGCGCAGGGTCTTACAGCTGAAGCCCTGAACTGCGGACCCTTGGGGTGTGTCCTCCATCTGGGGTCACCCGCATCCCAGTGGGGTGCACTTATTCTCTTCCAGTCTAGTAAGTGTTTCGCTGTCCCCAGTCCCGTGGTCTGGGGGCTTCAGGAGTGGAATTGGCCCGTGTCTGGTGACCACGCGGCTCCGGAGCGCTTGGAGGTCTGGGCCACTCGACCCTGCTCCAAGTGCTGGTGGCTCCTGTGGCCCTGAGCCCCTCTCCTTCCAGGGAGGTGGGAGAGCTACGGGGCGAGGCTTGTCTGGGATCCACCCCTGCCGACGTCCCTCTGGCTGTCGCATACGCACCTGTTCTCCAAGCTGCCCATCCCCAACAGCCAGACTCACCATCGACCCTGCGCTACTCAGGCAGATGGAGCAAGAAGCAGAGCTGCCCCGGCCTAAACCTCGGGGGTTTGGAATTTTAGAAAGCAAACCCAGCACAACCCCAATGCTACAGTCAGCATGGGGCACAGACACTGGGGTGCCATGGTTACTTGGCAGGTGGGGTGGGGTGGGCCCAGGATAAAGTCCCCCTGGCCCTGCTGTTTCATATTCAGATGTGACGGTCGGAGGTCAACTTTGAGAAGTCAGTTCTCTCCTTCCACATGGGGGATCCCTGGATTAAATTCAGGTCACCAGGTTTGCCTGCAGTCTTCCCCTGCTGAGCACTGTCAGCCCAAGAAACCCCCACTGGGTGGACTGGGGAGATGGCTTAGGGGTGAGGCCTCTTTCTGGAAAGCAAAGGTTCTGAGTTCAGATCCCGTGTAAAAATGCCAGGTGGAAATGGAGGTCTGTACTTCCCGCTCTGGAAAGTGGGACCTGGGGAACCCCAGAGCAAAGCAAAAGTCACCCTTGGGCCTCCACAGGGACACACAGTGCAACTTACACACAACACAGAAAAGTATTTTTCTGGGTCTTTTGATTGGTTGGCATTTGCATATGTTTAATGAGATGCCACTCATGGCCTCTGTGCACCCGACCCAGGGCTGGGGCTCAGCCTGACTCTTTCCCTGGGTATTTTGTTCTCTGCTGTATAGTATTCCAGACTGCCTGGCTCTGAGCTCCTGGGGTCTCCTCTCTCTGTCCCCTTCAGGCAGGATCACGATGTGCCACACTGCCCTGCCGTCCCATGTACTGGGGATTTGAACTCGGGTCCCCATCCTTGTGCCACACATATTTTGCTCTCTCAGCTGGCCAGCCCACCCCAGCATGTTGGATGGGGGACATTCAGGGGTGGGAGACATTTCCCCAGGATCCCTGAGGATTGAGACGCTGTTGTGGTCATCCCACAGCGCATCCTGAAGGAGCGAGAGAACAGCCACTGCCTGCAGCACTTGTGCAGCTGCTCACGGGGCCCTTCGAGAAGCATTCCACCCTGTAGGGGCACCTCCCCCCTGCAGAACCCCGGGGCTGGGGCCCTCTGCAGAAGTCATGTGGGGCTGTGGGTGGCCGGCGCCCCCCCCACAGCCGGGTATTAAAGGCAGACTTGCTGGACATCAGGACAGAGTTGTGGTTTTGGGGAACTGTGGGCCTCGGATGCCCAGGGTGGGGTTGTCCTCGAGGGTGGGAGCCCAGTGCTTCAGAGTCCCATCCCCAGCAGTTTGTGCACAAGGAACAAAGCTCCCCAAGAAGGGGGGGCAAACCCCAGAAAGTGAAATTTCCCACGGAGACCTGGGCTGTTCTGGGAGGAAACCAGGGAACCCAGGGCAGAAGCTGCCCAGCTGGGAGCAGCCAACTGCTCCCCAAGAGCTGCAGACCAAGGTAGGCAGCTGAAAGATGAGGTGGCGTGAGGACCCCCTGTGGGGCATCCCCAGGCTGGTCACCTATCTGCCGCCTCATGCATCAAGGTGGCTGCCTTGCCTCCAGCCATCACGCTCCACATCTTGGCCTCTGGAAGGAGAGAAAGAGACTATAGAGACAACACCCCAAGATCCAGTGTATTTTTTCCCACAAGACATGGGCTCCATAGATATGATATAACCAAGGATGACCCTCTATTTCCCTACTTCTGGATGACAGGCAGGCTCAGGCCCGCCCCATCAGCCCAAAGCAGCTGGTTCCCAAACCCTAGGGTTCCCCCCAGGCTGTCCTGCCCACCCAGGCAGAACAGCAGTGGCAGGTGCAGGCGGAGCATCCTGTAAACTCCCCCCACCTTGGGCCTGCCCAGGAATAATGGTCTGGGAGGGAGTGAACAGGGCATGGCTTAGCACATGGGACCAAAGATGGCGCTGGGAGCTGGTGTCCTAGGCGTGACCCTGATCACATTAGAGAGCCCTAATTGGCTTATAGGAGCCAACATAGAGGTATGTTTAGTCTGACCTATGTGGCCTGTGTGCTATACTGACCATTAAGGTAATTGGCTACCTGTTTCACGTACTCTAGTTATTTGTCTATATAAGCTGATTTGTTACCCCCAATAAACCGAGATCTTGTCTGACAAACTCCCCTGCCGTGGCCGAGTCTCTGGAGGGCTAAAGTGGAGGTGCAGGCGGTCAGGCTTTACTTATTTATCTTCATCATCAAAGCCAGCTGTGTAACTGAATGAATGAATGAATGAGTCTCACCTTGACAGACTCCCTGCTGTGTCTGGAGTCCCCTGGATTTGGGTGAGGGGGTAAAGGGCCTGCAGCACATTTGCCTTTCTCTGCCCCAACAGCCTGGAGTCCTCACAGTGTGTGCCTGGGAAAATCAGCACAGCCCCTCCCCCCCAACAGGGCTCAGCTCCAAAGCTGGCAACCCTGAGCCCAGACCAGGGGTGGCCATAGAGATGGGGGCACAGCCCTTGTGCCCACTGGACAAACGGCAGCAGCAGCTGCGGGGTGAGCCCGCGAGTGCTGGGGGGGGGAGCATATGGGGACCAAGTGGGTGATGGTGCATTTGAGGCCTGGACCGTGGGAGCCAAAAGAAACCCCACGGGGAGCAGGATTTAGGGGTGCAGGGCAGGTGGGCAAGGGAAGCTACTGTGAGGAGCGCAGGCTGGGGAGTAAGATAGTCTGGAGTCTTGGGACCCCACGGCTGGGGCCCAGACTCTCCTTCAGACACAGGTGGGCAGATCAGGGGCAGTAGGGGACCCCATGGCTGTCCGCAGTGACCAGGCAGGGATCCCTCAACATAAGTCCTGGAGTGCGTGTGCGTGTGTGTACCATGTGTTCCTGTGGAGGCCCAGGAGTGACTTCAGGAATCTCCCTGAATCGTTTCTACCTCCTTCTTGCTTTGGGGTGTCTCAGGCTCCACCCACCAGGGTCTGAAGTGCAGGTCACTGCCACTTCACCCAATATTTTTACCTGGGATCTGGGGATTTTGAACTTGGATCCTTTTGCTTGTGAGGCAAACAAAGGAAAAAAGAAAGAAAAAAGAAGAAATGAAAGCCAAGGGTCCGGGAGGTTCCTCCCTGCTCCCCAACCTCTCTCATTCCCTTCGTCCCCACAGGCCAGGTGGACACCTTGCTGAGGGACTTTCTGCCCCGTTACACCGGCAGCTGGCCCTCGCGGTGCTGGACGAAGTTTCCCTAGAGCTGGATCCCCAAGAGCCAGCGGGGAGTCAGCTGTGCCGCAGCGAAGTGGGTCCGTCCCCCCCCCCCCGTAATGGCTCCCTGTGGAGAGGGGTGTTTTGAAAGAATTAATGTAGAAAAAGAAATTTCCAATTTCCTAGGCAAGCAAGAATGTGATGAGCTAGTCTCAGAATCACATTACCTCACTCCAACTCAAGGATTCCCAAAAAGGCAAAGGACGTGTGTGTCCAGGCCAGATACCGGGACTCTCCCCACTCCGGGAATTCCAAGGAAACACTCTTCCCCAGGTTTCCGGGTAAAGCCACAAGTAAGAGTACGTGCTGCTATGCTCGTCGCCACCGAACCCCGCCCCATTCCCTTTGCACCTAAACTTGCACCAATGAGTTTAAAAGTTAAGTGTATAAGCCAATTATTAGGTGACACCTCACTACCTCAACACCTCCTTACAAAAACTGTATAAAAAGTCTGTGCCCTGTGTGCTCAGGGTCGTCTCTCCCTTTCCTGTATGGGGGGACCCCAGCGTGCTGGAATAAAATCCTCTTGCAGTTTGCATCGATCTTGTTGTCAGCGTGGTCTCCTGAGTCGGGTCATCTTCCGAGTGGGAGTTTTGTCCCAACAGTTTGCCGGGGTGGAGGGGTGCTTGCTGGGTGTGCCTAGCTTGGGATTCTGATCCAGAAGCCCAGAGAGGTTGAGTGGGAGTCCTGAGCACATACAGCGCAGGTCTGCCTGGAACCCCGAATCAAAGCTGAGGCTCCACCACCACCAGATGATGGGAGCTTCCTCCACCTTCCAATTCTGTGAACAAACTCTCCTACTGCCCAAGACTCCCCTGTCCAGCAATGGGGGTCATAGGGACCCCAACATTCATTGTTTGTTCCACGGTACCTGCTGAGGGTGCAGCTGGCTGATTCAAGGTTCAGTAGCTGGAGTCAGATTCACCATGCTGGGCTCACTCTGCACCTAGGAATTGGACACATACCAGCCTACCTCTCAGTCAAGTGCTAACCAAGAAAATGGGGTGCTCTGCCTTTGGGATATAGGCTAGGTCCAACAGGGGTAGGGATCCTGGGTTTTCCTCAGCCCCCTCCCCTCAACTGTCTGATCTTCCCCTGCAGAAGCTGCCCGGCATCAGGGAACACCGAGGACCCGAATCAGCTCTGGGGTAACCCGCCGCAATGGCGCCTGTCTTCTGTGTCCTGCATTGGGATGGTTTAGCCACAGGAGGTGAGGGCGGGGTGAGGGGCAAGGGGCTCATTTCTGTTCCTAGCTCTGAGCCAGGGGGCCTCTGCTACTCTGGCCCCTAAGATGAGAGACCCTGGGGTGCTGCTTGGGCAACTGAGGCTCAGATCAGGTTAGAAACCAAGAGTTGGGAGCGGGGCCAGAGGGAGGACAGTTCACCCTCCTTAGTAAGGGTCTCAGAGAGGAGAGACAGTTCAGTGAGGTCTGGGGGGTGGAGCTCAGAGGGAAAGTGACAGTCTAGAAGTGTGAAGTCTGGGGTTCTGCCTCCTGCACCCAGTGAGTGTTGAGGAGGTGCAGGGCACCCCCTCAGGGTCCCTCTGTTCCTGCATTGGCAGCTATAGTGTCTGTCAGTCTCCATCTCACGTGACAGGAGTTTGAAAACAGCAGCTATTCTCTGGGCTCTGCTGTCATCAAGGGGTGTGGGTGTTGCTAGGCCCAGAAGCCTGCACTCTAGATGATACATTAGCTACTGAATAGGCCATTTAGTGACTCCTCCCTTGGGCGGTTGAGTTTGCCTCTTGTCTGCAAGACAATGATAGGCTAAATTCCCTCCTTGGAAGGGAAACTCCCAGGTCATTTGGAACGCTTTTGTTTCTCTAAGAAACTGGCAGGGCTGTTCCTCCCCCAACAGTTCTGTCCTGCTTACCTGTGAGATGTTAATGCATGCACCAAGTAACTCTGTTTTGGGGCAGACATACATTATCCATTCTCTTCTGGCAACAAGGTGACATGCCTGTTTACCTGGCGACATCATGTCTGGTCACTCAGTAGCTAGATGTCACTCCTGACTTCTCTTTGTTAACTAGAATGCATATGTTTTACATAATCCTGTAAAGAATTTGGTTCTATTCCTCTTTGATGTTTTCCTGAATTTGGCCCTGTTTCTTGATTATAAAACCCCTGTGCTTTTACAATAAAGTTGGCTTGGATGATGGTGGACATCCAATACCCCCTCTGACCCAAGCCTGAAACTTTTAATTCCTTCCACTCCCACTTCAGATTCCCACGTTTGTAGGTTCAGGTTCATGCTGGTTCAGTGGGGTACAAGCTGCTCACCTCCCAGCAGGAATTCCTCTGCGTGCTAGATGACCTCTGCCCGGACTCCTGTGGTACGGATCTTGGGGACCTTCAGAGTGGCTTCCTTCTCAAACCCAGCTCAGTTCTGTGCCCCGTGGGCAGTTGATTCATCTCTCTGGCCACTGCTGTCCCCAGCCGCAGGGAGACCCCAATTGTGTCTGCATTTGCTTCCATTTTCCCCTGGGGATGTGGCCCTGACACCGCCCCCCAACAATCTATGCTGTGATACCCAACTTTCCTGGGGAGAAGGGAACAAACCCAAAGTACTCAAGGGGGGACAGAGGTAACAGTGTTGGCAGCATGCAGGGGGCAGGGAGTGGGGGCCGGCTGAGTGCGTCGGACTAGGGTTTGGGAGGGGGTGCTTCTGCTTTGTGAGAGATGAATGAGTGAATGAGCGCGGGGCCCACCATCGGTATTCTGCGGCACCCCTTGTGCTTCAGGCGCCCCGGGAAGTGGTCGCGCTGGAGGCATCCATGCGCTTCCCGCTGTTCCTGCAGCACCCGCTGCGTGCCCAATCTCGGCTTCTCCGCGGTCTCCAGGGAGTCGCAGCACGCTTGGCGGCTGGCACTTCAAGGGGGCATCCGGCTGCGGGGCACAGGTGGGTCCGCGGTGGGGCCCGTGGTGTGGGTGCGATGTGTCCCTGTCCTTAATGGGATGCGTGGGATGCGCTGAGGAAGGGGGACACAAAAAGACCGGGTGACTGCAGGCTTCGTAGGACGGAGACATCAGGAGGGAGGCCGCAAAGAGACATCTCGGAGAACCGCCACAGGCGCCCATGCGGGGTGGGAGGGTCGCACACAGGGGCAAAGACACGCCCACGGGGTGGAGCTGCACCATGGCCCGCAGGCGGGGCTGGGGCAGTGTCTGCCAAGTCTTTCCTGCAAAGGTCCAGGGATCCTGTCAGTCCTGCAGCACAGCTGGGCGCTCGCCGCCCGCGCCTTCCTGGACGCCGTGCGGCTGTACCTGTAGCGGCGCGCGGTCACTTCAACGACCACGACGTCACCCTGGGATTAGACGCCGACAGGTGCTGACAGCCGTACTGCTGCGCGAGCTGCTCCCCACACTGCCAGCGGACACCCCACGTGCACCCCGCGCGCCAGGCCGCGCCCGCGCCTGGGCCGGACGTATGTACGCACCGCCGCCGGGACAGGAGCGCCCCGCCCCGCCGTCCCCCGCTCCTCCCGATGAGGCCCCGCGATCCCTCACTCGCAGCTCCTGGAGGCCGCGCTCTTCCAGCGCGAGAAGGACAAGCTTCTGTCCGCGCTGCGCAGCGTCGCGCGCGCGGATCTTCAGCACTTGGTGCGCCTTTGCCAGCGAGTGGCCGGCCAACACTTTCCGAGGTGAGGGGCGGGGCCTGCAGCGAGGGGCGGGGCCTGCGGTAGAGGTGGGGCTGGGAGAATAGAGGGTGGGGTCTGGAGAGAGGAAGGGGTGCCTGCGAGTGATTGGCGGGGCTGGAAGAGAGGGGCGGAGCTGGGAGAGCAGGGGCGGGGAACAGGAGGGGGCGAGGGCAGGGGAGCAGGAGCGGAGCTCAGAGGAGGATTAGCTGATCAGTGGGCGGAGCTAGAAGAACTAGGGCAATGCTAGGAGGGGCGGGGCTTGGATAACAAGGTCCTGAAGAGGACCGGGTCAGGGAATCAATCAGCAAGCCTGTGGGCGGAATCACCGTGAAAGGGCAGAGTTTCCCGCCAGGTTTGGAAGGGTTAACAGGACCCCGAGGGACGGAATTGGGGAGGCCAGCAAGATCCGAGGTAAGCAGGAAAGGGGCGGGGCCTGACGGCCGATCCCAGGCAGACAGACAGAGACGTGGCTGGGACACGGGTGGATTAGGGTAGGTTTAAGATCCGGGAAGGGGCTGAGCAGACGGGGAGTGACTTGGGGCAGGGCTACTGCGGTGGGCGTGGCTGGGGCGCAGCTGTTTACATAGAGGTGAGAGCAGCCGCCTCAAGGGGACGTGAGTCCCTGGTTCCTTGGCCTGCGCCCAGGCTCTGAGGCTGAGTTACCTGGTCTGTGAAGCATCTGGCAGCCCTTGAGCCCGGATCCCCTCGCGGAACCCGGCGGAAGAGACCCTAAATGGTACCTGTCTCCCCCGCAACAGAGATCCAGGGTCCCCTGGAGGCGTGCCTGCGCCCCGTGGGTGCGCAGCTGCCGGGACTCAGGCGGGCGTTGCTAACCACCGTGGACGCCGTGCTGGGAGCCGTGCGCGCCCTGCTGCTCCGCGGCGTGCAGTGGGTGCACGCCCTCTTGGGGCCGCCGCTGCGTGAGAAGGTGAGCGGGACCGGCGAGTGGCAGGGCGGTGGACTGCGGCCTCCCAGCGCCCGGCAGTTGCACGTGTTGCGTGTTCTCCCCGTCTCGCAGGTGCATGCGTTCGGTGAGATGCCCTGGGACACGGAGGTGATGCAAAGCAGCTATTGAGAGGCGGGGCGGGCCCACCCAGGGCCGCCTCGAGCAGCTGGCAGCGACTTTCGGCTTCTGCAGCACCCAGAACCTGGTGTTCCCTGCCCAGGACCTAGCTCAGCAGGTGAGGTGAGGAGGTGGGGGAGATGGGGAGTCGCAGTGCTCCTAGAGGGAATCATACCGAGGTGCCTGGGAACTGAAGTTTATGGACTTTCACTTACAAAGAGGTGCCCAGGTGGGGAGGGGCATGTGGGCTGGATGGGGAGTGTGCACTGCGGGACCTAAGGTTGGGGAAACCTCTCTGCCCAAGGGTGAAGGAGGGCAGGCAAAGAACAGAACGGGCAATCCTAGGGTCGGGGGTGACCCCGGTCGTCTTTCCCCAGCTCATGGCCCACGTGGTGGCTACCTTCCTGCAGCTGGCAGACTGGTGTTAGACAAAGTCAGGGGCCTGGTGCTGAAGGTCAGGCTGGTGGAAGGGTGCAGACATGACCCTGGGTGCGGGAGGAGGACCCTCCACACACATACACACATACATAGTGAGACTTATTCTTACCCACAGAAATTGGCCTCAGACAGTGAGTCTGCCCAGCAGAGATACACCAGAGACGGGTTGATAGGCATCTTGTCTCCATTTGTGTGCAGACACCTGGGGTGGGGTGACAGAGCGGTGAGCTCAGGGGGTTCTCAGGAGGCGGGGCCCTCCCCTAGGATCCCCATAATAACTCTTTCCCGGGGCTGGAGAGGTGGCTCAGGGGTTAGGCCTCTGCCTTGCAGGCGAGAGGTCCTAAGTTCGGATCCTAGATTCCACGAATAGACGTCAGGCAGCCTGCATTTCTGGTTCTGGTGGGCGGAGCCTGTGAATCCCGGGGCAGAGTAAACAAGGAGGAAGTAGAAGTGGTCCATGGTGGTTCCGGATTTCGTCCGTGGTTCTACACACACAATTGAATAATTAGAAGAAAAAAAAACCCTTTCCCATAATCCCCTGAGTTCTTGATGCTTATTCTCTGTCTGCCACTCCAAAGAGCTGGGTGGATCTCAGGCCCTGAGGGTGTCAGGGGGCCTCTTTGGTGGGGGAGTGAGAAGGGGAATGTGGAGAGGGAACCCATCTCTCAAATCTCAGGATCACCAAGGGGTGTGTGTGTTGATGGGGTGCAGACAGGATCATTCAGGAGAAGCAATAGTGGCCTAGTTGAGAGGCAGGATGGTGATATATGTTGGTGGGCTCCCTTCCATTGCTGTCAGGGAAGGCCTAATGCCAAGTACTTTATAAACAATGAAGGTTTACTCTTCAAAGTAAGCATAGCTGCCAAGTCCAGGGCCCAGGACCACGGGGGGGGGGGGCTGGAACTGCTTTTTTTTTTTTTTTTTTAATTTCTTTTTTTATTTATTCAATTGTGGGTGTGTGCGTATGTATGTGCGCGCGCGTGTGTGCGTGTGTGTGTGCGTGTGTGCGTGTGTGTGTGTGTGTAGAACCACGGACGAATTCGGGAACCACCGTGGACGCCTCCACCTCCTTCTGCCCGGGGATTCACAGGCTCCACCCTACCAGGACCAGAAGTGCAGGCCGCCTCCGCTTCCGCCAGGCATCTATAAGTGGGATCTGGGATCCGAACTCAGGACCTTCCGCCTGCAAGGCGGAGGCTTAACCCCTGAGCCACCTCTCCAGCCCCTGGAACTGCTTTTTAACCTCTGTCCTCAGCGGAAGGCAGAAAGCAACATACCCCCTCCTGGGACACTACATCCTGAACCTCTCATCTGGACCAGGCTGAAAGGACAGGGAGCATGTAGAAATTGGGAAATAGGGGCCTTGGGGACAAGGTGAGAGTGGCTGTGGCCCTTGACCTGTGTTCTAGGAGCACCGAGGCATCTACGCCGACATCATCCACGACCTTCTGCTGCAGAGGATGAACAGAGGTGAGTCACTCTGGGAGGATCAGAGGACCCAGTAGCCCCAGCACCCCCCCTTCCTGTGCTCGCTGGGGTCACACCTGGTATGGGAGAGTCCAGGTTGGATAGCCTTGAGGCTCCCAGAACAGAAGGGCTGAGGAACCAGGCCATGAGGGTTGCATAGGAGCTCACCCACAGGCAAAGGGTCAAGAAGCATTTACTCAACAAACACTCTCTGGTGTCAAAGACAACCCCAGAGTGCTTGGGACCCCTGAGTGAGACCCCTGAGGTGCCCCTGGGCTGGGCATTGGTTCTACAACCATCTTCCTCCTTCCACGCAGCCTGTGAGATTCCATCTTCAATTGATTAGTGATGTCCTTGGGCATCAGCCATGAGTGGATTGATTAGTAATGTCTCCCCAGGCCCTGGCTGTGGGTATTGCTAGGTCCAGAAGCCTGCTCTTTGGATGATTCATTAGCAACTGAACAGGCATTAAGTGACAGTTGAATTTGCCTCTTGTCTGCAAGACAATAGCAGACTGAGCTTCCCCTTTGGGAGTAGAAAAAACTCCCAGGTCTTTTGTAAAGCTTTTGTTTCTCTAAGAAACTGGCTGGGCTGTTCCTCCCCCCCCCATCAGTTCTTTCCTGCTTATCTAAAGATATGTTAATGCATGGGCCAAGTAACTGTTTTGAGGCATACATTCCTTTCTCTTAGCAAAGAGCCACCTTGCCTGTTTAACATACCTGACAATATGTCCACCCCATGGCAATTGGGTGTCACTCCTGACCTCTCTTTGTTAACCAAAATGTATGTGTTTTACATAGTCCTGTAAAGAATTTGGCCCTGCTTCTTGATTATAAAAACCCTGAACATTACAATAAAGTTAGCTTGGATGATAAGGGACATCCAAGGTCCCCTCTGACACAAAACCTGAAACTTTTCTTTTAATTTTTTATTTATTCAATTGTGCATGTGTGTGTGTGTGTGTGTGTGTGTATGTGTAAAAGTGAGGCAGGATTAGAGGAGCCATGCTGGGATGGGAATCAAGGTCTTTGAAATTCCTGAAAGCCATCCCCCACTGCTGGAATCACCCTGAGGGAACACTCCTGCTGAGGAACTGACTCCTCCTCGAGATAAGATGGCCTACTTCCCCATGAAGTGATTATGGAGATGAGCTCTCTATATCAAACAACTTGATCTCTAGCCCACGTAGGCCGAAGAGCAACTGGGTTGGGCCCCAATGGGAATTAACCAATGGGAAAAAGCCAGTTTCCCCGGGCTTGTCTACGTGTATAAATACACCTACCCCTGGCAATGATCTCTGGCGATCTAGCCCCGCATGGCCCTTCAGTGCCGTGAGTCCATTTCCAGCTGCCTACTTCTCTTGGAGGCAATCTAGCCCTATCTGTGAAGGCACCGTGCTGTGCTGTCCGGTGGGGGGATGGGGACCGGGCATGTTTGTTGCATAGCAGCAGCAGCAGCAGCTGACTTGCTGGCTGTGTGGGGGGGGGCAGAAACACAAGTCAGGGGAAAGGTCTGAGTCTATGCCAAGGCCTCAGCCATCCCAACACACAGGGGAACAGAGCCAGTTGCCACTTAAGGATTGGGGCGAGCTTCAGATTTGGTCACCGCCCACTGCTACAATGGACTTGCTGGCTGCCCACCCTCAGCATTCTGCCATTTCACAGATGAACAAACTGAGACTCGGATCTGAGAGACGGAGCTTCTCACGGTCGGTGGCCAGATGCAGCCCCTCCACCTGCCTCTAGGAATATTCCGGAACTGTCTTCACGGTACCCATCAACCTAGTAGCTGAATAAAGAGTCACAGAAGGTTTGGAGAGGGCTCAGCAGGGAAAGGGGCTTGTTGCCAAACCTGGTGACCTGAGTTCAAACCCCGGGACCCCACACAGAAGAAGGTGGGAACTGACTTCTGCAAGGCAGAAGCTTAATCCCTGAGCCACCTCTCCACCCCCATTGGGGGGGGGTCTTTTCTGAGATCTCTGAGGCTGCTGTGGAAGCAGAGGTGTCAGGTGGGGAGAGGCAGGAGACCCCTGCTCTGATCCCTTGGGGAGGGTCTTGACACTCTTTGGAGGAGGTCTCATCAGAAACGAAGGCCTATCAGCCCATTTCACCCCTGAGTAGGCAGCCAGGGCCCATATGGACAGCTGAGCCTTGGGATCTCAGAACACAACCAGTGCAGCTCCTCCCAGGTCTTCTACAACTTCCCAGAATCTTCTGGAACAGAGATGCCTTGTTCATCTGTAGTTTGAGGTTGGCTTTTTTCCCCGCCCCCCCCCCACGCTTGTTTCTGTTTTTGTTTTTTCCCCATGGGTGCTGGGTATTTTAACTCAGGACCTCCCCTCTGCACATAAGCACTGGTACCTGCTGAGGCGTCCCCCTTTTCCCCTCTCAACACCCGGTTCTTAAGGAAAGAGGTGGTCTTGGGACCACAGGGGTTTTGTAGCCCCCTGCCTGTCTGCCCGTGGCAGTTTGTAGAGGTTGACCATCTCACAGTGAAGCCGGACATGCTGAATCTGCTCATGGCGGAGAACGAGACCATGGTGGCCCCGATGCTGGACTCACGCCACCTACTCCATCTTATGGTGTGGGATGACCTCCCAGGTAAGTGGAGACCCTTTGCTGCTGGAGGGAGGACTGTGGGTGTGCAAGTGATGGACTAACGGCTTCAGTGTTCCTAACACACCACCAAGGGGATGGGCCTTAAGGCGTGGTTTGATGCAGTAGCCTAGGCAGCCAGGGAACGGATCCTAGCTGCCTCCAGCGGTGCCCAGGCTCTGACCGGCTGGGGCTGGACACCATCCCCATCCCCAAGGCTTGACTCTAAGCTAGAGAGAGGAATGATTGGGGTGTGTGCCCCCCCTTTAGGTGGGGGGAACCACTGCCTAGGATGGAGTCAGCCTCCTGCATCCCTGTTGCTCAGGCCCACGCTGCGCCCCTTCAGGGCTACTACAAGCACACCCCGGCCTACGTCCCCATCCACAAGTGGCCAGGCAGCTTCCCGGTGCCTATGGTGCACTCCACTTTCCTTGTGGAACAAGTAGCTGTGTAGCAAGGCGCTCACTGCCTGGGGTGCTGTGGATAGATGGGGGTGCAGTGTAGGAGCCTAGGCAAGTCTGGAGAGGAGCCATGGTGAGGTGTGGTCCGGTTCCCAGCGAACCCTATTTTTGCCCTCAGGAAGCACCCACCAGTGCAGCTGTCTGGCTTCATCTCGGTGCCCACCAAGACCGCGGACAAGATATGCTTTGAGGAGGTGGGCTGGTCCCCTCAGCCCCACAGGAAGGTTGGGGTGGCATAGGGTCTCTTGGGTCTCACAGGGCTATGGTTGCAGATTTTCCTCATTAACCTGAAGAACAGGCGATCAGTGCGAGCGAATGTTGGGGGCGCTAAGAGCGCAGGAGATTGAGGCCGGAGTGGTGGAGGCCCTGGACGGCAGGTGAGCACTCGAGGAGAGCATAGGGAGGGGAGCATGAGGAGGGGGGAGCATAGGGAGGGGAGCATGAGGAGGGGGGAGCATAGGGAGGGGAGCATGAGGAGGGGGGAGCATAGGGAGGGGAGCATGAGGAGGGGGAACATAGGGAGGGGAGCATGAGGAGGGGGAACATAGGGAGGGGGAGTGAGGAAGGAGAGAAGGGAGGACGAGGAGGAGGATGTGGATCCCACCTGGGCTTGCAGGGGATGCTGGGTGTAGGCGGCCTGGAATTGGGGCCTGGCAGCAGGCAGAAGCCAACTCACCTCGTCCATCTCCCCTCAAAGCCATGAACAGCAGCCAGGTGGAGGCGCTGGGGATCCAGATGCTCCCCGGGTACTGGGACCCA
This sequence comes from Typhlomys cinereus, assembly GCA_023101885.1. NCBI lineage: Eukaryota > Metazoa > Chordata > Mammalia > Rodentia > Platacanthomyidae > Typhlomys > Typhlomys cinereus. Next base: position 18,861 of record JALPQD010000504.1, read on the forward strand.
TACCACGGGCGCCTGCTCACCAAGGGCGAACTCGGTTGTTTCCTCAGCCACTATGGAGTCTGGAAGGAGGTGGGTGGGACTAGGGGAGGACAGAGCACAGACAAAGTGCCTGAGGCAGCAAGGGTCGAATGGAGGGCACCTGGTCGCTGGTGTTGGAGGACGATCTGATCTGCGTTTCGAGATCTTCTTCAAACCGCGTCTGATGAACCTCATGTAGGTCGTGGGCCACGGAGGGAACGGGCCGGTGCCTGGGCTGCAATTGTAACTGTTCGGGGTGGTCAAGGGTGTGACTGGGGGAGGAGGCCTAGGTGGTGCCTCTTCCTCTTCCTCCCTCTATGGGAATGTGGAGAGATCTGTGACCCCACCGAGCTCAGGCAAGAGATGGGCCTCAGATTCGACCGTGGCCCCAGCCCACTAGTGTCTCTTCTTTGGACGAACCCAGCGCTCTGTTCTCCCCAGGCGGCTCTGGAGGTCCTGACAGGCTCTGTTATGTGGGCCACAAGCGCATGCAGGTGGAGCACCCCGAGAAGGCCGTGCCCGGCGTGCTGAACCTGGTGAAGGCCGATTACTCCTACTGGACGCTGGCCTACGTCCTCTTGCTGTAAGGCGCACAAGCTGCTTGGACGTGCAGCCGCTGGCCAAGATACTGCGGGTGGATGAGTTCCTGCCCATCACGTTCAACAAGCACCCTGTGTAAGCCAGGGGGAGGGAGGCACTTTGAGGCTTTTGTCCTACCCAGCCTGATGGGTCTTACTTTTAATTTTAGTTCATAGAGGAGGGAGGGAGAGTTAGGCATCCTTGCCATGGCCCAACGGTGCAAGTCAGAAGAGAAATATCAGGGATTTGGGATTTGAATTTAGATTCCCCGCCGTCACTTCCCCGGCTGAGCTCTCTAACTTGGTGAACCCAGAGGTTCACCGAGGTCCAAACAGGAGCCTGGGTTCACACTGAGAAGTCTCATCCCCAGGCTGCATAGATGGAACCCCTCCTTCCATTAAGCTTCTTCAGGGAGGCCCCCCCATGCCACAAGGCTCTGATGCCGCATGCCAGAGCGTGCAGTTGGTGGCACTACAGGCAGGGAGCAGTGGTCACCACAGCCCGTCAGTAGCTAGCGGTGTGGTCTTAGGGGTCTCTTACTGGTTGCAGTGGTACTGCCCTCCTGTCTACAGGAGGAAATGGTTGCTTGTCCCGTGCTGAGAAAGGGAGGCCGCGGGATCGCAGGGGAAGATGGGGGCAGGGGAAAGAAAGCCAGCACAGTCTAGGGTCCAAATACAAATCCCACTTCTCTGCTCACAACCTGCTTGCCTTCTCGGTGGAGCCCCATGCATTATATGGAGGATGATGGCTATGTGAGTGATACCTAGACGTCGGTCGTGTGGAACGAGTAGTGCATGAAGACCGACTGGGACTGGGCCAAGTCACAGAAGATGCGGTGGCAGAAGGCACTGAGCCGCAAGGCCAAGAACAGGGACGTGCCACAGTTGCTGCTGGACAGCAGAGCCCGCGACGAGCTCTAAGCATCCCAGTCTCTAGACCACGGAGACCACGTGCGACCCTCCATGTTCTGCGGCGACATATTCAAGGTGCGCCTACTGTGTACCAGGAGTAGAGCCGCGCTCTCGATCCGCGTTACAGCAGCAAACTGGCCACAGGGCCAGGTGTAAATGGCCAGGTGTCAGGATTTACACTTATGTTTTAAATTCACCCATGTGTTGGAGGAAGAGTCCAGGCTCTAGGGCCTACTATGTGTGTGTGGGGGGGTGCAACGTCTACTGGGGGCCAGAAGTGCATCTCTGGAGTGGGTTCACCCCTTTCAAACTGGACATACCGTGCTGTCCAAGCCTGACCAACCATCCACAGTGGAACTAAGCAAAGTTGTTCTCTGGGTCTTACCAGCTTTTATCGAGTGCCTACTGTGTGCTGTGCTGGCCCTCACAGACTCTGATCAAAAGGTGGCTGATACACATGCCACCACCCTGGAAGGGTGTGAGAGGGCTGAGACATCTGAGGGTCTCCTGTTCAGACGTTTGCTCTCTCAGGCTGCGGGACCGGGAGGACTCCACCTGCCCTGCACAGTGCCTTTAAAACCAAAGTGAATGTTGGCCAGTGAGTGCCACCTCTTTTCTGGGGTGTACTCTCACTGGATATTGTGCTATTTTTTTTTAATTAAATGCTCTGTACTGACTCCTGGTGCCCCAGATCTTCCCACATCCCCTTCTGTCCCCATCTCCTGTCTGAGGTACCATCCAGCATGAACAGGAGTGCAGGGAACTGGCTGAGCCAATTATATGGTCGTCACAAAAGATCAGAATCAAGTGACACACTTATCAGTGGTCTCTTCCTGCTTGGATGAGTGGCCACATGATTCCAGACCTGAATGAGTTACACACATAAGACCATCTCCCAAATAAACAAAAACCAAAAACCCATCCAGACAAGTCAGTCCAATTGGCTGCATCTACTCACATCAAGCATTCAAAGTGCCCTCCCTCCATGATTTGCCCTACATTGGACAATTCCTTCAAGCAAAGAGTCACAACTCCAGCTCCTGTTCACCTGGAACCCTTCAGGTATGTGGGGGTCTGCACAGCTCAGGCTAACCCAGAGCTGTGATGTTCCTGCCTCAGCCTCCAGGTTAAGAACCCAGCAGACTGCCGGGGCACTGTGCTCTTCTTTTTTTAATGTTGGCTGTGAATAAGATATTTTTAAATAGAGACAAAAAAAAAAAAAAGCAAAAACATCGACACCATGCATTCATGATGGCCCGCTGCAGATGCCAGCCCAAGCTGGGAGACTTGAGGGTGTGGAGATACTAAGGGGGGCAAGGAAAACCCAGTCCATGGGCGTCTGGGGGTCCCCTTGGCAACCACATGCTGGAGAAGGCAAGGGGGGCTGGGGCGTGTGGGTGGGTCCGATCCTAGGTCCACTTTGATTTCGCTCTTTTAAAATCAAAGACAAGAGAGCGAGGCAGGTCCGCGGAGGCTTTGGTCCTGAAGATGCTTGGGGGTAACAGTGCCTCCTCACAGGCTGCCCGAGGCTCACAGGTCCCAGCTGACAGACAGAGGTTCGTGGGGTTGGCTGTTTATCTTTTTTTTTTTTTTTCAATCTCTGATATATGAGGAGCTCAGTGAGGCATTGGGCTCCTCCCAGGTCACTGGGAAGCCAAGGGGACCCCCCACTGCTGAGCCCCGCCTTCCTCTGGTGGTGGGAACTAGGATTGGAACCCAGGACAGTGCATGATGTGGCCCCGCCCATAGCCCCCCTGCAGGATGCTGGACTGTCACTGCCTCTGAACTCCACCCTCAGCTGTCACTGAACTGTCACTCTTCATCTGAGCCCCGCTCCCAGTCCTGCTGGTTCAGGGCAATTCAAGGCAAGACTTCCTGGGTAGCTTAGGGCAAAAGCTCTGTCCCTCTTGGGGCTTTGCTTGATCAGTAAACCCAGGGTCCTGAGTTCCAGATATCCCACAATCATCTCTCCCTACATATCCCTCAGCGTCACGTGTCCACACCCATGTGCCCCAGTCTCACGAGGTTGGGCCAACCCTGAGGGAAAGTTTTGGGGGATCGTTGTGATAGTCTTGGAGGTCTCTGGGTAAATGCAAAAACACAAAGTAAAACAAAAAGGTGCTTCTGACAATCCTTGCTCTTCATGTCAGGTGACATCGGTCACTTCCGCCACACTCCAGATACACACTCAACCAGGAGTCTAGGCAGGATCTGTCTGACCAGACACCCTGTGTCTCAAGCTGACTACCTCCCTACAGCCCCCTCCTCCAGCTGCCCTGGCAGGTGAGACTTGCACTGTGAGAGGGGGAGGTAGGGGGAAAGGGGGAGGACGACACCCGCCTCCAAGCCGCCCCTCCCTGAGACTCCCCCAAACCTGCCTGACCGGCTGATCCTCAAACTCAGCATCAACCCAATCAGAAGATAGATGGTCCCTGGTTATCTTAGGGCTCACGGGAGACCCCCAAACTGGGGCCAGCCACAGCCTTGGCTCCTCCTGCGCCCTTGAGTTTGAAAAACTCCCAAGAGCATGAGCATGATGCCCACCTTTCTGGAAGGCTCTCAGGTGCATGACTCCAACTTGTCTGTATTTGTGAGATTTTGGGGGGCCACGCTTCCCATGCAAGCACACATGCGCACTTAGCTTTTGGTCGTTTCCTGTGTGGACAACTGGGGACGAAGCTGGGAAATGGAAAGGATCTGGGTAGGTGTGGGAGGGTCTGGGTCCACGAGAGTCCTCTCCCACTGGGAAGGCTTGAGAATAGGGGTCACAATGGGGGCAGGGGTGGGCAGCAGCTTGGGTAGGCCCAGGCTGTCTCCTTGTCAGGAGGTTCACGGCACTCAGAACAGGAGTACATGGGGACGCAGGACCCCCAGGATGTGGCGCCTACGGCGCATGTGCTTTTAGGAGGTCCCGCCCCCACCTGTACATTTTTTTTGTTCAAACATCTATGAAGACTCAAGTTCCCCCATATTCCCCCCTCCCCACCACGGCTCCTGGACTAGCTTGGCAATGGATCCTGGGTCCGGTGGCACTGGAACCTTCCATGGCTTTTCCAGGGACAGGAGGCGGAGCCTCTGACGAAGTGGGCGGGGCCGGCCCCGTTGCTGCCCGGAGGCCGGTACCCTCAGCGCTCCTGCCCAGGCGTGGCGGCGCCTTCCTCAGCCGACCGCGTGTCCGACTTGAGCTTTACGAACTCCTTGGCCACCTCGTCGTTGCTACGCTGCGACAGGATGCGCAGCACCGTGAGGCCGGTGTCGTCCATGTGGATGCGGCGGCCGAGCGGCAGCCAGCAAGCAGCGCTCCCGCGCTGCGCCAGCTCCCGCAGCTGCAGCACCGCCAGCCCCACCGTGCGGTCCTCGCGCGCGAAGCAGTAATCCTTGACGCACACCTGAAGCTCGTAGCACTCGGGGCCCGCGTCGGCGCTCAAGGAACTAGGGGGGACCAGGGTCAGGGAGCCGGGTCAGCCCCCACCCACCACCTAGACCCCGCCCCAAGCACAGCACCTCCCCACCACTGCTGGGGCCCCTCCTGTGCATAGTCAAGCGCTGCCCACTGCCAAACTCCGCCCACTCGTAAGGCCCCGCCTCCAGAGTAGGTCCCGCTCTTCACAGTCATACCAACCCACACCACACCTTGGTCACGCCCATCCATCCCGTTCAGCTTCCTTAGATGGAAGCCCCCCCAGCAGAAGCCGCACTCTCATCGCCCTTTCCACACCCACGCTTCTGCTCAGGAGCCTCTCAGCACCGACCGTTGCCAGCCCCGCCCACCTTCAGCCCCGCTTCCACACAGTTCAGGCCTCCTGAGCTACCCAGTCCATCTCCCCAATCCCTATTACTGGAAGTCCTCCCCAGAGACGTACACTTTCTCCCCAGCGTGTTCGCTGCTTCCTTGCGGGCCTGGGACGTGCAGTTCTGTGCTAAGAGGGGGCCTCTGTGCCTCTCCCAGAGCCCGGGCACCCCACTCTCCTTCGGCTACACCAGCTCTAAGGCGCGCCCTGTGGACAGTCTGCCACACCCCAAGACCACTCCACACCCCCGCAGGCTCCCCAACTCACAACTGAAAACTCTCGTTGTACTTGGGCGCCCAGCTGTTGTTTTTTGATTTGGTCGCGAACTTGCGCTTCTTGTCGCTGAGCTGCGGCCCGATGATGTTGACCTCAATGAACGGCCGGAAGATTCCAGAAGTCTGCCACTTGAGGTCATTGGCAGCCACCACTAGCGGACCGGAAATAGACAGGGGTGGGGGTGGGTTTCCAAGATGGTCGGAAGTCGGGACTACATTTCCCGGCGGCGTGCTCCTCTAGCTAAAGATCATGAAGTGACCAGAGACCTGGGGCAGCCGTGGTCCCCTCTCATTGATCCTGCCTGCACGCCGCAGTGCACCTTGGGTGTCAAAACTCCAGGAGACAGACAAAACAATCCATCTTGACAAATGAAGGTGTTCCAGCTGAAGGATCACAGAAGGAAGGGGGGATGTCGGAGGGACAATGTCGTTCTGTGATGGTGCGGGACACCTGGGTGCAGCTGCGCCCCAAGCAGTTCACCTTCAGGCGTTGTGGTTTTACATTACTTAAAATGTGATTTTCTCGTGGCGTTGGGGATTTAGCTCAGTGGTAGAGCGCTTGCCTAGCAAGCGCTAGGCCCTGGGTTCGGTCCCCAGCACCGGAAAAAAAAAAAAAGATTAAAAAAAAAAAAGTGATTTTCTCCCTTTTTTCATGGCTGACCCCCCCACCCCCACCCCCGTGCACTCACCTTTCACCGTGACCTTCTGTTCTCCAGTTCCTGGATGCGTGAAGAGCTCCACGTGGACGGACACTTCACCCACGGGGTCTTCCACACCCGAGCCTGGGCGGGGCAGGGGAACAGGGCCCATAGGAGCTGAGTTCTTTCCCACCCAGCAAGAGGGACTTTGGCCGTCCCCCACACCCACCCTGTGCTGGCGGCCCAGGTCTTTGGCCCCGACATGCCAAAACATATGGGAAGCTAATAATCCAGCGTCCTCTCTCTGCTGTGCTGTGTGACCTGAGACCCATCTCTAAACCTCTCTGAGCCTATGGCACCTGCTCTTGCAACCTACCAGGTGCCCCCTTCCCCAATTCGAACACTCTCTTCAGGGGGGGGACTTCATGTTACTGACCTTCAATCCCACCTTAGGCGAGGCCTTAAGAAGTCAGCTCACATGGCCCCTTTTCTTTTCTAAAGCCCCCCATGGCTCCTGTCTCAAATAATTGAAGCTTTTCGTCCTTCCCCAGGAGTCCTGGCTGTGACCTCCTCTGCTCCTGGTGCTCCTTCACTGCTCAAATTCAGGCCAATCTTGGGACCTACTGAGTCCTTGCCCTTCCCAAGATGGCAGCCATCCCAGAGTCCTTGCCCTTCCCAAGATGACAGCCTAAGGGGACCTGAACACACATGTGTGTCAGATGCACTGTGTGCCCACCATCCAGGAATCTGAACTCTCGTCCTTTTGCTTGTGAGGCAAAGTCTAACTCTGAGTCCTCTCCCTAGACCCTGAACATGGACTCTTAAGCAACTGTTGTCTGGCAGTGCTGACCCGCAAGGCTGTCTCTATGTAATATGTAATAGGAGCTAAGTTCTCTGCCAACCGTATGTAATAATACAACTAATCATCATTATCATAATGTGACCAATGGCATTGCAGCCTGGATCAAACCGTTCCTGATGCCCACATAATCATCTCATGCCTGAGCTTGTCACCCAGACATCATGCCTAGCCTGCTATTTTAAAGGGCCAGCGACCGGAGAGTTTCAGCCCAGGAGGTCCTCTCTCCCCCCCAGTGAAGGGACTTCTCAGAGTCTTGGGACCCGTGTCGCCAGCACTGTGCCACCAAGCCCCTCCCAGGCAGCGACAACTCCAAGGTCACCCCATGCATGGGGACAGGAACAAGAGAAATATGGGGTAAGGTGAGGGTCAGTCAAAGGTCCATCCGGGTTACCTGCACGAGGGTCAGAGAATCTAGAGCCCCCCCCCCCGCTCCCCGCCCTAACACACCTCCCCAAGCTTCCCGGGCTCCGCTATCACATGCTCAGCACCCCCAATACTTCTCAGCAAGCTCAAATGCGAGCAGCCGGGGTGCCGGGAAGATGCTAGGGGGAGGCGCAGGTCAGGCCGAAGCTAGTAAGGGGGGGAGGGCCAGGGCGCCGAGCCCCCACTCCAGTTTGCTGGCTCCACAGGGAAGGCGGTTCCACAGCCCACCCCCACCCCAAGGCCCCCAAGTCGTTGTGCTCTATGTGGGGGAGAAGGCTCCCCGTGGTGGGCGGGACTTGGGGGTGTGAATTAAGATTTGGATCTGAGGGGAAAGGGGGTTCAGACCCCTTCCCCACGTGGAGCTAGCAAGCCGTCCTTCCCCTTCGCCCCAGAGTGCCAGTCCGTCCGGGGCGTGGGGTGCCGCAGCCCCCCCCCCCGGAGGCCAGAAGGACCGGCACCTTACTAGAGGGTCGCAGGCACCGAATCCCGCGTGAGGGTGGGGGACGAAGGCACCTACCCTTTTCTGGATAAATCTCCTCGCTAAGGGTAAACCTAGTTCCCTTTCCACCGTGGACTGACCGTGGAGGAGGGGGGGAAGGAGGGATGGGAGGAGGGGGAGAGCGAGCGAGAAGAGATGGAGGAATGTGCGCGGTTGGGGGACGGCGGCAGGGGAGATGAGAGAGGGGGAGAGAGAGAAGGGAGATTGGGGGGGAGAAAGAAGGGAGAGAGACGTCAGTGCGCATGGACAGACGGACGGATGGAACACTACGAAGCGGGCTGGGTTGCAGGGGTGATGGGGGCAACCGAGCTCCTGGCCCAGGAAGGAACCTCCAGCCCAGCGGGGACAGAGGCACGACCTCAGTCAACCCTGTGCCTTTGGAGTCTGGAGCGAGGCCTCCTTCCAACCTCGGCGGCTCCAAAGCTCAGAGAGAGGCAAGGACAGAGCGAGACAGAGAATCTGGGATTTAAAAATGTGGGACTTGCCCCCCAACCCCGTCTCCCTGCGGGCTCAGAGCCGACCATGGATCCCTACCCCTAAAGCGCCCCCATCCCCGCAGCGCTCCACCCACAGGGTCCTCACATCCCCAGACCTGTCAATCACCCACTGCACCCTTCTTCCGCTGCTAATCATGCCTACTGATCCCATGTAACAATAGCCCCGTCCCTGAGTTGTCAATCACTCCACCATCACTCCCCTGGCCCTAGAAGCAGGCCAGCACCTCCTGAGGGGTCCTAGTCTACAGTCGTCAATCATTCAGAGTGGGGCAGGACCTCTGACTGGCAGGAATCTATGGGCGCAGCCTCCGAGTGGGCGGGGCCTCTGGGCCACAAGAAAGTTCATGAATGGGCAGGGCTCTGGTTGGGTGTGGCCTCCGATTGGGTGGGGTTTGCGGTCTGGCAGGGCTGGCTCTCCCGCCTTACCCTGCCCTGATTGGGTGTGCACGAAGGTTTTGATGAGCAGGTCGGTGGCCTGTGTGTACAGCGACAGTGCGTAACGTAGCGACTGCAGGTCGGGGCTTTTCTCCAGAAACGTCTTCTTCAGACCCACGCCGCCCGCGTGGAAATATTGCTTAGGGGCGAGAGAGGGCGGCTGCTGGAGGTCCCCCACTTTCGGTGATACCTATGCGTCCCGCCCTTCCCACCTTCTCTAGACCCCTTATGCGTTCTTGTAAGCACTCTTCTCCACGCCCTCCTGCAGGCGCGGCCTCCCGCCCCTCACCTTGATGGTGTCCAGTGCCAATTCGACCACCGCGCACTGCTTGGGGGTCAAGCTCTTAGCCTCTTCTCGAACCATGTGGTCCTGTGGGGAGAGGGGTTCAGCGGTCACCTCTCCACTAGAACTGCTAAAGGTAACCTGTCCCCAGGGGACCCTCCTTGCTGGTGGGGTAATCTGAGAGCCCTTAAGCGAGCTGAATCTGAAGCCATGTCATGTGCATGTTTGCAACAAGCCTAGCACAGGGAGTCTGGAAGCCGTGTGTAGCCCCCCACTGTCCCCTCACCTTGAGCTTGGACAGCTGGCCTAGCTCTTTGGCAGCATTGAAGATCATCTGAGTTCCCTGTGGGAAAGAGGACGTAGGGGTGAGAGGGGCACTAGCCCTGAGAACATTGTGGTTCAGGTTCAGCCCGGTGGCTCCACTTCCTGCCTTCGGAGCCCACCTCGGCCATCCCACAGTGGAGGAGAATGGGAGGGAGTGATTGTGGCTCAGGTGTCAGGGGGCTTGGGAGCGCTGTGGGTGGGAAACAGCCCCATGTGCACCCCTCTCTGTGTTTCCCTCAGATGCCTGCCAGAGACAACAGCTGTGGCGACTGCGACAAGCCAGGTGGGGCCTGGGTGCAAATCTTGAGCCCCACCGTGTGTCCTTAGATGAGTGAGTCTCGGATCCCCAGAGATGAGACTGAGACCACCCTGTCTACTCTAGGGCTTTGACGGGATCCCATGTCTTTTTGGAAGCACTCACGACCACCCCGGCCAGGTCTGAGTCACGGGTGGACATTTAGGCGTCCCTACGCCGTTCTTATTCCCACCATCTGGACGTTGGTATCATCTTTCGGTGTGGGGCGTAGAGGGGGCGGAGTCTGGAGCCTTGCGCTGTTTGGCGGGCGCTGCCCCTGAGACCCTTTCCCTTGGCTCCTGATCCCTGACGCCCCCTAGTGCTCGCTGATTACCCAACTGCGCCCACTTGTGCTTCTCTGGGGAGCAGGGGCGGGCCCTCTGCGTTCTGCCCACACCCCATACGAACAAACCACACAGACAAAGGAAAAAGTGACAGACAGGGCCACAGACGGCTCCCCGCCCCCAGGACAGCACGGACCACAGATTGGGGGGGAGAACTGGGGGAAGGGGGGAGCCAGACAGTGACAAGACGGTCTTACGTCTGAATGGCTTGGTAGTTTCACCCTGCCCTGTGGAGAGAATCATTCCTGAGGTCAGAGCTCCCCTTGGTTGCGGGGAGGGTCCTGGAGGGCATCCCGCGCGCCCTGGTCACCTCACACTCCCATTGCTCATCTCTCCCCGTGCCTGATCTAACACTGACCGCTGATTCCAGTTCATTCTAGGGGCTCTCAGAAGGGCAAGGACGTTGTGGGGGCCACTTGGAGAGAGGATGAGCAGAAAGAGAGAGAGAAGATGGGGGTCTCTCCTTTTCCCACTGATCATCAGACCTTCCATCAGCCGACCTAACTAGGGAGTCAAAGTGCTGATAAGTCCTGCAAACTTTGTTCTCATATGGACGCGCGCACTCGGGCACTTTCGCCCTCCAAATACACAGACACTCGCACCTAGTGAGCACCCTCCTGGGCCGAGACCCCAAGGGCGGCTGAGACCCCTTAAAACAGAACTGGTGAAACCCTCTCCGAGGACCACCGAGAGCGGTGGGGGTGTGCCTGGGTGAAGGCGGAGCCCCGCGCTCTCCTGCGCCCCCCACCTACAGACTGACCCCTGGTTTCACCTCCTATGTCTTGCTCTGCACCCAGTTGAGCTACCTGGCCAGGCGCACGAACGCACGCACGCACACGCGCGCGCCGCGGGCGCGTTACCTTTTCCTGGCCCCGGCCATGTTTTCTCAAGATCGAGCCCTGGAGAGATAAGCCACAGTAACCGCGCTGGGTGGGGCGGGGCACAGGGGCTACACTACCTGGGGGCCGGCTGCACTCCAAAGGGGACAGGAAGGGAGAAGCGGGAGATGGAAGAGGAGGAGGAGAGAGGAGAAGGAGGAAGGAGGAGGGACATAGGGAGGATTGGGAAGAAGAAAGAGACGAAGAGAGCCCAGGACGCAGAGTGGACACGCGACGGTGACACAAAGACGCAGTTGTCCCGCCCCCGGCCGCCCCAGCCACCGCCTCCCGCGGGACGTCACGACCTCAGGGATACGACCTCGGAGCATCCAGATGGGCCACTAGGTGGCGATTGAGCCCCAACAAACTGAGGGGCATCTCTGACCCCTTCCTGGGGACCTTGCTTCCTCACAAGGAGTCAAGTTGGCTCCACCGGTTGGGAAGAGGGTCACCCCATAGCAGCACATGGGGGGTCACATGGGGAGGCTCCGTGCCTCTTGTAGATTTTGGGGGACATACAATCAGGCACCTTAGGGGCCTCTGAGCCATGGGGCAAAGACCGAAGAGAAGTCGGCTGAGGGTTGGGGTGCAGGCCGAGTCTGGAGGGAGTATGTGGGTGTGGCCTCCCTCTGGGCCCCGCGCTCCCCACAGGTACATCTGAAGCGCCACACAGCACAGTAGGAGGAGCCGCCCGGAGAACAGGAGGAAGACAGCAGGCGGTGTGGGGGTGGGGAGAGATGGGGTGCGGCCACGGGATGGCCCCCCAGGTCCAACAAGAGTGGACAGACGGAGACATGGGCTGTACTTACAATCATCTGTCAGCCGGGGCGCGGGAGAAGGAATAAGTCATGGTCAGGACTCCAGGGCCAAGGAGAAGTGGGGGGGGACTCTCGGGCACACACCCCTGCCACCGGACCCTGCTCAATGATCATTGTCCCCTCTTTCCCACCAGAGTCACTCCGCTGAGCTCCCCGCCTTCTGGACCCTGGTCTAGAAGCTGTGGTCGCATTCTGCACGTGTCTGTTGAGAACTCCTGCCTCCCAGGGCCTCCAAGATCCCCAGCTGCTGCTTCACGAACTAACTCCCCTTCTGCCCCAACATGGCCAGACACCCAGCGCCAGGCCCCTCTGACTACTCAAAGGCCCCTCAAGCCCTGCGGCTTCATCCCACACCCCCCTGCAAGCTTGGAGACCCCGGCCGAGACGGGGTGGGGGGAGGGGGAGAGGAGCTCACCGTCTGGTCACTGAGCGTGGGGAGCACGATGGTGCGCTCCATGGTGTTCATCACCAGCTTCCACAGCTCCTTCAGCACGCGCTTCAGCACCGTCTTCTCACAAATCTTGGCGAACAGGGTGAGGCTGGGGGGACATGACACCCCAGGGGTCACAGGGCACAGCCTTGTCCCTGTGCTGCGTGGCTTGGGGGCAACACTGTGGGTGGGGTGACTGGGGAACAGACCAGAGAAGGGGGACTCCGGGCAGTTCCAGGGCTGGGGAAATGGGGTCCTAGGAAAGATGGGACTGGGGAACCATGGAGAATTCTGGAGGGACCAATATGATTGAAAGAATGGGAAGGAAGGGCAGGAGGAACTGGGGGGCATCAAAAGATCACAGATAGGTGCAGGCAGAAGTCAGGGTTGGAGAACTGAGGTGGGGTTTGTGGATGAGAGCACAGATGTGCTGATGTGTGATACCAGAGCCACCCCACATGCCCAGGTCAACCCTCCATCCACACGTTCATCTGTCCACCCACCCATTTATCCACCCATCCATCCACCCATTCACTCACCCACCCACCCACCCATCCACCCGCCTCTCCTCCCTCCATGACGCCAATGGCCCTGCCCCCACTCACTTGCTGTCCAGCAGGTCCATGATGGGCTGCAGCACGTTGTCGGCGTCCTGGGCAACGCTGCTGCACGCGCTAGCCGGCACGTTGCCGGTTCCCTTCACCTGGCTCAGGATGTCGCCCATGTGTTTGACGCACTCCTCGATGTGTGGCTGGAAGCTTCCAGGACATTTGGGGGTGTTGGGGACTTAACAGCCCATCTGCCCCCAGGCCTATTTCCCTTCCGCACAGCACCAGGACACGGAGGTGCCTCAATGAGCCATGATGGGGAACAGTAAGTGTTGAGTGGGGGCCTGTGGCTGTCCTGTGGTCACTTTCCTCCCACACCCAGCTGCTGCTGATGGATGCAGGATTCGAACTCAGCTCCACCGTAACCTGAACAGAAAACTTTTCTCTGCCCCTAAGGGTTGGGGATCCTGGGCATGTCTCTCCTGAGATGCCGTCCACCCTGGGGAGGCCCCCACCTGGTCGCGAACACCCGGCTCAACTCGTCCAAGACGCTGTTCAGTTTCACTTGTAATTCCTTGAGGATGTCGCTGGCCTTAGAGTCCAGCTGCGGGATGGGGAGGGGGGAGGGATGTGTGTGTGTGTGTCAATGTGTGGGGAGTCCAAGTGCCCCTGGAAGGAACCTAACGGGTTGGGAGCAAACCGAGGAATAGACACCAAGTTGCCCAGCCCCCTCCTCCCCTGCTCTTCCTCCTCCCACTTCCCTCTTGTTTTCCTCCCCCTCCCATCCCTCTTCGCCCCTCTCCTTCCTCCCCCCTCCTCCGGACCCTCCTCTCCACCTGCGGCCCGCCCATGGCCTGGAACATCTTCTCTAGCTGCACGCGCAGCTGCTGCGTGTTGTTCATGAGGATGCAGGGCTGCGGAAAGAGCGGCAGTCAGGCAACATTTCCCGCTACTGATAGATATCGCGGGGTTCCACGTGGCCTCCTGGCAGTGGGAGCCAACACCGTTCCCACCCACAGAAACGCGGACTATGACCGAGGTCGGGACATCTAGGGGTTCCGGGGTTGTGGAACGTCTGAGACCACACAGCGGCAGCTTCCCACACAGGCCCTGAAGGCTCCAGTTCAACCAAGCTACCACACTCCGGGGAGATGCGACCCCCCTTCCCCTTGTGTAAGAGCCCTAGGATGGAGAGGGGCGGGGCTTGGTGGGGGCGGAGCCAGTAGGGATAGGACAGGGTTGTGCGGTCACCACTTTTTCCTTCTCCTTGGAGCAGTAGGAGGTGAAGCCCTTGCAGATAATGTCCGCGTACTGCAGCAGCACGTTACTGATGGTCTGTGGACACAGGGGGTCAGGACAGAGGCGGAGAGACCCCCATGGGTGTCTCACAGCACACGAGGTTAACGCTGGTGTGTGTGTGTGTTACTCTCTGTTGGTGCATGTGCACATCATGTATGTGTGTCTCTGTGTACATGCTTGTCTGTGTGTGGATGTGTGCATGCATGTATGCATGCATATCAGTGTGGGTGCATGTGTATGCATGCCTGTGTACACGTGTGCATGTATATCTGTGTGCATGTGCATAAATGTCTGTATGCATGTGTGCATATGTATGACATGTTGGGGGGGTGACATGCATGTGTGCTGTGTGCATGGATCCTGCACCTCAAGCTTCCAGCCCTGCCCTTTACTCCCAGCGTCCACGCAGCCTGATAACCATCCACTCAGGCTCCACTTTCTTCCCATGGCACCAAATCCACCCAAAGTCACTCTGAGTGCCATGTGAACTTCAACCAAGACTAAAATCCAGAACCCCACCCCACCTCAACCCCTGACCCTGATCTCAACCCAAGCCGAAGACTCGGTGATGTCACCCACCCGCAGTGCTTGCCTTGCCGCTCAGAAGCTGAACATCAAGCCCCAGCAGCTCTGCTTTTACACTGGGTCTTTGTGCTCCTTGCTTGCTTTGGCTTTTCTATTTAGTTTGCCTGAAGCCTCTGGGGATAGAACCTAGGCTCACCCTCAGGAGGCCCTGGGGCTCCAGCTGGAAGCAGCTGGAAGCTGGCTCCGCAGGCTCAGGAGATCCTGAAACCAAGACTTTGTGGGAGGTGTTGGGGAGGCTGTCCACCAAGTTAAGAAAAGAGTAAACAGCGGCTGGGAGCAGACTCTCCCAGCAGCCCAGCAGTCTGGAACATTCCAGAAGTCTGGAGTCCTGCAGCACATAGCTGCAGGGGGTTGCAGACATCTTCAAGTCAACCCTTTTCCTATAAGCAATCCCAACAAGCTCAGTGGTTGATCATAGCGTACCCCAGCATCAATGATCCTTTGATCTGTCCCTGAAGTCTTTTCTGGGGTATAGGTCGTTGTGGGGTGTCTGTCCAAGAAATATATCACATCTCCCTATGCACACCCCCAAGGGCCTCATACTGCTGGGGTCCACCACAACACCCCAACTCCAACACCATCCACCCTCTCTTCAGCTCGAAATGGCAGATATCGTCGCCTTCTGAGGAGCCCCCAGCCCCTCCCGGCGTCACCCCCTTTCCTGCCACCTTGGCGAAGCGCCGCATGTAGTGTCCCACGATCTGGGGGTCTGGACACTCCAGCTTCTTGACAATCTCGAAGCTCTGGTTGAGCTGGGAAAACACATCCACCACGGAGCAGGAGAAGAGCGCGTGCTCAGATGTCTGCTGGAACTGAGAAGGGTTCGGGGGTCACAGTCGCGGTGGGTTCCCCGCCCCCACCCCCGCGCGCCGGGCAGTTGAGATGGACGACGGAGTGCGTGTCCTGGCAGCGGGCAGCTGTGTTGCCGCTCTGGGCTGGGGGGTCCCTGTGAGCCCCTCACCCCGTCCTTCTTGTCGCGCTCCAGGGCGCCGTGCAGGAAATCCCGCGACACCTCCTCGTTCTCGTCCAACCACTGGACCACAAACGGTTCAAACCACCTGCGGGGGGCGGAGACAAAAGGGCCTAATCACCCCAAGAAGCTGCCGCGACCTGGGCTCCCGTCCCCCCTCCCACTCCCTCTCCCTCCCCTCGCAGATCAGTCGGGGGCAGTTTCACTTTTCTTAACACGGGGGCTCACGTGGCCTCAACTTTGCTGTGCAGCCGAGGATGAACCTGAACCCCTGATCCCCAAATCCTAAGATGGCAGGTGAGCGCCACCACATCCCGTTTCTTGGATCCGGTGACCTCGCGCGTGCTGGGCGAGCACTGTGCCCCGTGGGGTATGGTCAGATGTGGCTTGAAAAAAGACCAGGGGCTATAATAGCGCTCAGCAGGGAAAGGGACTACGGGAAAATCTGATGGCTTGAGTTCAATCCCCAGAAGCCCACATGGTGGAAGAAAAGAACTAACAACTGAAAGTTGCCCCTCTGACCTCCACTTGTGCGCCATGGATCAGGACACACTCCAGTATGAGTCTATGTGCTCATGTTTTCTCTCTCTCTCCAATAACAAAAAATAAAGTTGGTTGGAAGGGAAAATATTCTATACACTGCATCTGACCAACTATGATGGAAACTCTGCAGTTCATGCATGAACCTCGGCGTCCGCGCAACAGAAGGATTCAAGGGCCAAGCTTAAGGGCACCGCCAGCACGACTGCGGGCGGACGGTGCGGTGGCCTTGGGGAGCGACTCACGCGGGGTACTCGGGCACGCGGTCCTTGAAGGCAGGCAGCTCCGCCACATATTCATTGTACAACCACTTGACTTTGAAGTGCAGGTTCATGTAATCTGCGCTTTTACACAACCGGTGCTTTTCGTGCTCTGTGGGGGGCATGACTCAGCGCCCGCGCCTCGTGCCCCTGGGAACTCTGGGCGCTGCAGCACCGGGAGAGGGGCACTCACCCTCCATAGCGTACTTCATGTCCTGCGCAAACAGACTCCACATGACCTCGGCGCTGATCTTGCCCACATTCAGCTCCTGGGGAAACCTGGAAAACCACAGGGAGCGTCTCCAATCAAAGCAGGGGACAGGACCGGCACAAGCACACGCCTGTTCATCACCCCACTGCCCGGTGCTCACTGGCTGAGGCTGGGCGTGTAGGAGTTCCTGTCCTCCTCGATGATGGATACAATCAGCGTGATCAGCTTGGACCAGAAGTCCAGGTTCTTGACGCTGGGTCCCTGCTCTTCGGGGGGCACCTCGCCCTTTTTAGCCTGAAGGGGGCAAGGAGATTGTGCTCAAGGCGAGGACCAGGGTGGCCAGCTCTCGGCTCTTGGTTAGAACAAGTACCTGGGTTTGCTGTCCAGCGCTCCTAAGAAATCAATCAACGGAACGCCCACACCATCCCAGCCAGTGGGAAGTAGAGGCAAAGAGGATGGGGAGAGTGGGCTTAGCCTCGACTAATAGTGATTGTGAGGCTGGCCTGGGCTATGTGGGCTCCTTCTCTAAGGGTGCCATGAAAATAAGGGTAATGAGAGATATGGGGGGGCTGCAGGATGGGCACAGCAGGTCACAGAGAATAAACAACTCTTGTGTCAAGGCAAACGCAGAACTGAGGGTCGGCTGATAGGTCCCTGGATAAAACGCTTGCAATGCAAGCCTGAGGATTTGCATTCAAATCCTGAGTGACATTGGGAAGGACAAGTCAGGGGTCCTGGTCTTATTTAGCCAGACAGGAAGTGAGGCTCAGGAGTTAAGGCTCTGTGTTGAAAGCAGAAGGTCCTGAGTTTAGATCCCAGGTTTCATGTAAAAATGCCAGGAGGGAACGGAAGCAGAAATCCCAGAGTGAAGCAAGAAGGAAGTAGAAGCCATCTAGGATGATTCCTGAAGTCACCCTCACGACTCCACAGGGACACACAGTACGTGTGACACACACACACATGCACACACACGCACAAAATAAAGTAAGATGAAGTGGATGGATCTCAATGGGTGGTTACTGAGGCCGATCTGTGGATTCCAAACACAAGTACATGGGTGCGCACTGCAAGAGAGAGGAAGGAAGGTAGAGGGCAGAGAGAAGGAATAGATAGAACCAGACAGAAGAAAGGAAGAAAAATTGAATGGGGGAGGCTGGGAGGCGCCTCAGTGGGAGAGGCAAACCTGTCAGTTTGAGTTCGATGCCTGGATTGCCCACAATGGTAGAGAAGAGAAGAGCTGGACCTCTGGCTCCAACCTGCGAGGCATGGATGTGCGTGGGACCCCAGGTAACTCTCCAATAAATGGCATATGAATACGAAAGGTGGGCAACATTGGCTCCAGGATTTGTTTTGGCGGTAGAAGGTGGGGGGGGGGGAAGCACATACTGAGTTGAGATTTGGGACAAGAGTGATGTGTCCGGTGTGACTAGATGAGACTGCGGAGCAACCTCCAGCCCTTTACAATGCTTCCCCACTATGCGATCCACCCATCCGCTGAGCGGCCCATTGTCCGAGTAAGCACACTGTGTCACACAGGGATTCGAGGGGGGGGTGAGGCAGCGGATGAAATGTTCTGTTCCACGCCACCCACAGTCCGCTGGG
>JALPQD010000504.1:44662-442572 GCA_023101885.1 Typhlomys cinereus
TGGAGGACCCGCCTGGAGCATGGGAGCCCGACCCCACCATGCAGATCCGCCGTTGTGCGGCGGGTGCCCGGCGCTGGCGATTCGGACACCCATGCCTATGAACACGTCGTCCAAGAGTGGGCGCCGCCTGTCGCAGCGCAGTCGCCGTTGAAGCGGGAGAGAGGAAGCCCCGCTCCCCCGCATACGGCGGGGGTACGCTCCTGGCCGTCACTCATTTGGGGAACATAGACTTCGCTCCAGGGGTACGCGGGATGGTGGCCCATTCTGGGTGAAAGTGTGACCCACGAAGCGATGCCGGTCGGGATCGTGGTCCTTCAGGAACGTGACGATGCTGTCCGTGTGAGCGAAGACCTTGTGGTAGCCGTCCAGCAGGAAGCTAGCCTGGGGGCACCAGGTCTCCTGCCATTCTAAGAAAAGGACGTTGGACCGAGTGGGGGGGGGACGGGAAGAGCCATGTGAAGGGCAGAGCCCGATCCCCTTCCCAACTCAATACTGACGTCCAGAAAGTACCCATGCAGCGCGAATTCCTACACATCCTACAAAACCCCACAGCCTGGCCTGCCACCTGCATGAGCGTGAGGTTGAAGGAGTCGTGGAAGCCCTACTGCAGGATGTCCCAGTGCGTGGCCGCCTCCAGCTGCAGTAGCCGGTCCACCTTGCGTGCTTGGTGGGGGTCTCGGTTGCTGCCCACCAGGAAGTTGCGGCAGAGGGCCTGACCCCGCACCTGCCCCTCACAGCCCCACGTGTGTCGCACCATCTCGCGGCGCTCGTAGTTGTGGGGCGATGACTTGATAAGGAGGAGCAGGAACACGAAGTCCGCGCACTTGAGGGGCGCGCCGGGTCCTGCAGCAGCCGGAAGCGCCGGCAGTGTTGGAATAGTAGGAAGTCGCGCAGGTGCGGCAGCAGCGTCTTGAAGTCGGAGTGCGTCGCCCACGACAGGTTCCCCAGGCAGGGGGCGGGGTCCCCGTGCGGAAGGTAGTGTGTGGGCCAGGCCGGGGAGGAGGGGGGAGAGTCTAGGGGCCTCTCAGGGGCCGAGGAGCTGGGTGAGCGCAGGTAGAGGCTGAGCAGAGCCATGAGCGACACGACGCCCACGGCCGCTGCGAGGCTGGCATCGGGCCGTAGCGCCCTGGCACAGCGCATGCTGGGGCCGGGTCTGGGTGCAGCGGTCCCTCAGTAGCCCTGAGGAACAGAGAACTGTGGGCGCCGGGCTGAACCCCACAGACCCACCAACCCAGTATGGCCGTGAGGAAACAGGGTTCTTAGAAAACTCCTATTCATCCCTAAACAGGATGACGCATTCTTCCGGAATCCTCCCTTTTTTTTTTTTTTATTAAAAATGTAATTATACATTTTTAAATTTTTTTACCAGTTCCCTCCCTCCCCCCTCCTTCCCCCGAGCCTCCTCCCCCTACCGGAATCCTCCCTTGACCCTCTGAATGATTCTGTGTGTGGCTTTCTCTCAGAATAGGAGGTGGTTTTGGGGTGCTGGCAAACACGAGGGAGGCAGCAGGAAGTGTCGGGTGAGCTTCCGAAGGAAGCAGGATGCACTGGGTCCCTGAGGAACTCACATTCGTCCCTCAAAACCTAAGTGACCCCCCAACTTCTCTCCAAATGGCTGAGGATGACCTCAAACTTTCCATCCGTCTGTCCCCACGTTTGGGTTTCTGGGGTCCTCATAGGCATCACTGGACCTGATCCTCCTGCTCTACCCCTGGGTCCTCCTTTTCTGTGTGGTTCCCTAGCTGACCAATGTGTGGGCACAGCATACAAGCGCTAAGTTAGACTCCAAGAAGGACGTCCCTGCTCCTCAAACACAAGTCCTTACTCAGTAGAATGAAACAGTCATTTGACTACCAGGCCCCAGCATGGGTGGCCTCAGGCGTGATCAGCACCCCCCCCCCCAGGGAAGCGACCCAGAATATCTTCCTGTGGTGGCCAGGGGGCCAAGGCTGCTGGGCAGATCCAGGAAACAGCGACAGATTCTGCCCCCGCATGGCATCTACTGTGATCCCTTTGAGTTTCCATAGAGAGCCAAAGCCTGAGATGTTGCTGCTCCCCCACCCCCCACCCCGATAAAGCTGCTCTGTCACCTCCATCTTCCTCCTCCTCTTCTCTCCTCCCCCAGGCTAAGGTTTCTCTTAGCCAGTGGCTGTTACACAGAATCATTCATTCGTCCTTCATTTATTCACTTCGCAGCTACGCCAAGGGGGCCAGATGGGGTCGGGGAGGTTGAGCAGCTGAAGAAAGATTTGGGTAGACTCAATGTCCCTGTAAGTCCACAAGGTCCCCTTGGAACCTCCATAGGAAGTTTTCAGAGAGGCTGCTCCCTGTAAGGCGAGGCTTCCAGGGCTGGGCTGGATGCTGGGCAAATGCACAGGCTTGTCTGCAAAGCCTCCCCTGGGGCCCAGGAGTGGGCGCAGACCCCACACCCCGCCTTTTCGCAAGAGAGGTGTGAGGAAGGGTGAGCAGAATAGAAACTTCAAAGCCTCTGAACCCTGGGCAGGCAGCTCAGACACCCTGAAGTCCAGGGGCAAGTGCAGAGGAAGGAGGCAAAGGTATGTGCTCCCGGAAGATGGGCGCAGGACCCCCCCAGTCTGGGAGCTGTAACATGGGGGGCAAGCTGGGCAAAGCCCCACCCAGCGAGGACAGAGCACCCAGTAGCCGAAGTCAACACAGGGACATCTGGCTCCACTTCTGCTTAGGGGGGCCCTGTGTCCCCCTGGGGGTAACCAGACACTTTGCCTGTTCCCATCATTCAGCTACTTCGTACAGGGAAGGTCCCTACACACAGCCACCCAGCCCCAGGTACCCCAGGCTCTGAGATTCCACCTCAGACCTCGATTGAGACTTTAGCTCTGGGGACAGTGTCCCACCGTGCCCCAAGTGCCACTCATCTCCATTGTCCACTATCCGTTGCTGGAGACCCATGAAGCCTCTGGGAGCGCCCCCAACCCCATGGGAGCCCCTGAAGCTGAGGTTCTGCCCCAAAGGCAGCAGTGCAGTGCGGCGAGCGTGCCACAACTATTTTCTCCTCCTCGTCAACTTCATCATGCTTGGCTGACCGCTGACCTCAGACATGAAGGGACATGCCAACAGACCTCGGGGTTCCACACGGCGAGCACACAGATTAGTGTGGGGTGACTGAGCCATGACCCCAGCACCTGGGACCAGGGTGTGCCAGAATAAGACAGTGGGAAATACAAGAGGCCGAACTGAAAACATTCCAACACCCCCCCAAGTAGAATAAGGGGCTGGGGGTGGGGCTCAGAGGGAGAGTGACAGCTCAGTGAGCCCTGGGGGGCGAGGCTCAGACACATTCACAGAATACTAAACATACACATTGAAGATGAATGGATTCCTGCATATTAATGAGCACACTGAATATTAATGACCGCACACCACATACTAATTGATACCACCAATTGGCCACGCCCACAGAGATGCTCTTGCTGAATATTAATGATTCTGTCTGTATGACATTCAAGGTCTCATACTTGACACAGATGTGAATCTTAACAATCTAGCGAATATTCATTGGCAGAACCACTGAATCCTAATGAGGAGCAGGGGACCCCCCCCAGCACTGCTCGATCAGTCCTGACACCCGTGGCTTCTGCCCAAACCCCTGAGCTGCGCTCTGTGTGGGTCCCCTCTCAGGTGCCACAGGGAGCTCGAAACACTCTGGGCTGTTCTGGAAAGTTCTGGAAACGTTCGCAACACACTGCGGAGCAAAGGTTGAGGCAACAAGAGACCCTAAGGAAACCCCCGAAGTGCGCTGGCCTCCAGGTTCCCCTGAGCTGTGTGCAGCGGCCAGGGTCGCAGTGAAGGGCAGAGTGGGGGGGCCCCAGGGCAGCTCTGACTGGATGGAACCAGCGAGCACCCATCGCCCTGGAGTGGAAGTTTTACAAGGAGCCACTGCACGTTTTATTTTATTCTCTCCCACTGGGCACTTTATGGACACAGAACTCCATAAAGATAACAGCTCCTCTGGCACCCATATCCTACAGGGTGCAAGGCCCACGGCCTTACTGGGCCCTCCTGATCGCCATGTCCCAATTCCAGGGAAGTCCCCCGCCCCTTATCCAGTGGGGTCCAGGTTGGGCTGATGCCAGCTGGAGGTTCCTGCTTAGTCCCTCTGGGGACCACAAAGCGCTGAGTACCTCCAGGACAGTCTTGGGTCCCCCAGGATCCCCCTTTCTTCTTCCAGATCTTTTTTTTAAATTTATTATTTATTCAATTGTGCGTGTATGCGTGTGTGCGCGTGTATGTATGTATGTATGTGTGTGTGTGTGTGTGTGTGTGTAGAATCACGGACAAATTCGGGAACCACCATGGACGCTTCCACCTCCTCCTTGTTTAGTCTGCCCGGGGATTCACAGGCTCCGCCCTACCAGGACCAGAAACGCAGGCCGTCCCCGTTTCGGCCCAGCGTCTATCCCTGGGGTCTAGGATCCGAACTCAGGACCTTTCGCCTGCAAGGCAGAGGCTTAATCACTGAGCCACCTCTCCAATCCCGTCTTCTGGATCTTTTACTGCATTTGTGTTGATGCTCCACCAAAAGACAAATGTCACAGAGCAGGGGCGCCTCGTGGCAAGTCACGTGGATGGCAATAGTCACCACATCACCACCTGCCCACAGGCAAGTGGGCATGTGCCATGCCAGCCCCAGCTCCAGGGAGGGGAAATTGAGGCAGCCCCGAACCGAGGAAGGAGGGGAGGGCGGGTACCCAGCGTCCGCTGCGAACTCCCTCCTCCCATCCCCTGGACTGCCACCTGGAGCCCTTTGCTTTTCTCGCTCCCAGGCTAGTAATGAGCTCCCTGTCACAGGCGGCAATCAAGCTGATCCAAACCAGATTTCCCAGAGGAAAACGGTCCATTGGGCTAAACTTTTATGGCTCACACAAGGAACCCCACTAGGAAGTCTCCTTGTTAGCAGAGTGTTGGGGGGCAAGTTGGCACTGTCTCCTTCCCATTCCGTGGACGTTGTCCAAGGACACTTGCCATATCCTGAGCTGCAGATAGGTCGTGCTGAGGCTGCGAGGTGTGTGTGAGACACACTGGGAATCCAGACTTAAGCTGAGCAGAGGCGAGGACCACTGCCGCCCCCTTCAAGTGACAGCCCCGGCCGCGCTCAGCCCAAAATCTTGCCCACCCGCGACCGGTAAGACTTGCCTTTGGGTTCAAGGTCGTCAGGAACTTAGTTCCCAAAAGGCTACAGCAGCAGGAAGTCCCATGACCCTTTTCATTTAGATATAGTGATAAATAATCTCCCATTGCGCGACCACGCCGCCTGCAAATGCTTCCATACAGCGGGGAAACTGAGGTAGGCCCTGCGCTTACCCCCAGCTTTGTGTGCCCAGAACTGTGTGTGTGTGGAGAGGTGGCAGGCTCCAAGGCAGGGGGTCGGTTGAACCTGACTCAAGACCTAAAAGCTCAGCTGCAGCCTGGGATCCGGAACGACTGCGCCCCGAGGGGGAGAAGCTGCCAGGACTGAGAGGGTTCCAGGGCCCAACCCGCCTGCGCCACCCCCCCCACGGAGACCCCAATACTCACTGCTCGGCACCATTGGCCCAGTTGACCGGCCGGAGTCAGGAAGACGAGTCATCTGGGGCACCCCGCCCGTAGCGCCGCTTCCTGCCTCATCCCGCTCTTCACCCGGGCCCCTCGGCACCCGAGCTTCCTAGTGGTCGAGTAGAAAGTGCCCCGACCCTGCGAGGCCTGGCTCACCAGAGCTAAGAGCGTTTCATCCCGGTGCCGCTCCTGTCTCCAACCCCGCCCCCCGCCCTTGTCCCACCTCGGGCCTCCCAGCTCATCTCTTCTGCCCTCGCCCCAGCGAAGGACAGAGCGCCAGGGGCTGAGCTGCCTCCACTTTCGATCCGCCCTCCTCCCACTCCCCGACCCGCTGTGTGGCTGTGCAGGAAGCACGATGGGGGGGCAAACTTCTGAAGACTCCAGAACAGTAGTACGTGTGGGGCGCCCCTGGGCCTTCGGAAGCTAGCGGCGCCCAGTCATTCCCAAACTCGCATCGGGACAGTGGCCGGTTCTACATCACCCCAGATGCCCGGTGGATCTCGACCCATCCCGAATCTTCTGGATCTTGAGATGGGGGGTGATGGTGCCCGATTCCAAGGGATGCTGCCAGGCCAGTCGGAACTCTGGGTTCAGACTGTGACACCGCATGTCCATGGACCCCATCGATTGCTGCTGGGGGTGGCAGCACTTGTCAGAGACTGGGAAACATATGGTCCAGCTGGTGGAATATTACTCAGCTATGAAAAGTGAAAAGGACTGAAAGTGTCACACATTTTGCAGAACTGCAGCCAGGAGGAAGGGACTCCAGGTGGCAGCAGCCTGGGTAGCAAGAACACCAGTAGACGCTGCCCACTCACTCACAGAGCCAAGAACCTGCCAATCGGCAGAGTCAAGAAGCAGCTCCCAGATTACTAAAGGAATGGGGATGTGCCTGGAATGTTCTGGAAAGTAGGAGGTGCAACGTGCACTTCCTAAAAACCTCACCGAGCCGGGCACCTGCCACCCAGAGGTCTGGAGTCAGGACCTCCTGGACCTCGTGGCCTCACCCCACTCATAAGACCCACCCAGGGGTGGGCACGTTTTCTCCCTACAGGCCGGGAGCAGGTGAGTGGGTCACCTGGGAAACAGAAATCCAGTGTTTTAAAGGCACCCTGCCCCTCCCCCATCCCCTCCCAAAGGAAATGAGATCGGCTGGAGGTGCTGGGACCTGCTTATCAGATGGGTGTGGGAGGGAGATAAAGCTGGGGGCTCCGTTGTAGACAGGACAGAGGGGGCAGTGCTGGCCATGTGCACAGTGGACACTGAGATCCATCACCCGGAGCTGGACTAGCCTGGACTACCCCTCCAAAGAGGAATCCCTGTACCCTAGTGTTCACCCCAGGGACGCACAGCTCTGTTGCCTTCTCCCTCCAGCCTGACTCAGAAAGTTGGGACATGTCTTCTGGCCACGTGCTGGAAGCCAACCCCTGGACACAGCAGAGTCCCCCAGGTGGACCCCAACTCCCCAACTTCCCTCCTACAGACTGGAGAACTCACCCTCCCTCTGCCCTGGCCCCCAGCCCGCACTGCGCTGTGATGAATCCCCACCCTAGGTTGCTGGTGGTCACCCCCTCTCTGTACCCTCATTGCACATCCGGTGAGCTCCTATGCATTCCTCAGAACCCCAACATTCGGACCCCTTGCAATGAAGGCTTCCTTGGGCTGCCACCGTGCCCACAGGATTTGTTTGAAAATAGTGTTTATTTAAAGAAGTTAAAAGGAGAAGACCCGTGGTGGTGGGAGGGGTCTTCACTAGTCCAGCCAGGGCGGGACCCCAGCTCCAAGGAGCGCTGATCTCCGGAGGGAATAGGGGGAATCCCCAGATTCCAGCGGGAGGGTGGGGAGGTTCCGAGCATCGGGTAGACGCAGCCTCAGCAGCAGTGGGGTGGGGCCAGGGTTTCCCTTTAGGGATCCAATCCTCCCAGCAGCCCCTCCGAACCGGGGATTCCCGGGGTCCCCTCCCTCCCCACATACCTGTGGCGAATCTGCGTTTAACCAGGGACATGCGGTAGCCCCCGCCTAGCAGCTCCAGATCCACGCCCGACAACGTGGCCCCCTCGCTGGTGAACTGGGCCGCCACAGGGCTGGGGGTGCTGGGCCCCGACAGTAGCTCCCAGCTGGCTGACAGGCGGCCAGAGCCTGGGGACACCCAGAGTCAGAGACACTGTAGATGGGTGGCCTCATCCTCTTCCCCACATAAAATCCTGGGCATACCCAAAGCCCCATCAGTAATGCCCATCTGCAGGGAATTTTCCTACCTGCTTGGGCTTCCCAGAAAATTCTTGTCGCTGTCTGTCCCATTCAGCCCTGGGCATCTCTGAACGCCGCTCACCCCGCACCCCGCCCTCCTCGGTGCTGACCCTCTGGGTCTTTAGTGACTGGTCCACACCCAGGATTTCTGCACATGCTGGGCCTGGGAACCCACAGTTCGGCTCTGTCTCAGTTTTCCCCCACCTGCAGTTCAGCCCACCCCTCACCTCACACGCGGGAGTGGACTGGACTCACCTCCAGCCTCGCATACATCCGGGAGCTTGCACATGAATAGCTTTTCCTCCAGGTTCCTGCATCGAGAGATGCCCGGGAGGTCGTTCCCAAAGAGGGGCCCTAGAGCTCAGTCCGTAATGTTCTAGCCTCCCATCCCCTGGGTGGACTCCAGGAATCCCAGCCTCCTGGCATTTACTGAGCTCAATAAACATGGGCTGTGGCCTTCATCTCTGTGCTGACAGTTATGGGGGGGGAGGAAGAGGGCAACCCCAGGACCTCACCAAGTGGTGGCAGACTGCAGGCGCACACTGGTCACGGGCTCTGCGACGGGCAGCAGGATCTGTACGTTGGTGAGCGGCGTGGACACGGCCGTGGCCCCCGCACAGTAACTGTACTCCACGGACACGTGAGTGAGCGTGAGCGCACACTGCCAGTGCGCGCTAAGCTGCAGCGGGACCGACTGCAGCCCGGGCCAGGAGAACTGAGGAGCAGATAGACGGGACGCTGCAAGGGGGGCTCTCCGAGGTCCCGCCTCACCCCAGCACCACCCAGCATCCAAGTGCTGGAGCCACACGCAACCAACCCACAGCGCCTCCCTTCGGCCTGCAATGAGCAGGCGGAGGGCGCGCAGGAGCAGAGGCAGCTGGGAGCCCTGGGACTTCCCTGATTGTTTGCATAATATATGCAGGCCCCGCCCACCTGGTACCGCAGCAGGACCACGTTGTAGTAGGAGGCTCTGGGCTCTGCTCCACCTGGCGCTGCAGGGTCTCTATTAGCGCTGCCATGTTCAGCCAGTCTTTGGTCTCCGGGTCGCTCTGCAAAGGGTCACTGAGGAGATGGGGTGGGAGGGAAACACGATTGGCCTGCTCGTTCCCGACTCCAGAACCCCCCACAGCTTCCTGATCACAGGGAAAGGAACTTTCAGAGAGGGTGAGACCCCTGTCCGAGGCTGCACAGCACAAGCCCCCAACTGGCACGCGCTCTTTCGCGGCCCACGCGCGATACCAGAAGATCAAGTCTGCGTTGGGCTGCAGGTGCTCTATGGGGGCTGTGTGCACCAGCCGTAAGTTGAGGACCGGAGGGGGTGGGGTCCCGCTAAACACACACGATGCCCACCGGGAAGGTCATGGTCAGCTCACCCGTGACGCGGGCCAGGTAGCTGAGGATCAGGAGAGACATGGGGCGTTGGCTGGGAGTCGCCACCACACCCTCCCGTTCCTCCCCCCTTCCACCCTCTCTGGAAGCTCTGAGGCATTTCCGCCTCCTGCCTCACCCCCCACCATCTGGGTTTAGGAGGAAGAAATAATCCACCTTCCCTGGTTCCCTTTTCTCCACCAGGAAACTCAAAGCAGAGTTCCATCAGCCCCAGTTTGGATTTGGGCGACACTTCCAGTCGGACACCCTCCATGCCTCCCACCTCCCTTAGCCAGGGGTCAGGTTGATTCCCCTCAACACCACTACGACCTGGGACTGCGGCCCCGGAAGTAGGCGTGTACATACTCCATGAATGCAGTGGCCACGGACAGCGCGTCTTGGGAGCTCAGGATCACGGGACTGGGACCCCGCAAGAATCCTGAGGGGAAGCGAGGAGCTAGGGGTTACACAGGGAGGCGAGGTCTCCAGCCCCGCCCACCAACCTCCAAAGACTGGTCTTTCCCTATGGTCTTCCCCACATACCGTGTCTTCTCTGGGAGGCGAAACTGGGACGCTTGCGAACGTTGCTGGCGGCCGAAGAGGCAGCAGAGTGGGGTTCAGGGATCTGGACTACGGCCAGGAGAGACATGGGGCTATGAGACTCGAGGGTGTGCCCACTCGTGCCCCCACCTGGGTGCCTGGCCTGCGCCGCCACCTACCAAGTCGCCGTTGCTCCCGGCCAGGGTTCAGGACACCTTCCTAGTGCATGCCCTGCGTGGGGACGCAGCCAGATCCTCCCTGGGGCGAACAGCTGGGGGTCTGCAACGTGACAAACACCCTTTGCTCAGATGCACCCCAAAGCCAAGGATAGCTGTGACCTGGGGGCCGATGGGTGGCACACCCAGGCCTTGGTCGCCTGCCCCACTCCTGCCCCATGGCCTTTGCACAGCGGTTCCGTTCTCAGCCTACCGGTCCCAGGTACCCACTGTTCCTCAGGGCCCAAGCGACGGAGCTCCATGACTTACCTGCGCCGGGCTCGGGCCCCCTGGGTCCAGGCGAGGGGTCGAAGGGTGGCGGGGAGTCGGGGCGAAGAGGTCTCCTAGTGGCCTCTAAGGGCTGCGCCCAGCAGGCGGGTGGACTCTGCGGGGTGTCCAGGTGTGGGACTCACGACTCCGGGGATAGGCCCCAGGGCGGCATGGGATGGCAAGTCCAGGCTGGAGTCCTCCACGTTCTCGGAAGACAAGGACGAGAAAGGGGATGCACTGGAGTGAAGCCCAGGCTGCTGGATCCTGGGGAGGGGCGTGGTTTGTGAGGCCTCGCCCACGGGGTGGCGTCACCACCCACTCCAGCCCCGGCCTGGCTCCCTCACCTGTAGCCCACCCCTCTACTTCAGGACCCGCCCCCTCCAGCCACCCGGACGACCACGCCGCCCCCCCCCACCTGGGACATCGTCGTGGTCGAAGGCCCACTTCAGCGCTGGTCCGAAGAGGCTCTTGGTCGGAACTCCTCCGCGGCCGGCTGCTTCTCCGCACAGCTGGAGGGGGGACACAGGTGGGGTCGTCAGGCCCTGCTCTTACAGAACTATGCCCCCCCCACGGTTCCACCCACTAGCACTTTCTGCCGCGCCCCACGCCGGAAAAGCCACACCCCGTGGAACTTATGGCCATTCCCCTGACTCAGCTCCCACCAGTCTCGGGACCTCAGGTGCAGGAGCTCCCCTCTCCCCCAGTGCCTGGTTTCGTGTATAAATTCTGAAAACAAGGCCACGGAGTGAACATTTGGTCACGTGACTCCAAACCTATTTATGGCGGGGCACGTACACAGCGGGCGCCTAATACATGCTCCCCCAATACACAACGGGCGCCTAATACATGCCCTTCAAGTACACAGTAGGCGCCAAATAAAGGCCTGATGAGGCCAGGTCGAGGGAGGAAGAGGAGGAGGAAGGGAAAGGCCACCCACTCCTGCCGCTGGGGGTCACCCCACAACTCCATGGAACCCACCTGCCCACCCTGGGTGCTGACCGAGGCCTCGAGGCCTCTACAGCTTCCCCGGGGCGTCACCTAGGAGAAAGATACCTCACGTGTTGCGCCCCTGCGGCTCACAGGGGCTCGGCTCCCAGTCATGGCAGAGTTAGGAGTCGAATTCAGAGGCACCTACACCCCCAGTGCCCATCGTCCCCCTCTCGAGATGCGACTTAAACGTGGGGGAGGCTGAACTCACGGGACCAGTGTGGGGAGAGAGGGAGAGTCAGGCGCAGCCTGCTCCCAAAAGTTCCAGCTGAACCCCTCTTCCCCCGCTCCCTGCGCCCCCCTCACTCCTGGGCCTGGCGGGAGGTTGAGGCCCTCTGCCGTGGCGCGAAGCTGAGCTGCTGCGGCCTCGGAGTTCCGACGTTGGCGCGGGCGGGCGCCGGCTTGATGTGCACGTAGAATTTTCTGGGCTCCTGGTGTCAAAGTCCGAGTTGCTGGAGGAAAAGAGCTTGGGCTCCGCCGCGCGTGAGCTTCTGTTAAGGATCAGATTCCGCGTCCGACCCGCACAGTTCCAACACTCGGAGCTTGCTGACCACTCGGGCGAACCCCGATTCAGCTGCGGGACCCCAGCCCCCGGACCCGCCTGGGTCACACAAAAGATGTGGGTTACATCCGGGCGGACGGTAAAGATTTCTTCATCCACTTCTGGTCACATCTGGGGGGGATGGTGAGTGAGGACCCCTGATAACCCCTCCATCTCGCCTCACACACTCAAGCCGCAAGCTGTATTCCTGGTGTGCGGACAGCTTTGGGGGAAAACTGAGGCGCGGCTGGACCCTCCACACACACCCCGAAACCAGTCCTGGGCCCGGGGAGGTGGCAGGGTTCTGGTCATAGCAGAGATCAAGGGCAGAGCAATCTTGCCCACCAGACAGCGCTGTCAATCAGAGCAAGCCGCGCCCACCAGAGGTCTGTCCATCAGACAAAGCCACGCTCACCAGTCAGCCATCCGCTCAAGCCCGCCCACGAAACAGATCTGTCCATCAGTTCAAGCCTCACCACAAGACAAGACCTGTCTGTCAGGCAATCTCCGCCCACAAGACTAAGTGCTTTCCATCAGAGCAATACCCCACTCCTCAGACAAGCCCCGCCCACTCTCAGTCCCGGCGACCCCTCCCACAGCACTCACCCCTGAATCCACTTGTGAGTAGTCTCTGGGGAGAAAAGCACAGGTCACCGGGGTCCCCTGGCAGCCCCTTCCACGGGGTTGGTCTCCAAATTGCACTGGACTGGCAGAGACCCCAGACTTGCTTGAGGGTGGGAGGGACCATTTGGAAAACCAGGACCATGTCTGCAGGAGAAGGATCTTGGGGCCCATCTCAGGGTTGAGAAGGCAGATGGGGGACAGCCCTGGGGGGGCAGAGTGGGGATGGGCAGATGGGGGGACAGGCGGGGAGCGCAAGTGGGGGGACAGGTGGTGGGCAGGTGGGAGGGTCTGGGGGCATGTGGAGGGACAGGTGGGAAGCAGGTGGTGGGGGCAGGAAGGGAGGCGCCTGGAGGGCAGCTGCTGCTCACATGGGGGGCTGCGGCTCCCGCCGGCTCAGTCCCGGCAGCCGGAAGCCTCTGCTGCTCCGCAGACACTTCATGGCTGGGGAAGAGGCGGCCGCTGAGCTCGCGAGGTTACTGGCAGCCCCCCCACCAGTCCCCCCTGCGGTCTCACCTGGACACCCAGTTCCAGACATACTTGCCTTCCTGCAGCGTGGCTGCACTGTACGCCTCGAAGTCCAGGGGTCCTGAGGAGGAAAGACAGAGCGGTCAGCGGCAGGGGAGCGCCCAGGCAAGAGAGACAGCTGTGCACTCCTAACATGCCGGTGGCCGCGGGGAGCGTGGGAGGAGCGGAGCCTAGAGGCCTGGGGCTGCTAGGGGACGAGGGGTGGGGGCACAAAATAGCAGGACGACCGGCCTTGCGGTCCCTCTGACTTAGGCCTTTAGCTCTGGAGGACGAGATCGAGGGTCAAGTAGGCCTCGGGCCGGCCAGCCGCACATGCACCAAGCCTTGCGCGGCCAGTGCCCTTAGTCTTCGCAAACTTCCGTACCAGCATCTCCACTGTGATATTCTCGATGTTCCGCTTGAATTCCTCGTGGACTTGGGGAGGTGGGCGGGGCGTCACGAGGGGTGAGGCGTCCTGAGCAGCCCGGCCTCACCTGGCCGATCTGCACGTGGGTGTCCTCCACCAAGTACGCGTAGGAGCCCAGCAGCGCCTTCATGTGCTGCAGGTACGTCTCCTCTATGGCCTGGAAGCGCTGATTGGCGGGGAGAAACGGAGCACGTGACCTGGCCTCAGTCAATCACAACATCCCGGTACCCTCAGAGTGACCAGCCCGGGGTCCTGAGGACTTCTTGGGAAGTTCGGGGAAAGACTGGGCGCTTGTGACGCTGGTACGCACAGTCGGGGGAGTGACGTATGCGCGGGGTGAGGGGCTTAAAGTCACTCCCTGGAGCTGCTGGATCCAGCCACGCTTGCAGCCTCCTCCCTCCCCCAGCAGTTCCTGTGTCCGGGCCCACGAACAAGCATGAACCCGAATCTACAAACGTGGAAATCCGAAGTGGGAGCGGCAGGAATTAAAAGTTTCAGGCTTTGGGTCAGAGGGGGTCTTGAATGTCCCTTATCATCCAAGCCAACTTTATCATAACATCAAGGTTTTTATAATCAAGAAGCAGGGCCAAATTCTTTACAGGACTGTGTAAAACGCATACATTTTGGTTAACAAAGAGAAGTCGGACACCCAACTGCCTTGGGGCAGACATATTGCCAGGTATGCTAAACAGGCATGTCACCTTGTTGCTAGAAGGGAATGGACAATGTTTGCCTCAAAACAGTTACCTAGTCCGTGCATTAACATCTCTTTAGATAGGCAGGAAAGAATTGATAGGGAGGAAGGAACAGCCCAGCCAGTTTCTTAGAGAAACAAAAGTCTTCTGAACGACCTGGGAGTTTTCTCAACTTCCAAGGAGGGAGTTCAGCCTATCATTGTCTTGCAGACAAGAGGTAAACTCAACCACCCAAGAGAGGAGTCACTCAATGGCCCGTTCAGTTGCTAATGTATCATCCAGAGCGCAGGCTTCTGGGCCTAGCAACCCCCACATTCCTGGATCCCGACGCCCGGCTTGGAGGTTAGGGGGTGCGGCGGAACAAGTCCCGCCACGCCCGCCACGCGCGCCGCGCCCTCACCAGGGCCGAATCCAGCATCTTGGTCTCAAAGTCAGCGCGGGCCGACTTGTACTTCTCCACCGAGCGCCGCAGACCTTCGGCTGCCTTCTTGCTCTTGGTTTCTCCCTGGCAGGCACAGGAAGGACGCGCGTGGCTATTAGGGGCAGTCAACGGACACGCGGATTCCTGGGGTACCCGGGTCTTCAACGACCACTGAATGCTGTGTGACCACCTTGCAGACCTTGTTCAGTTCCTTTTGACTGGTGTTCTCTCTGCGGAGCCGCTCCAGGTGCACGCAGCGGCTCAGGTAGTTCTCGCGAGACTTCGGCAGCAGCTAGCTAACGCCCGCCAGCACCGCACAGCATCCAGTGTGCTCAAAACTTCTTCCTTACGCTGTAGGGCTGGAGAGGTGGCTCAGGGGTTAAGCCTCCGCCTTGCAGGCGGAAGGTCCCGAGTTCGGATCCCAGATCCCACGTATAGACGCCAGACGGAAGCGGGGGCGGCCTGCGCTTCTGGTCCTGGTAGGGCGGAGCTTGTGAATCCCAGGGCAGAAGGAGGTGGAGGCGTCCATGGTGATTCGCGAATTTCGTCCGTGGTTCTACACATACACAGACACACATATACACACACACACACACACACACACACAGACACACGCGCGCACGCACATACACACAGTTGAATAAATAATAATAAAAAATTAAAAAAAAAAAAAAAAACTTCTTCCTTACACTGTAGAGGAAGAAACGAGAGGGGGCTAGGGGCGGGGCTCAAAGGGAGAGTGACAGCTAGGGGCCGGCTGGGTTGGGACTGAGGGAGTGACAGCTCAGCCCCGGGCTGGGGGCGGGGTTGAAGAATGACATCAGGCGGGCCCGGGGCGGGGCTGAAGGAAGAGTGACAGCTCAGGGAATGAATGAGTGGATTTCTTGTTTGCAGTCCCAGTCTTGACCTACACGAGGTAATTCTCAGCTTTCACAACCAAAGGGTTGTGACAAGAAACCTCCCAATTTTTCAAGATGGAAAAAGACCAGGAAATTCCCTGACCTGTCCCTGGAAGCTCTGCTTGGCACCAGCTGGAGACCTGAATCTCACTTTCTATTTCAATATTTTTTAGAGGGGCATAGACTGGAGCTTGCGATCTTCCCACCTCAGCTTCTCTAGAGCTGAGGTCCCCCACATTTCCCACCCTGCCCAGCTTGGCTCGGCTTCCCTGAGCAATTAATTTTCCACTCACCCACACCTATGCTTATACCATGAGTTCTGGGAAGAAATTACCCAAGGTAACAAGTGCTTCTGAGGATGTGGGTTTGAACTCAGCCTGTCTCTTCCCAATTTAAATTATACCATCCATCAAACCTGTCCCTCCATCATAACAAAAGTCCCAAGAAACTCCACCCTCCCTGGACTCCACACCAAAATATGAGATGCCAAAACAAGAAGTAGAAAGAAGAACAAGAAGCACCAGAAGTGCTCTTCAAAGTACGAAATCCTGGTGGTCTCTTCTGAGACTCACGAGGGGTTCCTGCCGGTATCTGTCTGAAGGAACAACGGGCAATTTTTGAGTTGGTGGCAAGGTGGGCCCCAGGGTGTTCACATACATGGAGGAGGCATTGCAGATGGGGTTTTTAAGCATTGATAGGAATTGGTTGGGTAAACAGCATCCTAGGGGTGGAGGGGTTCTGGGGCTTTTGACAGATGGGTAAACTGAGTCCCATGCCCCAGATGTGAAGCTACCTTGGAGGTCAAAGGGCAGGACTGGTTAATGACTCTGTTCCTGGGGCAGCTGAAGCCAGAGCTGTGCTGGCATGTGCTCTGGGGGCCTATGGGGAAAGGAGTCTGGTAAGAAATGGAGGGGAGAGGTCGGGTGGGGAGGTGCCCTTTCCCTTCCCACTCCCTGGCCCATGAGCCCCATGTGCTGCTCGGAATCCCCGGCTCACCTGCTTGGAGTCACTGTTCAGCGTGGTGACTCAGTTTCCCCATCTGCAAAATGAAGCAGAGTTGCTCAGAAGGGGTGTCACTGGGGACCTCCATGTTGCCCTACACAAGGCCGCAGGATGGGGGACAGGCAAGAGGCCTGAGCAGCTGGTCATAGGAGCCTAGAGCCTCATGAATAATTCATGAGCTCGCTGGGAGGCTTGGCGGCAACTGGAAGTCAAGAGGCCCACATGGGTGTGCAGCCGCCCTGCCTCAGTTTACCCCAGCTGGCCCAGCAAGTTAGTCCTGTGTTGGTCTGGTTCTGCTTCCCAAATCTGTCACAGCACCTTCATTTTAAAGTAAGACCCTCCACTATGTGCCCCCCATCTTTCCCCTAGGCTGCCGCAGACTGGGGGGGCAGCAGCTGGCACCCGCAAGCCATGGCCCCAGTTTCAGTTACCCTGGGGGACCTTCCTGCCACATGCCAGTCACATTAAGCACCTGAACTATGTGGGCTGTTCCAGTGGGCCCCCCACATCTCTCCATTCACTGAAGCACCACATTCAAAGGGCACAAAGACCCTGAGCCCAGAAGTCGGCCTCCACACTTCAGGGATACAATGGTGTCCTTACCTGGCTGCCGCCGAACTCCTATCTGAACTCCTAGACAGCCAAGTCTAAGCCCGGAGCTCCATGCCCACTTGATGGTTCTGGGCCCAGGAAGTCACACCTGCTCCTGCTCCCAAGCCTAGACCTGGGGGGGGGCCTGTCTGATTGGAGGGATCACCAGGGGAGTGGGGGGAGGTCAACTCATCAAGGTGGGGGCTACGGGGTCAGGGCTCAATGGCCCCAGCTACTGCACTTCCATTAGCAGCAGCAGCCATGTGTGTCTGGGGTTGGGGTGGCAGGAAGCCTGATACCCAATGGCCATGTGCGCGCCCTACTCCAAAGCTCAGCACCCTGGAGACCTTCCCAGAAGCCGTCAGCAGCAGAAGCAGGTGGGGGAGCTGAGGGGGTCACAATGTGGGAAACAGATTTGGAATCATTCCATCCACCAAATATCCACCTGGCAGGACACATCCCTGGCCCATGCCCACCTGGGACCCTCCCCCAGTTCTGTGCTCATCGGGGAATTCTGAGTTTAGTTCAGAAAAGCTTAAGTTGCTTTTGCCATAAGAAGAACAGAATGGTTCTGTTCAGAGAATGGTTGACCCCTACATTAATTCCCCCCACCTAGCCCAGGCTCTCAACTGTATCCCACATGCCCGGCTTCACTGTGTTCACATTAAATACTTAACTAAGTTTCCTAGGACCCGTCAATTCTTAGGACTCTCTCATTTGAAAGAACAAACCATCCCCCATGAGCCTCTGTCCTGGGTGGGTGACTTGGCTGGTGCTCACAGCTGTGTGATTGTTAACTCCTCGGTCCTCCTGCCTCTTCGCTTCATGGGTGGGCACGAGTTGAGTGCCTACTGTATACCCAAGTGTGTTGGGGCTGCTGGACACATCTGGGGGTGACCTCATTTGGTGAGTGACAGGCAACGCGTTTACAGCGCGACAGTCCTCCCACTGGCTCTTGGCCCATTTCGCGGAAGAACAAGAGAGAGCCCCGAGCTCCATGCCGGGAGAAGGCGGATGTGAATGTGGGGGCATTAGAACTCACCCAACCGCCCTCTGGCCTGAGACCTCGCCTGGGAATCAGACCTGCCCTGGCGTGGGTCATAGATATGTGGGTCAGGGTGCGCCCCAGGCGGGCCCGTTGGGGAAACAGGATGGCACAAGGCAGCATCCAGAGCGTTTATGTCGCTGGGGCAGTCCCACCCCCTCCTGCGTCCCTCTGGCCTTAGAATGACTTGTATTTTGGTGAAAGGATTTTTTTCATAGGAGGTTGAAGCTCCTGGTCCTCCCGCTGCACTAAGTTGGGGGACACATGCTTGATCCAACCCATTTCAGTACGTGGTAAGCCGAGACTCTTTTATCCCCTCCTGGCCCCCCAACACACACCTTTAGACCAAGAGTGATGTCTCCATCTGTCAAAAAGCAAAAAAGCCCGAGGACCTCAGAGTTACTGGAGGAGACGGAGGGTCAGGAAGGTGCCTGTCACCTGCCTAAGGTCACTAGGAACGCAGCCGCCCCAGAGATGCTGGGGGGGGCAGCTTCAGAGGCGGTGACCGCCCCCAGCTGAGGTTCAAATTCACCTCAATTTATTTTCGTCCCTGGGAACAGATGCTGACTGCGCTCCCCCCCATCCGTGGGGAAAGGGAGGGAGGAGGGAAAGAGAGAGAGAAAGAGAGAACCGAAGCATATTGCAGGGGCTTGCAGATCTGACCAGGGTTTGTAGCAGACCCCCGCACTGCCCATCTGTCAAAGATTCCGACCTCGGGGTCCTTCCACCAACCACGCCCCTGCCAAGCGCCCCCCTTATTTGCTGACTCTCTGGGGTGGGGACCCGGGTGGTACCATCCAGCGACGGGAACCTCTGCTCTGAGATTCGCCCCGGAGGATGGGCGGAAGGAGAGACAGGGAAGCGGATGCACCTCATCTTGACATTCTGGGGAGATGACATTCGGGATGCAGCTATGGGGTGGACAGCTGGGGTGCCCTGAGGGGAATGTCCTTTGGGTGGCGGCGCCCCCGGACTCTGCAGCGTGCCACCTGCCACCCGCATCCCCGGCGAAGGATGGAGGAACCCGGGATGTCTCGCCGCATCCCGCACTCTGCAGCCGCCATTGCCCTAGGGAGATACTCATCGCCCTGCGCGGCGTCATCACCTGCGCGCTCCGGACTACAAGACGCGCTCTGCAGAGCGCCGGCCCCCCTCAGGAGGCGTGGTCACGCAGAAGCCCCGCCCTACCGCCCGGATCATTTGCATATATTAAAGACATAGGCGACTTTTCCTACCAGCGGCCCGTGCGGGGAGACGGAGTGAGGTTGGTGCACATAGATTAAGCAAGAGCCTAGTGGAAAGGAGGAAGGGCAGCAGCAATTAATTATTGAGCACCTGCTGTGTGCAAGGCTCGTGAAGGGAGGAGGGGGCGCCCTGTAAGGTTCTGTCCTCCCCAGACTTTGAGCTCCCGAGGACACTAGGATCTGTTAGCCAAGATGGGGACCAGCCTGGGCTACAGCACCTGAGGTCTGGGAGACAAAGGAGCGCCGGAAGCGCGCAGAAGCCACCAAGTCGCTGTGAGGACACCGAGATCTTGGGGGGGGGTCCGCCGGGGATGCCGTCACAGCAAAGTGGACGTCAGAGTCAATTTGGAGGTCGAAGGTTCGGGCTTCGGATACATTTGTAAAGAATGAGTGCCTAAGTGAGGCCCTGAGCAGGCCTGCAGATCAGTTCATTGATAGGTTGAGCAGAGCCCATTCCCACTACATAGTAAGATGGAGGGGCGTCCTGGAGACTTGGCCAGATGTGCTGGCCTGGCAAGCAGGGCTCCTCTTCTCTCCGCCATGATGTGGAGACGGTGTAGGCAGCTCCCTCAGCCCTGGCCCTGGCCCTGGCCCTGGTGCGGGGTTTCCTGCCAGGACCTCTGTGTTCCCTCAGGCTGAGTGAACAGAGAAGTCACCGGTGTCCACAGCCTTAGTCTCCTAACCCTGGCCTCAGATCCTACTTGCCCTGTCCTGGAGCTGACGGAACCTTCTAGAAACACAATGGTGCCAGCGTGTCACGGTGATGAAGACATCCTTGTCTGGCAACACTATGGGTTTGCCTGAGACTAGCCCTGAGTTCCGGACACCCCAGGTCTGGGGGCCATGGTGCTTTCCCACCATCCAGAGGGCTCCTGGGGACCCCAGCCAGGTTGATCCTTGCTCTACCCTGTGGCAGCCACAGCACCCTGCATTTCGGGGCTCTAGGGAGTGTGTCAGATTCAAACAGGCCTGCGGTGCCCCAGTGCTAGGGAGGCAGAAGCAGGGACATGGGATGTGTTTGAGGCCTCAAGAAAAGTGGCCCTCAAACTCTTAAGAGTGTGGGGGCCATGGAAGGACCAGGTACGGGGTGCATAGCTGTGGTTTCCTTCTGTCTCAGCACCTTGGGACCTGAGGCTGGAGAGATCATGTGTTGTGTCCAGTGCCCTCCAATCCCACCACTCCCGGAATAGGGTCTCGACCATGATGAGCGCTGCTCATTGGGCAGCACCGATTCTGTCCCAGCACATGGCGGCCCCAGAGTCCCTTTCCCCACTCCCAGCCCAGCTCCCAAGATATGACACCCCAACACTCTGTTTCATTGCTCTTAGTCTCTTTTATTTCTCCAAATGGGGGAGGTGCACAGGAAGCCAGGTCTGTGGAGTTATCTTGCTGCTGTATGGGCAGCAGCAGCTGTTGCTGTCTAGGCTGGGGGGACCCCCGCTATGGCATCAGGGATTAGCATGCAGAAAGCCCCATGCACTGCTAGAACTCCACCTTGGAGGCTGGGAAGGCCTCATCCTGCATGGACACCATGCTGCCGCCCAGCACTGTGATGCCCAGTGCCCAGTGCTGCCCACGTGTCTCCTCGTACCATTCGTGCATGGCTGCCGAATTGAAGGTGAGGATCAGCGTGACCTGGAGGGGGTCACGGTGAGAGACGCCCCATTCCTCCACCTCCTCCTCCCAAGGTCCCCACAGCGTCCCTGGGGTGGGTCTACGTGGCCTAGGCTGGTCGGTCCCCCCACCCACCTCTGCAGGTCGGTCTCCCAGCAAAGCTTCCCAGCCAGCAGCACGATCAGTGCAGCGCGCAGCCCCTCCTCCCGCCGCTGGCCCTGCCCGCTGATGACTTAGCACAGCGTCCGCACACGCACGAAGAAGTCGGGGTCCAGCAAGCATGAACCCCCACCGGGAAGATAGGCGAGGTTCAGGTAGACTGGGGGCACAGGGACAGCTGGGGTGCTGGCGGAGGGAGCCCTGGTGCAGCTGGGGGGGCCTTGCCAGGAAGGGCGGGGTTGGAGGCGGTACCTGACAGGGCCCCACCTAGCCAAGTCCCTGGTCCTCACCTGCGGCCCATCCCAGGGGACACGGGAGGGAGGGATGGGGGGGCCACATCATATGGCACATGCCCCCCACCAATCGCCCGGTGAGCCGAGCCTTGGGGTGCACATCCTCAGAAGGTATCCCCCGGACACCCTGACAAGCCAGGAATCTCAAGGGAAAAAAGTTTGAGACTCGGCAATACCCGGAGTGGTGGAGGACTTGTTCCTGGGAGAGACCGAGGTGGTGTAGTGGGATTCGCTGCACCCACCGCCAGGAGGCTGCGTTCTCATCCCCAACCACATCACGGCTTTCCTCTGGCTGGGACCCAGGGTCTGACTCTAGCTGAGGCCACCCTGGGGTGCCAGTCCCCACCGGTGGGTTGCACCCCACCCGGCTTGTTCCTTGGGCTGCAGCAGGAGCTACCTGCAGGCCATGGTGAAAACCTCCTGGCCCACAAGTCAAAAGCCAAAGGGGTGCGAAGTTGGAAGTGGCCCGACCAGCCAGGGCTTGGGGTCTACGGGAACCCCAACACTAACAAGGAATGCAGCTTCTCCCGGGGCACCCACAGGCTCGGCCCGGGACAGGGAACTCTAAAGGTGGGCGCCTTCTGCTCCAGGTCTATAAAGGAAGCACATGGGGGGAGCACGACTTCAGCAACTCACACCTGTACTGCATTAGACCGGACCCCAACCAGCCTCGACACAACAGATCACCTAAGAGGCCCCGCGGGGCACTGGTGGGCGTCACCTTGGAGGGCTTCCGGGTGAGGGAGGTGCGGCCGGCCTTGTCCCGGGGCTCAGGGCGCACACTGCTCAGCCCTGCGCCTCTGTCCCCCATTGCTGTCTTGGTCTTGGCAGCCGCGGGCACAGCTCCGGTGGCGGTGGCAGAGGTGGGGCACGCCGGGTTCCTGCGTGGGCGACCCTCGCTGTTGCCAGGCCGGGTGGTGGCAGGGCCTCAGGGTTTACCATGCAGGTGCCCGGCAGGCGGGGCATGGTGGGCATGGGGTCTCGGGGAGGCCAGTCGTCGTCAGAATCATTGGGGGGTGCCGGGTCAGAGTCGGACAGCGTGGGCAGCATGTCGCTGGGCACTGGGAGCAGGTGCTGCTGTCGGAGCTGCTGGGTGACACGGGCGGCCGGTGCTCGAACTCACAGGGTAACACAAGGCAAAGGCCCACGTCGTGGGGCGAAGCGGGGCGGCGCAGCCAGAGCCCTTGCTCCCCTAGTGGCTGCTCCAGGGACAGTGAGTCCTCCAGCTCGGGTAACGAAGGTGTTATGAGTGTGGGCGGTGGCAGTGGGGGGCGGGGACACCTCGGGCTGGAGGGCACAGGCAA
Source organism: Typhlomys cinereus (assembly GCA_023101885.1). Taxonomy (NCBI): domain Eukaryota; kingdom Metazoa; phylum Chordata; class Mammalia; order Rodentia; family Platacanthomyidae; genus Typhlomys; species Typhlomys cinereus. Next base: position 67,227 of record JALPQD010000504.1, read on the forward strand.
ATTGGGGCACAGATGCTGGTGGCAGTTCCGCGAGCTGCCCGCTGGCCCTGTGTTTAGGACTGGGGGCAGCACGGGGCCCATTGGCTGCGGCGCGGACTTTGGGTGCTGCCGCGGAGACCCGGCTGGGGGCGGTAGCAGCTCCGCTGAGGCGCGTGTCCCGGGTGGCTACGGGGCGCCCGGTCCCTGGGTCCTTCTTGGCGGCAGGCGCGGGACGCTCGAGGACCGGCCTGGAGAGCGGGCGGCGCGGAGGCTCCTTGAGGGCGTCACCACCGTCGTCTACCACGTCCAGGTCGCGCGTGGTGACCACGGGCTGCCTCAGACAGGGCAGGTGTCGCAGGCGGCCTAGCGCATCGAGCAGGCGGCCGGGGGCGTGCGGCCCGGGAACACGCGAATCACCTTGTCGCTGGGAGCCGCGGGTCACCACACGAGCAGCGCGCAGCTGGGGGCGCCGTCGGGTGCAGCCCGTGGAGCTCAGGGGCCCCACGCCCAGCTTATGGAACAGCACAGTGAGCTGGGGGCCCCATGGCAGCGGCAGCGGAGCGATGTCCAGACGCCACAGAAGCTCGCGGGCTGCCGCCGCTTCGTCCCGGCCACGCCGCAGCCGCCGCCATGAGGGTCTCCCACCCAGGAAGACGACTCCGAGCGTGGGAGACAGCAGCCGGCGCCCCCGCTCGGGCTCCGGGCCTGGCGCGTCGCGCTCCGCCAGCTTCCGCCTCAGGAGGCGCCCGTGTGCCCCAGCAGCTGCCAGAAGCTGGACTTGGGGTTCGAGCCGCTGTTGACCAGCACCGTGAAGCCGTTAATAGCGAAGAAGGCGGCATCTCCCAGACAGCTCGGAAACACGTAGCAGCAGGGCCGCGCCACGCGCACGAAGTCCCCCGCCGCTGGGGGTTCCAGCGACGGTAGTTCCAAGGACTCCGCCACCAGCTCCATGAGCTGGTGCAGCCCCTTGCCAGCCGCCAGACTGTGAGCTCCGGCGGGTCCGTGGCTAGCCCCGAGCCCAGGGCCTCCTGGATCTGGGAGGACAGGATGTTGTTGGGGTCGTAGCCCACGGCCCAATCTATCCTCCCTTCCCTCCCACCCGCAGGCTCTTTGCACTACCACACGCAGACTGCCCCATGTGTTTTTTTTCTGGATACAACGAACCATGCAGCTAGCTACTGTAGACCCACAGGGCCACCCACGCGACCCCCAGAGAAGCCAAGGTCTGCACAGGGGCTGGCTCACCTTTCTATCCTCCAGGACCTGCAGGAAGTGAAGCACAGAGAAGCCCCAGGTCTGCAGCAGCAGCTCCCTGGTGTCCTCTAGGCAGGGACCAGCCAGCACCAGCAGCTTGTGGTGAGCTGGATCCAGATGGGGCGCCTTGAATCGCCTGCTCCCTCTTCCTGACTCCCAGGCAGACACCAGAGTGAACCTCCACTGAGACTTTTTAAAATTTTTTAAATTATTCAATTGTGTGTGTGTGCATGTATGTGTGCGTGTGTGTGCAGAACCACGGACGAATTCCGGAACCACTATGGATGCCTCCACCTCCTCCTGTTTACTCTGCCCCGGGATTCACAGGCTCTGCCCTAGCAGGACCAGAAACGCAGCCCTCCCTCTCTTCCATACGTGGGGTTTAGGATTCGAACTCAGGACCTTCTGCCTGCAAAGCAGAGGCTTAACCCCTGAGCCACCTCTCCAGCCCCCGCTGAGACTCTTTCAAACAACCCTTTGTCTGTCACCCAGCTTCCCTCCCCCAAGGCAGATGTGTCGCTAAGCTCAGCTCAAGGGTGAAGAATCAAATCGTGAGAGTCTGCAGTGGGGAGATAAAGGGCTCTCTCGGTCCTTGCCTAGTGTGTGATGGGGAGAAAAATCGGGCCAAGCGGCAGCAGCGCCTGCAGCCACGCTGAGGTCGCCAGCCCTGGACGTGCGTGGCTGAGAAGAGCGAGGGGAGGGGGCGAGGCTGGGACTGGGGGCGGGGCTCCAACCTCTTCGCACAGGGACTGCTCGGAGGGGTTCAGCAGCAACAGCGTCTCCAACATCTCCCCGGGGTGATGGAGGCTGCGGTGACCGGAGGACATCAGGGAGAGGCCTGAGTTCAGGGTCCCACTGAGCACCTCGAGGGGCTCAAAGTCTGGGTGGGGGGAGCCCTGTCCAGGAAGGGACTCTGGAAGGTGCCCCACCACCACAAAGGGCTGTGGCCACCACCCCAAGCTGAGCAATGGGAAGTGACCCGCGGACCCCCAATACACAGGCCCCCAGCAGTAGAACCCTCAACATATAGGGCCCCCCCTTCGGCACACAGCTCCCCCAGGCCCTGCTGGGGAGAGTCAGGAAGCTGTCATGGCCCCAGGGATGGAGGGCCCACTGCTTCCTTCCTTTCTCTGGCCGCCTCCATATGACTCCCAGGGTGCAGCCTTCTACGCGGCTCAGCTCTGCGCAGACCGTCAGCTGCCCCACACACCCCGGGATCCCGTGGTCAGGGTGAGGTCAGCGACCCGACGGCGCCTCTGCCTCGCTCACCTTTCACGATGCTGGAGAGAAGGTGGCCGAGTGGCGAGACACGAAGGCTTTGAGCTCCTCATCCACGCTGCAGACGGCGGGCTACACATTCCAGCTGCGGACACCTGGAGTCGCAGGGGCACCTCGCAAGCTGCACCCCGCATCCTATCCGCCTAAGACACACACTCTGGAAAGCGGACGGCAGCCCCGCCTGGGACTGTGAGGGGCATTTTCGCGAAGAAGAGCGTCTCACTCGTGCTAGGAATTTTTTTTTCTTCTCAGTTTTGAGACCACTCAAACCGTAGCTCAGGCTGGCCCGGAGCTTGGAGCAATCCTTCTGCCTCAGAGTGATCCGTCCCCACCAAGACGGATCAAAACAGGGCCGATGGGGAGGGGGTGTAAAGAGAAAGAGGGGGGGTTCACAATGGATACCAGGCTAGCTCAGTACCTGCAGCCACACTCCTGCAGGAGCGGCAGCAGGTGCACCTGTCAGTCAGCTCCCTGGGTGCCAAACTCCCCGGTGGGCCGCGCCCTCCTATGCCCCAATTTGCTTCTCTCGGGGAGCAGCGGCCCCAAGTGCTCCAGGCAGTCGCAGGACGACCGCGCCCTGAACGCTGTGACCCCGGAATCTTGGCGTCTAGAGTCGCAGCGCCCACTCGGATCCGAGCAAGCGAACCCCCCCTTCACCGGCAAGGACACGCCCCGGGAACACTGCGAACTCGGAACCTTGGCGCCCAGGGTCGCAGGGCCCACCCGGACCTCACGCCGCGCCCGGAGCACCGCGCCTCACTCGCAGCCTCTCCGGCTGCGCTACGCGGCCCCACATGCCACCATACCCCGGGAGCCCGAGGCCACCCACCTCTCTCCGGCTCCTCCAGGACGAGTTGCCGCCCAGCAGCAGCAGCGCAGCGCACCTTCGCATGCTGGCCGGATCCACGCTCGGGGGGCCCCGCCCACCGGCCCCGCCCCCTCAGGGCAGCGCCGGAAGCGCCGGGGACCCCCGCCCGGAAGTGCGCTCCCCCGTACTGTGGCGGGGGAAGGGAGAGGGGAGCATGAGGCACAGCGAGTTCCCGCATCAGCTGATGGTCGTGGGGAGCGGAAGAAGAGAATAGACCCGTGGGGCCTCTACACGGATCATTTCTGCAAGCGCCGTTTATTCATTCATTCATTCATCCACTCACTAATAACTAACGTGTCTGGGTTTCTACACTCCAGAAAATCACTCCCCCTCACAATAGCTCCTACCCTCAGATTTAAGACCCAAAGATCCTCCCCTAGCTTTCTAGGGCTAGAACAGAGGTAGGGCTTTGAGGGACGTGTAGAAGCTTGCTTTGCATGTGCGTGGGGCAGAGACACACACGGAGCTGCAAGAAGTCACCCGGCACTTCGTGTGGAACGGCATCAATGTGCAACCAAGTCAATTTAGCTCCACGCCGACCTCAAACTCGGGACCTCCGGCCTCCTCTGCCTCCCGTGCTTTGGCATTTGCTGGCCAACCGCACACGGCCCTGCTGTGGGGCCGCGGTGGGGCCTGCATAACATTATCTTGTCGCTCTTCCGTCTTTGGTGGGTTGAAAAGTCCTGTTGCGTGGAACACTGTGGTCGTGAAGCACATGGGAAGGAAATGGGGTGGCGCGCTGTGTCCTTCCAGCATGTGGGAAGACGGGGAGGCAAGAGGATCAGGACCTGGTGGGCTCAGCGAGACTCCGTGTGGATAGGAAGCAGGGGGAACAGCGGGCACGCAGATCTGGTTGTCTCCACATCTGTCTTGCGCAGCTTGACTTCCTTCTGGTCCGCGGCACCAGCCTCCAGGGAAGGTGCCAGTTCTCTATTTGGGCGCTGGGCATCCTGCCCGGCCCGGGCACCCCAGGCCTGAGATTTCCTCTGACATTCTAGAGGGAAGGGGCAGGAGGGGCGGGGCCTGTCAGTCTCCCGCTCTCATCCCAGGAGTAAGAGGCAGGAGGAGGGTGGGAGGTACCCAGGCTCGTCTGGGCCACTGTGACATTCAGAGCAACCCAAGGAAACATCTCGAAGCTGAGAGCCGGGGCTCCCAGACGCTGCTGGGAAAGCTACACGGATGGAGCAATCTCTGCGGTTCAGTTCTGCTTTAGGAGAGAACAAAGCTGGCCTGCAGTCCGTGAAGCTCCTTCATCAGCTGCCTCCCTCCCTCCCTCTCCTCCTCACCTTCTTCATTTCATCTTCTTTGCATCACTCAGTGCAGGATTCTACCCCATAGCTTCCTCCCCGAGCTCCATACTTTTCCACTGTGGGGTATGGATGTGTGCCTTTTCAGGGCTTTATAGTATTCTAAGGCACCAAGTTCCCACAGTCAAGCAACGCAGCCTCAGTTTCCCCAGGTGGGCTGAATGAAATGCGATCTTGTGGTGGTGGTTGGGAAGGTGTAGCATGTGGGTGGTAGTCTGTATTCCCCCTCCCTGGTACATGGCATCATATTAGGCCTGTTCGAAGCATCCATCCAGCCTCTCTTCACATCCCTGACAGATTCTTCCAACATTTCAGTAGTCGAGATTCGCACACAAGACTCAGGCAAACGACTTCATCAGAGAGTTGCGCCACCCAGGATTGGAGTCTGCAGGGACCCCGCCCCTCGTTCCCAGCCACAGCACACCGGCAGAGACAGGAAAACTGCAGGAGCCTGTTGCCCCAGCATCTGGAGGTGAGGAGAGGACAATAGGGGGATGGCAGTGGGAAGAGTGACAGCTCAATGATGCTGGGGGCAGGGCTCAACGGAGTGACAGCCCAGCATCCTCTGTGAGGGCTGGGGGTAGGCTCACAGGACAAAGTTCAACATTTGTCCTTTTTCTGAAGAGTCAACAAGGGAAGGAGGCGATTGTGAGCAAACCGGCTGACCTAAGTTCAATCCCTGGGTGCCCACATGGTGGGAGGAGGGAACCGACTTCTTCTGACCTGCATGTTAGCTGAAGGGTCCCAAGAGTGGGCTCCATCCCCTCAGCTCCCCCAAACTCACACAAGAGCAAGAAGTTTCTCAGGCCCTGTCTCTGCTCCTTCCAGGAATTGGAAGCTTCCAGAGAAGTGTCTGTTGCTGAGTGACTCAGAAATCTCTTTGAAACACATGCTAGTTAGAAAAAACCCAAATGCTCCAGTTACCAAAGAATTTGGGGAATAAAGGGGGTTCATTGAGTCTAGTGATCCTGAGTGATGTGGGAGTCCTCGGGGATTGCTGCTCTGTCCTGCAGGGGAAAGGTGAATGCACTGTCTCCCGGTTCCCAGCCCTCCTGAGGACAATCACATGCAATAGAGAGGCTATCAAGCAGGAACTCATTTATTGCAAATCCAGAGCCATCTTATAAAGGCAGAAACTGCAAGAGGAATTCCAGGGTGGGGAAATAGGCAACCAATTATCTTAAAGGTCAAGCCAGCAGGCAAGCTGTATGTAGCAAGATTTCTTCAAAACATCCTGAGCTATGCCCCCTCTTGTCTTCCTCCATCAAAACATCTTTGTCTAAGCTTGTCAGACCACCCAGGTCACATAGACTGAAGCCTCCACAAGTGATAGTTCTCAGTCTAGTTCACAGGGGAGCGCAGGCAGACCCGGAGCCCAACAGGACACACCCAACACCTGCTTGATCCCAACACCTGCTCGCTCCTTCCGGCATGACTGGTTCCAGGAATCGACTCAGGTCCTCAAGTTTGTGACCTGCCAACCTGAGCTAGCTCACTACTCACGTAGCTCAGGCTGGCCCCAAACCCACGGTGTACTTGATCCCCCTGCCCAACGCTGACCTGATGACAGTCCTGTACCCACTCTCACGGTTGCATGTACAAATTTCCCCATGGTGAACGTATCTTGTCACATGACTACACTGAACCAACTAAGAATTTCGACCCCTGGCTTTCCCGGCTTGGGGGGGGAGTTCACCGCGAGCCGCAGGCCAGTCTGTACCAAGGAATGTGTGAGTTAGTGGGGGACACAGACCCAGCCCAGGAGACGCCTCAGTTTCCATGCATAGTCACTGGTGCGGAGGGGCAGAGAAAGCTGGGGTGTCTGGGAGGAGGCAGGTTTGGAGGCCAAGGAGTAGCATGCAGGGGGCCCCTGAGCTGCTGGCGGGAAGCCAAGCAGGCACCTGCTCTGCTAGGTGAGCCCGGGGTCATAGATTTGGGAACCCGGGATTCTCGCCCTCGGCAGCCAGAAACCTGATGCGGCCTGATCGCGCTGAGCCAAAGTACCACAAGACACTTCAGCTGCTCCCTCCTGTGCAACAGCAAGATCACTCTGCGGACCACACCCAGCCCAGCTCCGGGGTCCTCCTCCCCCTTCTTTCTCTTGTCCCCTCTCAGGATGCAATTTGCACCCCACAGTCATTTACCAACTCTCCCTGCCTTCTCCACATCCTGGGGAAATTGAGGCGCAGAGCAGAGTGTTCAACCAGTGTCTGAACACTGGAGTCTGCACCGATACGTGAACATCTTTTACCGGGATGCATGATAAGTAGCAGGGCTGGTCGAGTTCCGCATCCTCCCGCCTCAGTCTCCCCATGTGCTGTGTATCAGCGAGGCAGACCCACATGCCCAGCGTCTACAGCTCACAACTCAAAGAGCCATGGACGGTTGGGGAAACCGAGGCAGGACCGGGACGGGAACCCGCCGGGCCAGGCCTTCCACTGAGGAATCAAGAAACAGATGGTGCCACCTGGCGCACGGAGGCTGGGGCGCATTTCGCAGGCGTCAGGGGAGCTGAAGCAGGGAGATGGCCTTAAATTCCACAGCAGCCGGACAACAGAAAGGCCTTGGGTGGGTGGATGATACAGAGATATGAGAGGATAGAAGCAGGTAATAAATAGAACAAAAAGGAAAATAGGGAGGGGAGAAAGGAAGAAAAAAGGAACAGAAAGCAAGCAAGAGAAGGACAGAAAAAGAAAGCAAGGGAGGGAGAAAAAAACAAAGAAAAAGAGGAGGGGGAAAGAACAAAAGGAAAGACAGAGGGGAGAGAGAGAGAGAGACAGAGAGAGAGGAAAACAGAAAGAAGGATCCGAGTCCTAGATTACCGAAGAGAACGACTTTGCCTACAACTCCCAGAAATCCACGTTCCGTCGTTCTGCGTCGGCGCTGGCGGAATTATTAGTGCGTGCCGCGAGGCCTCTTGGGAGATGTACTTTATGCGTCCTGCGGTCAGAGCTTCCGGGATTTACCCGGAGCCAATGAAGGTTCGACCCGCTTTGAGCGCCGTGCCTTGTAACCAATAGCTTGTGTTGAAGCCAAGGGCGGGACTTCCGGCCCGGAGCTTATGGTGAGCGGCTGCGTGTGGCCACTCACTTCCTTTTGCGGCGGGCGGCGAGTACGGGACCATGAAAGCCTCCGGCACTGTGAGACAGCGACCGCGGGGGACTGCGGGGGGCAAGGAGGTCTCGGGGAGCTGTTGGGAGTCTCGGAGGTCACGGGAAACCGTACGGGACGCGCCGGGACCAATGCACCGCCCTCGCCCTGCGCCCTCGGTCAACATGGCGGCCGTCGCGTGGGCTCCGGGGTCTACGGACCGGCGGGTGGTCGCGGCTTTCGGGGGCCGCAGCCCCGGGTGCTCTGCACGATCCGGGCGGTCGAGGCGGCGGAATGAGGGAGCCAGGGTCTGGTCTGGGGTATATGCCAACTTTAAGCTACTCTGCGACCCAGGCTGTTTAGTTCCAAGAGTTTTTTTTGGGGGGGGGTAGGGTGGCTGCTTCTCAATTGTACTCCTGGGGAGCAGAAGTTAGAGGGTGAGGGGATCCCTGGTTTTGTGGGGAGAACGCCCTGCGGTGGCCGAGCGCCGGAGCCCGCGGAGCTGAACGGGCACCAGTGATTGACAGTTGAGGGGGCCGTGCAGGGGGCTGGGGTGTGCACAGTGAATCTAAGGAAGGTGCATTGCGGGGAGCCTGGGCTGCAGAGGTGGAGCCACGGGGGACACCAGGGAACCTCGCGGCCCCCTCGCCCGCAGCTCCGGGAGTACAAAGTGGTGGGGCGCTGCCTGCCCACCCCCAAGTATCACGCGCCCCCGCTCTACCGAATGCGCATTTTTGCGCCCAACCACGTGGTGGCCAAGTCCCGCTTCTGGTACTTCGTGTCGCAGCTAAAGAAGATGAAGAAGTCATCCGGGGAGATCGTATACTGCGGGCAGGTGCATGGCCCCTCCAGGTGCGGTGGGAGGGGTCCCGGCTCTGCCCACCCTGTCCCCCTCACTTGCTCTCCTCCTTCCGCAGGTCTTCGAGAAGTCTCCCCTATGTGTGAAGAACTTCGGCATATGGCTGCGCTACGATTCCCGCAGCGGCACCCACAACATGTACCGAGAGTACCGGGATCTGACCACCGCGGGCGCTGTCACTCAGTGCTGTGAGTCGTCGCCCCCCCCCCCCCCCCCCCCCCGTCCCTGCCCTATCCCACACACCCTAACCCAGGGGCCCTCGCTTGATGCAGCGTGGGTTCGAGCAGTGGTGCGCACAGCAGTGGGGCCTCGTCGCCTTTGTGGGGCTGTGCAGTGCCCTAAGTGAATGAGAAGGCCCCACACCCGCCACCCGCCCCCCCCTCCCCCGCAGACCGTGACATGGGTGCCCGGCACCGCGCGCGTGCACACTCCATCCAGATCATGAAGGTGGAGGAGATCACAGCATGCAAGTGCCGCCGACCGGCTGTCAAGCAGTTCCACGTGAGTTCGGGTCTCGGGCAGGGGGTCTTCCCCCCGGATCACAGCCCCCTCTCACAGCCCCTCTCCCCGCAGGACTCGAAGATCAAGTTCCCGCTGCCGCACCGTGTGCTGCGGCGCCAGCACAAGCCGCGCTTTACCACCAAGCGGCCCAACACCTTTTTCTAGGCCGGAAATAAACTGTCTCCCTGCTTCTGTACTTCTGTGTTGGGGGGCTAAGGGCCCAGTCCTCGGGCAGGAGCTGCGCCTTGCTGTCCAAGTGGGTTGGGCTGTGCGCACCCCCACCCCCAGTCCTTCGGGAGGCTTCCAATGGCTCTACTTGAGAATTCCTGCCTGACTGATCTGGGCACCTCTAAGCCTTGCCTGGCCTGAACCCTCAAGCAGAGCCTGGAGGACCCTCAAACGACTCAGGTGAGCTGGGATTATTCCCTGCAGGCAGGTGCCAACATGTTCCAGGAGCCAGGTGCAGGCTGGAGCCAGTGTGGACCCCCAATCCCTCTGCTGCAGGCTGCAGACAGGTACCAAATCTGACTGGCACTGTGCCCACATGCTGTGGGTACTGACCATGGTTCCATTCACAGCCAGGTCCAAGGGTGGCAGACTACTGGGTGGATTTAGCAGCAGCTTTTAGGTTCTTTGTGGCATTACCTACATGGCTGAAATACACACTGGGGGCAAGGCCACACACACACACCTGTAGAGCCTGCCCCTTCGTGGGAGCCACAACCTGTGGTCTGAGGGCTGATACTATACAGTGCTGAAAACTGGCTGCGCAGGCTGCAGCGCCAGCATCCACTTTATCACAAGGGAACGAGTGAGGGCAGCTGACTCCTGTGAGGGCAGGTCATCCCTGATGCGCAGGGCCCCTGTCACCGGGTCACCGCACTCTACTTGAAGTGTTCCCATCAGCTGAAGCTTGGCAATCTGCTCACTGGGGCCGAAGATCCCTGGGTCAGCTGCCCAGGGGTCCTGGATCCCGCCCCCAGAACTCCAGGCCGCTGTGTCCCTCACCCAGGGTGCTGGGCACTGGGGGCCTGAGGGAACTGCCAAAGCCTTGCTCCCCCCTGGCGAAGAGCCAGGTTCCACCCCGGAATCCTGGAGAGAATCTGGGATCCCCCATTCCCTAGAGCCTCCTGCCTGCCTTTTAGGCCTTGCTAGTATAGCTCAGTCTCAGTCTGCCTTGCCCACCTGACCGCTGCATCCCCAGAAACATGTTCCCATCACAGGCCCCTCGACTGGCCTCGGGGCTTGGGCTTAAGGGGGAGGATGACCAGGGTAGGGTGGGTGACCAAGGAGGGAATAAGGAGTGCCACATGCCGGCCACTCAGAGACAGGAAGGTGAGGAGTTAAAGGCCTGGGCTACGTGACTCCTCCCACACAAAAACGAAGGTCCCCACATACAGATAGCCAGTCACAGAGAGGAAGAGAATCCACTCTGAGTACCTGCTCAGGACTTGAATTCAGGGGCTCCCATCCAACCCAGGGTTCCCTTTGCACAGAAAACAGTTCTAGATAGTGGGGCGTGGGGAGGGTACTCTCCTCCAAAAAAAAAGTAAACCCAGTATTGCTGTGTTTCCTGTACCTCCAAGAACACAGATTTCTATGTTGCATGACCTCGGGCGAGTGACTTGCCATCTCTGAGTCTCATTACCCCACCCCATGCTCCCGTCCACAGCCAAGATCTTCCCAGAGAGGCGCATAGGAGACTCCCCTCCCTCACTCTCTGTTCTCCACGTGCTCCTTCCCGAGCCCTCCCATCCCAGGGCAGAAAGGGTGCGGGTCGCACCGCCTCCCAGAGCGGGAGCGGATCTGCGCTGACCCCGGAGCCCGACAAATCCCCAGCAAACCCTCGGCGGCGCGCAGGCAGGAGGACAGATGTCCCCGCGCGCCCTGAGGGGAAGAGGGCGGAGCACCTCACCTGTCCAGGGGCCTTGGAGACAGGCGTGGTGTTCAGTGTCCTCTGCCGTATGTCCCCCGCGTCCTATTCCAGTCCGCCTTCGTGTCCTCCATGGAGGGTGCGGAGCCCGGGGCGCGGGACTCCATCGTGTTCGCGGGCATGCTGCTGGTCAGAGTGTGGGTGGGACTGACGCGCGGCTTCACGGGGGGTGGGCGGCGCCCGTGCCCGTGGGACTGTCGCTAGCTGCCAGCTTCATGTCGGTCGTGCGGGTTTTGGTGGTGCCGGCCGAGGCGGCTCGCTACACCCTCAATTTCCTGTGGGTGTGCTTGGGACAGGTGCTCAATTCGGGGCTCACCGGCTGGATCTTCCTGTGTTCTACCGCCTACGCCTCACCAGCACCTACCAGGTACTGGGGGCGCAGGGACCCCAGTCAGGGACGCGCCCTGCCAACGCAGGCCGCCCCGTTTCTGAGAAGCGGCCCCGGGGCTGTGCGGAAGGAGGAAAAACCGCGCTGGCGACGCACCCGCCAAGCGCACAGGGGGAACTGTGACCTCACTTGCACGTGACACCTGGTCTCCGGCCCCGGTTGCTCGGACGGTGCAGTACCTGATGGCCACTGTGAGGCCCCACCCACCGCCCTTTCCACGTCCACATAGAACTCGCCGATAGGCTCACGTGACTCTTTTTTTTTTTTTTCAGCTCATACAAACTTATTAGGTACACCAGTTCCCTCCTCCTCCCCCCGTACCCCCTGCTCCCCCTCCCCACCCCTCTCCCTCCCCATCCCCCAGTGCCTCCCACCCCAATTCCCAGAGAGTCCTTTCTTGTGCATGACTGATTTTCCTCTGGGCCCTCCTCTCCGATGACGTACAAGGACCCAAGGCTCACGTGACTCTTAACACCACGCTCCTTCCAAGACCCGGCCTCCGGACGCTGAAGCTCGCTTAAGCGGGAGAGATCACCTGGTTTGAGATTCCCTGGGCCACGCCCCCTCTAACCAGGGCACCGCCCACATGATTTGAGCGGGGCCTCATCCCTGTCACAGGCCCCTGACTCCCCTTCCAGCGAGGCCCCGCCCCCTGCCACCAGGCTCTTATCACAGTTGGTTTGAGTTGGCCCCGCCCAAAGCCCAGGCCCCGCTCTCCAGCACCCCCCCAACACACACCTCATGCACCCCCGCCCACAGATGCTGTACACCGGCATCGCGATCTACGCGCCTGCCCTCATCCTGAACCAAGGTTGGGCTAAAGAGCACTGCGGGTTTGGTAGACCCTGGGGAGACACCCGAGTCCACGGCGCATCCCCCGCATGCTGGGCGGGGCCTAACGGGTAGTGGGGGACTTTCCACTGTGAATGGGTTGGACATCTGGGCGTCGCTGTTGTCAACAGGGTTATCTCTACCTTGTACACACAGTGGTAAGGCACCCCAAACCCCAACAGGAGTCTCTGGGCCTGTGGGTCGCTCCCTGTTCCCCTTTTTCTCCCTCCGCTCCTCCTTTCCATGAATCTGGAAGACTGGATCCAGCAGCCCATTAGAGCCTTGGGGTTCCCCTGGCAAGTCTGTGGGTCCCTCACCCTCAGGGTTCCCTGAGACGGAAGCGGCCTTCGGTCAACGGTTGATGCAGTGGGTTCTTAAGTGTGATTAGGAGTTGGCCAGACCGAATGATTGAATTTCTGGTTTGTGTGGGGGTTTTTTCCTCCTCAAACCTCTCAGGTGCACCCACCATCCCTCCCTCCCCCCCTGTTTCTCTCACTCCAGCATGTTGATCCGTGAATGATTCTGGGCTACCTGAAGCATGTTCCGGGGCCCGCCCAGGATCAAGGTGCCCCGGGCCAGAGTCACTCAGAAGCCGCTCAGCATCACCACGACCTGGAATAGTCGGTCTATACTGCCTTCATGCCGTACTGCGCGGGGGCAGAGAGGAGCGCGGGCCGCAGCTGTTATCCCCAAACCATCCACGAGGCCGGGCCCCGCCTCTAGCTCAACATGGCCTGCGCCTTGGAAACCAAGGCCAAGCTGTGAGTATGGGCCCGAGACCTCACGCGCGGCGGCTTCTGGGTCGCGCTGCTTCCGGGGTTGCCCACACCCCTGAGACGGTCCCCTCCTCAGGGCCCTGCTCATCATCCAGCTGGGGCTGCTGCTCATCGTGATCAATGTGTGCGGCATCGTGATGTTCGTCTTCTACCAGGGACTGCGACCCCCTCGTGACGGGGCGCATCTCAGCTCCGGACAAGGTGAGGCCCCCAAACTCTGTGTCCTCCCCACACCCGCCTCGGAACCCGGCCGGGATCAGCATTCTTTGAGAAGGAACAGTGTGTGCCAAGGTCTTGAGGTCAGGATGAGGGTCTCAGAGGTCCCAAGCTGGGCGCCGACCTCAGCCAGCTGACTCCCCGCAGTACATGCCTCTGCTGGTGTTAGACATCTTTCAGGATCTGCCTGGGGTCCCCGGGTTCTTCCTGGCCTGCACCTACAGTGACACCCTAAGGTGAGCCAAGGGCTTGGCCGTCTCCCAGCATGATGGAAGATTTGGGCATTGCCAGCCACAAAGCCGCCATTGAGCTCCCAGGGAGGTATGTATGGATGGCAGGTGCCTCCGCATCCCTGGTGTGTCCCGAGGATGCCTCCATGCCTTGCATTCGGGCCCCCCAGCACCGTGTCCACCAGCATCAACTCCATGGCGACCGTCACGGTGGAGGAGCTCATCAAGCCTCGGCTGAACGACCTGGAACCCCAGAAGCTGGTCATCATCTCCAAGGGACTCTGAGAGTTTGGAGAGAGTCGGGTGGGCGGCTGGAGTGTGGGGGACCTGTAGGGATGCTAAGGAAGCTGACCTCCCCTCCCCCACCACGGTCGTCTCCCCCAGCACTCATCTTCGGCTCTGCCTGCCTCACGGTGTCTGCCCTGTCCTCGCTGTTGGGGGGCGGCTTCCTCCAGGTGACACCCTATATACTTCCATACAAAACCCTCGCCCAACCGAAGCTCAAAGAGGCGCCCAAAGCCAGAGGAAGGAGGGCGCCCCAAATATCGGGGTGGGGGAGTGGACGCAGGCGGGTGAGCCTCGCTAAAAACCAGAAAAGTGAGAAAGGTGGCTTCCACGCGGGGCTTGGCTCTCGGGGTTAAACTGAGGCCGCCGTCCCCGCACGACTCGTTCACGGTGATGGGCGTCATCAGCGGCCCACTGCTCGGAGCCTTGGTGCTGGGGATGCAGCGCCCGGGTTAGGGGAGGGCCCGGAGGGGCGGGGCCACGGAGAGCACGCCCCGCGGCCCTGCCCCCAGGGAGTGCTGGCGGGTCTGATTATGGGGGCTCCGCCGGTCTCGGTCAGCGGCTTCCGGGCTCGGGCGACCAAGGCTTCGGTGCCGAAGGTCGGCGTCCCCGGATGAGCGCGGGGACATTGGGGGTGCAGGAAGAGTTCTGGAGGGACCCTAGCGGCGCGGCGCAGCACGAAGCCTGATTGGCTCCTGCAGGAAGCAGCAGGGAGGGGGTGCTGGAAGCGAGTCACTGGCTTTCTCACCTCCAGCTCTGCAACGGATCTCGCGCGGCCCCTCTTGGCCGACACCTTCTATGCCATATCCTACTTGTACTACGAGACTCTGGGCACCGTGGTCACCGTACTGGGCGGGGCGCCGTCAGTTACCTGACGGGTGAGGAGGGGAAATGGGCGACTCCCGGGGTCCCTCCCGGTCCCCCATAGGCCCTGAGCTGTGGGGCGCTGTCCGTAATGCTGAACCTACCACCCCTCAGAACCCCTAGTCTCCCAGGGCCTCTGGGCGCCCTTGGCCCTTGCGGGGGTGCCCTGTAGCCCAGCCTGACCTCGGATGTCCTTGAACTCCTGATCCACCCGCTGCCAGCACCCCAGGACTCAGGAGGCTGAGGCAGGAGAGAGGGGTCTTTGTCAAGACGCTGGTTCCTGCAGGCCCCAGGACCACACTTCAAATCCTACTCAAACCCTGTGGGCGGGGTCGGGCGACTCTCCTCCTAGACCTCAGCTGCGGGTTCAAAGGAGACACCGTGAGCGGATGATTAAAGTAGAGCGTGACCAAGGAAGGCGGGGACCCCCGTTTATATTCACTGAACCCCAGCGCTGTCTGCCCGCAGGTCCTACTAAGCGCAGTGCCCTGGGCCCCGGCTTGCTTTGGTGGGACCTCGCCCGGCCGATGGCGTCGGTGATCCCAAACGAGGAAGTGGAGGCGGCAGAGGCGGCTCTGGTGAAGGTCAGATTCGCAGTGGAGGTTGGGGGGATGTGAGCCAGATGGTGGGGCCACTGGGCCGCGGTCCCAGCAGAGCACTATTTATATTTGTCAGATCTGGTAAAAACAACGGTTTCCTGGCCGTGGCGGGAGGAACTGGCTGCTCTGCAGATGTGGAGTCAGGTGCTAAAATGACTTCGTTGACCAGAGTCACCTTACATAAGAAAACCGCGGGGTGCTGGCCGCGGCCCAGGCACCTGCCCGGGTCAGGGTAGATACACCACGGGCCGCCCCGCCTTCACTCCAATTGGCTAGACCAGGGTGTCTCGTGTTTGGGCAGGATGGAGCCGGTCCCTAGGGAGAGAAGCTTCCAGATCAACTGGGATTGGGGAGCGCTGGAACTGTGCGGGAGGGCCAAGCCTTGCCTGGTGGGAAGTTGGGGCTATCCTCGGCTATACACTGAGTTCTGGGCCACCCTGGGTTGCAGGGAGTTCTGGAACCCTACAGACTTGGGGAGAGTCAGTACATAGTGGCCTCTTGTTAGAAACAAGGATCCTTGGGGACTGGAGAGTTGGCTCAGGGGTTAAGCCTCTGCCTTGTAGGCGGAAGGTCCTGAGTTCGTATCCTAGACCCCACGTATAGACTCCGGGTGGAAGCAAGGGCGGCCTGCGTTTTTGGTCCTGGTAGGGCGGAGCTTGTGAATCCTGGGCAGAGTAAACAAGGAGGTGGAGGCAGTCCATGGTGGTTCCCGAATTCGTCCGTGGTTCTACACACACACACATACATACACACACACGCATACACATACATGCACAATTGAAAAAAAAAAAAAAGTCCTGAGTTCTGATCGCAGGCCCCACGTAAAAACTCCAGGCAAAAATGGGGCGGCCTGCACTTCCGGGTCCGGTGGGCAAAGCCTGGGAAATCCCACACTCCGGGCCACACACCCTCCAGGGCTCCACAGCACCCGCAGAGCCAATAGCTGTCAGCCCAGTTCCTTGCCCATGTGTCCTGCTACCCAGCACGACCACAAGCCCTCGATTTAGAGTTCGCTGGATCCAGTTTTGAATCCCCCCTGTCATTCTGAGGTAAACCCGGGCAGCCGGGACTCTGACTGCGTTTCCCCCGCTTGGGGATGAGAGCAAGAGCCTGTGGCATGTGGGGACCATGTATCCCTGCCTGGCCTCTCTGCAGGTCAGGCCGGAGAACCAGAATTCCTAGCCCAAATCCTGTGCTAAAAAGAAAGCAGAGGGCTCTGCCGTGGAGTCTGTGTCCAAACCTGGAGACCTGAGTTCAATCCCCCACAACACCTTATGAAAGGTGGAAGGAGACAGCTGACTTCTGAAAAGTGTCCTTTGACTCACACCCCCCACGGACCTCCTCCCTCTCTCTCTTTCCGTATCTCTTTTCTCCAGTCAAATGTATAAATAAACTAAAAACAACAAAATCTTAATGAATTAAATGACAAGAAATAAAAGCAGCAGAAGATGGGCTGTGTGCCTGCCGCCGGGTGTGTCCCCACACCCCTGTTTGATGAATGCCAAGGGTCCCCTGATTGGGAATATCTGTAAGCGCCTTGTGGCCACGATTATTGAATGCTGGCTGACTGCCCAGCAGGAGCCAGGAGGGGCAGGACATGAGGTAAACATCAGCTGCAAACCCGGTGCCCCCAGAAGGGCCACATCCTGCTCTGGCCACCTGGGATGAGTCCCACAGAAGCGCGGGGAGTCTGCCATATTCCATCCTTACTCAAACATTTGTTTTCTGAGAGAATTGTGTCATGTCCTCGGTCACGGGGTAGAGATGGGAGGCCCTGAGGTCCATTTGAATAAGCCCTCAGCTATGTGTCATCCGGGTGTCTATTTTTTTGCCTAGAGCCCAAAGATCCGGTTTTTCGAGTGGTTTTCTTAAAAATGGTTCCAGGAACTCTCCAGGGTGAGGGGCTGGGAGTCCCGTCTCCTGCGTGCCAGGTCCCCAAGGTCCCCAGAGGCCCGAGCAAATATGGGCGGGATCCCACCTTGAGGAGGGAGACTTGCGGGAAATCGGGCCCATCCATAGGGAGCCATGTTACCGCAGCGCAGGGGCTCCTAGGCAGGGAGGAGGGAAGGGAGAAGAGAGGGAGAAAGGAGGGAAAGAAGAAGGCAAGGAGGGAGGGAGGCATAGAGAAGGGAGGAAGAAGGGAGAGAGGGAAGGAAGAAAGGAGAGAGGGAGGGAGGGAGAGAGAAGGGAGAAAGGAGGGAGGAGGGAGAAGGAAGGGAAAGAGGAGGGAAGGAAAGGAAGGAGGAAAGGAGGGAGGGAGAGGAGGGAAAGGAGGGAAGGAAGGAGGAAAGGAGGGAGGGAGGGAAAGAGAAGGAAGGAGGGAGGGAGGGAGAAAGGAGGGAAGGAGGGAGGGAGGGAGAAAGGAGGGAAGGCAGAAGGAAGGGAGAGAAGAGGGAAAGAGGAGAGAAGGAAGGAGGGAAGAAAAGAAGGAGGGAGGGAGGGAAGGAAAGAAGGGAAGGAGGGAAAGACAAGGCAGGGCTAGCAGGAACAACAGGAAATTCAACTGTCCCCCCCCCCGTTTCTAATGGTGTTCTGAGTCACTCCGTAGCCCAGGCTCGCTCCCAACCCGCGGAAATCCCCCTGTCTCAGCTTCTAGAGCCCTTGGGTCACTTTCCCAGTCTGGTGGCGCGAGTTTCCGCAGCGGGGCGGTTCACGGGGTCGCGGGGGTCTCAATCCTCTTCCCTCGTGCTCAGGGACCGCAGGCGTGGGCGCGACCAGGCGCCTGCGTCGTACACAGTGGTCGCCAGACGCTGGGCCGAGACTCCTCCAGCAAGGTCCAGCAGCGTCTCGCTGCCCGCGGGACGCTGGTCCCCTGGCGGTCCTGCAGGGTAGTCCGGTCGGCGCGCTGGGCGCATGCGTGAAGTCGCTGCCGCTATCTTTCACTCGGGCAGCGGCCATCTTGGTAAGGTCAGTGTCGCCTCCTGTCGCCTCGCCCTGCCTTGGCAATAGCTTTCTTATCCCGCAGAACTCGGAAAAAGGACAGTGCGCGAAATATTTGGTTGGGGACAGGAAGGAGTAAACACGAAGTGACCTCGGTACAGACCAAACCGCAGCAGCCTGGATTGCCTCTATCAAGATGGCGGCCTCGTGGACGTAACGAACGGCGCGTCGTCGCGTGGTCAGTGCGCAGCTGCTTCGTGACATCACCGAGGAGCGACCGGACCGACACCGGGAGAAGAGGTACGAATGGCCGCGGGGCGGGTGGAGCTGGGGCGCGGGGCTGCGGTCCCGGGAAGGTCGGCTGGGGGCGTCCCTGCGGCGGGAAGAGCCAGCCGGAAGCGGAGCGCCCGGTCGCGGGGCGCTTCCAGATTCGCTGGAGGGCGTCCTGGAGGCGGCGGCTCCGCCCGCGTCCTCCGGGTCTCTGTCTCCCGCCTTGAAGGCCCGTCAATCAAGCAAGTGCGGTCACGTGGGGCTCCTTTTCTTTAAATATTTTTTGGACCCGGGGTCTCTTCCTGTACCCCAGGCTGGCCTCGCACTCGCTGCAATCCTTCTGCCTCAGTTTACCCCAACCAATGACATCACATGCGTGCGCCCCCCACACCTCGCCCAGTCTGGAAAGTTGTTTTTCCATGATATTACAGGGTGTCGCATGGGGCAAGAGCCCAGAAATGCACAATATTAGCGTGGGACGCTGCTGTTACACACTCGAGGCGGGAGAATTGCTAGTTCTGAGCTTCACAGAAGATGCTGTCGGGAACCCTGTTTCCTAGCCTCCCAAAGATACTCAACCCAGCCATACAGATGCCTTAAAAACCTGGGGTGGGAAAGTGGGAAGGGTGGGGGCTAGGCTTTCTCGTGGTGGGCAACATTGAGCTGGACTTTGAAGTTTAAACCGGAATTGACAGGGTCACAAGGGGATTGGAAACCAGGTGCGGTGGTTGAGGTTTGTTCTTCCGATACTCCGGTACCCCAAGGCAGGAGGGCTGGGGGGGGTATCCAGGCCAGCCTGGCCTGCAGAATGCGACCCTGCATGACAGCAGGTGGGAAACAGTCCAGGCTGTGGCTAGACCTGTGCAAAGGGTCTGGGGTGGGGCCAGGTGCTGTGTCCGAGGGTTCCCAAGGAGTCTGATAAGGGAATAGTTTGGAAGCCCAGCACAGAGATTATTGGGTGCTTCAGTTTCCTTGTGTGTCCTGAGGAATTACCCTGTTTCTCAGTGCCCTCTGGGGCTGGGCAAGAGCACAGGCCTGGCATGTACTGATCCTGAGGCCTGTATGGGCTACTGATGGAAGGGGGTAGAGAATATATGCCATGATACACAGGTGGAGGTCAGAACAACTTCCAGAAGTCAGTTCTGTCTTTCCACTATGTGGGTTTCCCAGCATAAACTCAGGACTCTAGATTTGCCCACAGTTGCTTCCCCTGCTCAGCCCTCTCGCTGGCCCGTTTTTGTTTTATTGAGACAGGGTCTCCATATGTTCTCAGAGCTGGCCTCAGACTCATGATCCTCTTGCCTCAGCCTCCTGAGTGCTCCTGAATCACAGGCCCACCCTAAAGGATTTGGAGCTTGGGGCAAATGCTGCAGTCCTTCCTGCAGGGGAAGTGACTGATGGCCTGGCACAGGGAGCAAGAGGCCCTGGGTGGTCACTCCCTGTGGCCTCTGGGTGGCTGTAGTGGGCGGGGCTCAGAGAGAGAGTGACACTCCAGCATCTTGCAGTGAGGGATGGGGGCGGGGCTCAGAGGAAGAGTGACAGGCCAGCATCCTTCAGTGAGGCTGGGAGCCGGGTTCAGAGAGTGACAGCCCAGGATCCTGTGGTGAGGGATAGGGCGGGGCTCAGAGGGAGAGTGACAGCCCGGCATCTTCAGGACTGAGGCGGCGCCCGGCGCGTGTGCTGCTGCTTTGGGCTCCGCCCGGGCCCCATCTCTGCTGTCCTGCCCGCAGCCTGCAGAGGGAGGAATGCCCAAGAAGTTCCAGGGCGAGAACACCAAGTCGGCGGCTGCCCGGGCACGGAGGGCTGAGGCCAAGGCGACGGCGGATGCCAAAAAGCAGAAGGAACTGGAAGATGCCTACTGGAAGGACGAGGACAAACACGTGATGCGCAAGGAGCAGCGCAAGGTGGGGGAGAGGGCGGACCCTAGACAGCCCTGGTGAGGAGCAGAGGCTGAAGGTAGCCAGTTCCAGAATCTCCTAAGGAGAGGAGTTCGCTCCCCCTTGGGGCTTCCCTAACATTCTTCAAGCCTCTGTGACCCCCGGAGCAGCCCACTGTCTGGTTTAATGGTGTGTGGTTCAGGCAGCGCCCAGCAGGTGGCGCCTGCGATCCACTTTAGCTGCATATCCTGGTTTCCGACTCCTTTTGTTTTGAATTATTCATTCATTCACTCAATCATTCTCATGGGGTGGCCCAGGCTGGTGTGGGGTGCCTGGGCTCCGCCATGTCTGCCTCAGTCTCACTAATAGCTCCTTGGGAATTCCCCCAGCAGGGCCAATAAGAGATTGTTTTGCATTTTTTTCCTGTGCGTGTGTGTGTGCGCGCGTGTGTGTCCCATGCCCATGTGGGAACCTGAGGACGACGTTTCGGGGTGCAGACTTCCCTTCCACTCTGTGGTCTTGGGGATCGTCTGCAAGTGGCCCCAGGCCCTAGAAGACCTTTGAAGAAGCTAATTTAGAGCATGTGGTTCTAAGTTTGGGGAACTTTCTGGGCTTCATGCCGGCCTCCAGGGGTGGATGTGTAGGGCCCTCAGTCCTCGATACTCGGCCCACCCTTCTGGCAAAGGAGCAGGATGGGGTGCAGTCGTCGTGGAGAGAGGGAGGCGCTGGGCCTCAGGTGGATGCTGCCCACTTCCTCAGCCCTGGGTCCCCCATTCCCACTTGACTCAGACCTCAGACCCAGGGCTATCCTGCGTCCCGCACTGCTGTCCACAGCTGCTGCCACAGGGCCTTGGCACGTGCCTGGTTTCCTCCTGTGCCCATCGGGCACCCCACAACCACCGGCGATCCCCCGAAATGCCGTCCTCTTCCCGCCCCGCAGGAAGAGAAGGAGAAGCGGCGGCTGGAGCAGCTGGAGCGCAGGAAGGAGGCTCAGCGGCTGCTGAAGGAGGAGGACGCCAAGCTCAAGGGGGGCCGTGCCCTGCGCGCTGCGCCCGCGAAGGTCACACGCGCCCAGATCGAAGATACCCTGCGCTGTGACCAGCAGCTGCGGGAGGATCCAGGTGGATGGGGCAGGACCGGGTGCAGGGGGCCTGGCGGGTGAGGGAATAGCGCAGGGGCGTCCAGACTACCCTGCTCATGACGTCCCACGCCCCTCCGCCTCGAAGCAGAGAAGGGGAAGAGCCACCTGGAGCTGCCTCTAGAGGAGAACGTGAACCGCCGCGTGCCCGAAGATGGCAGCGTGGACGCGCGCACCATCGAAGACGCCATTGCTGCTCTCAGGTGGGGTGGGGGGTGGGTCTGGCCTCCGTGGGGGAGCCTTCTGGGGGTTGGGCCCGGGTGTGTCCCTAGGTGGGGCTGGGGTGCCGCCTGGGCCACCCTGCCCCTGACTCGCCCTCTGACCCGCCCCCAGCGTGGCGGAGGAGGGGGACCGGCACCCTGAGCGCCGCATGCGAGCAGCCTTCGCGGCCTTCGAGGAGGCCCAGCTCCCACGGCTCCGGGAGCTGAACCCCAACATGCGGTTGTCGCAGCTTAAGCAGCTGCTGAAGAAGGAGTGGGCGCGCGCGCCCGACAACCCCATGAACCAGCGCGCGCTGCCCTTCAATGAGGCCAAGTGATGGCGCCTGGGGGCTTCCAGGAACTTCCAGAGGCCTCTGTGCCCGCTGCCCTCCCCCCACCACTCCATCCCGCTGAACCCAAATAAAGGCACCTCGAGGCCCGGCAACCCTGATCCTGTGCGCGGTGACCAAAGGGGAGTAGGGGGGACTTCGTCAGCAGGAGACAGGGTTCTACTGGAGCCCCAGTCGGATTCACCGTAGCTAAGCCAGACAGCACGCAGGATCGGGTGGGTGGCTGGAGGCCTCGCACGATTCGAACCCAGAGCCGTTTTAATTATCCCTGAAGAGCGGAGAGGGGAGCACAGTGAGGTGCTGAGCAAGCACTGGACCCTGGTGCTGTTCTGAGGGCCCCAGGCCTGGGGGCAGAAGACAGGGGGCGGGGCCGCAAGAAGCGTGTTGACCCACAGCTCCCTGGTCCCTGTGAAGGGAAACTGAGGCATGCCCCTCCCCGTGCCCATGGAGGTCAGCTGGGGGTGTGGTGGCCAGAGGTACGTGGGTCCTCCTGGGCTTCGCAGAGGCGCAGGAATTCTTCACCCCAAAGTGTCAGAAGAGAAATGTGGGGTCCCCTAGAGCTGCAGGGCTGCTCAGGGCTGTAGCTCGGGCAGGGACTCCGCCAGCACCAAATGGGCGCTGCGTTCCATCCCAGCACCCCAGAGCTAGGAGCGGGGCTTTTGGTTTTAGTGTTGCCGGACAGTTCCCCCTTAAGACTCCTCCCAAGACTGAGCGGACCATGGTGGGTTTTGAGGGGGTTTGGGGATCATGAGACCAGTTGGAAAAAAAATATTTACAGGTAGCCGCAGACCTGATGCAGCCAGGGGGTGACATCCTGACTTTGAGCGGCTCTGCACTCCCCCCATGCTGCTCCTTCCCCCCATACTCCCCAACCCTCCCTCTGCTGTGTCTCTGCATTCTACCGTCTCCCCAGAGGCCCCCCATATCCTCAGTTTTGGAACCCCAGCCGAGCGCATCCAATACGGTAGAGGGGGGCACACGCCCCTAGAGTGAGAAAACGGGTGCGTGTGACAAACCCCCAGGAAAGTGACCCACCTGTGAGAATGTCCCCGAAGTCCCTACTCCAGATTCTTGGCAACCCCGCTCAGGTCTTTCTGTGACCGAAGCTACACCCCACGTGAGATGCTTGTGATTCCGGGGTGACAAGTGGTGTAGAAATGCACAGAACTGGGGGTCTGTGATGATGCTTTGAGGTCCCGGGGAGACAACAGGGGCTGTCAGGAATATGTAACTTTCCAGGCAAATCCTCCAACCCTTTTATTCCAGGGGTGAAAGTAGTTGGATTCAGGGGCATCTCTCTGTTTCCAAAAGAAAAGTGGGGGTGAGGGAGTGCGGGACAGGAATGTGACCTGTGAACCAGGAATCCCAATGCATCACAGGGAAGCACGGGCCCCTTCCACAGGAGGGCTTTGAGAGTGGAGAGCTCAGGATCAGCCCTCCTCACCCCCTCTAATTGTAAGTGGGGGGGTCTGTGAGAAGTGAGGGCGCCATCTACCCCCCCAGCCTTGTCTCCCTGGTTTCGTCTGACGGTGGCATCAGCAAGAGGAATACCACCCATGGGCTGTGGAATCTTGGGGTCCTCAGAGCTGTAAGTTGGGGGTGGGAGGAGAAGCTATTTTTAGATGATGTGTGGCAAGAAAGAAAAACAGCAAAAAGCAAAGACAGGTTAGGGTGATAGAGAACCTTTGCACCCCAGCCCCTCCCCCTCTCGAGCAGGAGGACACACCCCAGGCTTCCTACCTAGAAGGTGGGTGAAGGTCGGGGCGGAGTGGGCATTTCCAAGGGTGCTTTGGGGGGTGGGCCCTAGCTGAGGAACAAGAGAAGGACCCCCAGTGAACTCAGATCTGAAGACGTAGCCCAGAGACAGGCTGGGGGAACTGTGGTCTGCATCAAGCAAGATCACCCCAATTCTCTTCTCTCAAGGAGTTCAGTCTAGGGAGCAGGACCCCACAGGTTCACCATCATTTTGCCATTAGGGGTGTGTGTGGGGAGTTTCCTTGGCTGTTTCTTCCTTGCAGGATGAGCATGTTCCCCCCCCAGTGCTGTGGGGCAGGGGGGCTCAGTATTGTGGTGACACAGAGACCGCAGAATGCCCCTTAGTCTCTCCCTCCACCCCTTGGCCCAAGCTAGATTCCCAATTGTTGCAGTCCGCCTACATGGTTGCTGATAAATGACCATTACACAGCTTAAAGGAACAAGGAGTTTACTTTCTTACTACAGTCCAGTTACAGTTCATAGTCCAGCTTGACAGGAGAGCACGCACCAACACCAGGGCTGAGAGAACTGGCCAACCATCACTACATAACGGCTGAGAGATGGACAATCCTTACTTGCCAGACCAGTATGTCTGGCCAATTGAACAGAAGGATGCCAACTCTCTCAACCAGCTCTCTGTGATTTATCCAGGGCCTAACCCCACCCACCATGGGCTGGGTCTTCCCCATCAGCTAGACAATCTCCTTCAGGTTTGCTCTGGGCTTAACTCAACCATCAACTCTCTACAACTGTGCCCAGATCTCAAACCCTCAACAGTCAAGTTGACACCTGTGCTTATCTATAACACCAACTCAGCTTTTGAGGTGTGGTTAGGAACCCCGGGATTCATGGTCATGAGGTTGAGCTGGTACTCCCTCCCCTTCCACAAGGTTACACAGCATGGCCAGGCCAGAGCAGCCTGACTGAACCCCATGGAAGGAAAGATCACCTCTCCAGACTTATGGAGGGAGACCTCCTCCAATACCCCATGGTGAGTTAGCACATCTAGGTCACCTTGGGGGTTTACCTTGGGGGTTTTTGCCTTATAAAAATGATTCTTCCAAGGTGAGCCTAAAAACTTGGCTTCCTTGCTTGGCACTTCATAATTGCCAGGCTGACTGACATCTCGTCAGCTGTTAGGAGGTCAGGCGTGGGTCGTGCAGTCAGTCAACAAACACTTTGTCCCGCAGGGCCCCAGCATTAAACATGAGGACTTGCTCAGACCCTGCATCAGAAGCTATGCTTCCGATTGAGTGTGCCCCACTGTCTCCCTGCACTCCAGCCCCCAGGGACTGGCCATGCAGCTGAGAATCCCCCCACCTGGCCCGGAAGTCACTTCTCTCCTTCTACAATGTGGACTTCTGGGGATCGAACTCAAGTCTCCAGGCTTAGATGCAGTCACCTCACCCTCTCAGCCCTGTTGCAGGGCTCAGGTTGTGGCTTCATAACTTGGAAGGTCTGAATTGTACCACGGGGGAGAACCTGCAGGGGGGAACTTCTTTCCTCACTTAGAGCCATGACAGGGTCAGGAGACCCCACAGACAGTTCAGTGGTTATAGGGGAAAGAGAACACACTGGGGATAGCAGGGTGGGGTACTGGGAGCTGCAGAAGCCTCTGGAGCAGGCCAGGTCAGCTGGGGACTGTGTTGCACTCCACCTGGGACCCCTACACTCCTCTCCTCGGGAAAGGTCGTGGTGATGGAGGGGAGCCAGAAAGCTGAGCCCAGCGCTAATAGAATAGGATTGAAGTGTGCGGTGATGTGCCGTGGCTATGTAGACCCCCCCCAGAGGACTGAGTCCAGGTGGGCTCTGAGTGTAAAACACACCAACACAACCCAGCACCTCCCAGTGCAGCCGGCAGCTCTCTGAGGGTCTCTCAGCAGGGTCTCTCTCAGGGGGCTGCAGCCCTGTGTTCTGGGAAAGGAGGGAAAGCACAGATCCCCCAGAGAAAAGAGTTACATGTAGTGCAGAGCACCCCCCCTCCGTGTGTGTGTGTGTGTGTGTGTGTGTGTGTGTGTGTGTGTCAGAGCCACTGTGTGTCCCTGTGGAGGAGCAAGGGTGACTTGGGAAATCATCCCGGATTGTTTCACCTCCTCCTTCTTGCTTTGCTCTAGGGTTTCTCAGGCTTCACCCAATGCAGACTGCATCCATTTTGCCTGGCATTTTTTACGTGGGATCTGAGGATTTGAACTTGGGCTCTTTTGCTTGCCATTCAGCAGTTTAACCCCTGAGACACCTCCCTGCTCCCCCTTTAAGAAAAATATAGACAGTGTCTCCCTGCGTAGTCCAGGCTAGCCTGCACCCTGGAGGGAGACTGTTTCACAAAGTGAAGGGAGGAGATCCACACTGGGAAGGAGGGAAGACTGCGGTTCAGGGCCAATCTGGGCTATCAGAAATCCCATAAACTCACAGGATACCCTGAGCCTAAGAGGTAGGGTGGAGGGAGCCCAGGGCTCAGAGTGTATTTCCATGATCCCCACACCTCCAGCCCTCCCCCCAGCTGTTCTTGGTGAACTATAGCACTGATGACTGGCCACCCCTGTACCTCCAAACACACCCAACCCTGTGTCCCTAAGCCCTCCACACCTGTACCCCAGGCCCCCCCACTCCTGCGCCCCCAAGCACAAACTGAATCTAAAACTGTTCTCTCTCTTTCTCTCTCCTTGGGCTTTTCCAAGGCACAGAAGTAAGTCTTGGGGATGTCGAGGGGCCTGGAGGGGTTGATAGTGGGGGACATAGAGTGTGTCCCCTGACAAGGTACTTGGCTGCCCCATGGTTTGATCCAGGTATTTGCGAGTGGGGCAAATATGTAGCGCCCCACAGAGCCCTGCGAACCCATCATGCATTTTGCTAAGGTTTCCCCACCCCGGGGGCCCATGAAGCTCCCCATTGGGCCCGCCCCAGGGGCACCCACACCTGACCCGACACAGGTCCTTGTGTTTCCCAGACTCTGGATCGCGGCTGAGCGACCCGCGAACACGCTGGCTGAGTAGGCCAAAGTGAGCTCCCACCACGCAGGACAGGAGTGGGACACTAGGGACCCCTAGGAGGAACACACACCTCTGGGGAAACCATGCTGGGCCCCGAGTGTGCCTTGGCTTCTAGCAGCCGGGTGACGACTCACATGGCAGGTGCTCCATCCCCAGCCCTCACTGAGCTGTCACTCTCCTGCTGAGCCCAAGCCCCAGCCTTCCCTGAGGATGCTGGGCTATCACTCTCCTCTGAGCCCCGCCCCCAGCCCTCACTTCAGAATGCTAGGCTGTCACTCTCCTGCTGAGCCCCGCCCCCAGCCCCTACTGCAGGATGCTGAGCTGTCACTCTCCCTCTGAATCCCGCCCCTAACCCTCACTGCAGGATGCTGGACTATCACTTTCCTCTGAGTCCCGCCCCCATAACATCTGTGTTGTGCTCATGTTGCTTGCTGAAATCTGCCCTCCCCTTTCGAGATTCAGGAAGCTCCACCTCACTTGAAGTCAGTCAGCTTCCTCGTGTTTTGAGCTTGGGTCTCCCAGGCCAAAGATGGACGTCAGCATCTCGAGTGCTGGGATGCCAGCACTCCCCCAAATGCATGATGGCTCATATCTGTCATCCCAGCACTTCGAGGCCTGGCTGACATGACACCCCCTCTCCAGAGACCAGAATCCAAATTAAACCCAAATCCAGGACAGCCGCAGAGGTGCGGTTTATCCGTGTGCCCCCTTCCGTTCCACCCAACTCCTGCGGCACCGCGCTCATCTGCCAATCGGCTCCCCCACGGGTACCCCACACTCCCAGCTGTGCGGCCTCGGTGTCCTAAGACAATGTGGTGGAGCGTTCCCTCAGCGGTGCTGTCTCGGAGTCCGCCCTAAGCGCAAAGAGTCATGCTGGCGGTGGAGACGGAGCTGCCGGCGCGGGCGTGGGAGATGCGCTTGGCCGCTGTGGGTCTCTTCTTGCGTACCCTGTCCAGCGAGGTTCCGCGCTAGTGGAACCCTGAACCCCAAGACGTGGCCACACCTCCCTTACCGCTTACCACCTGGCCGCTGGAGTTCGGGCACTCCAGTCCCCCTTAGACTGTCCCTGAGCACACTGGGACCAAAATCATCGGTGGGCACATGACGCGGGGGGGGGGAGGGGGGGTGTTCTTTCCAGTTGGAAATAAGTCAGGACCCCTGTCCGGTCCCACGAACCAGCATGAACCTGAATCTACAAACGTGGAAATCTGAAGTGGGAGCGGTAGAAATTAAAAGTTTCAGGCTTTGGGTCAGAGGGGGTCTTGGATGTCTCAATCATCCAAGCCAACTTTATGGTAAAGTCAGGGTTTTTATAATCAAGAAGCAGGGCCAAATTCTTTACAGGACTATGTAAAATGCATACATTTTGATTAACAAAGAGAAGTCTGGAGTGACACCCAATTGCCTTGGGGCAGACATATCGCCAGGTATGCTAACAGGCATGTCACCTTGTTGCTAGAAGGGAATGGACGAGGTATGCCTCAAAACAGTTATCTGGTCGGTGCATAGGAAAGAACTGATAGGGAGGGAGGAACAGCCCAGCCAGTTTCTTAGAGAAACAAAAGCTTTCAAACGACCTGGGAGTTTTCTCAACTTCCAAGGAGGGAGCTCGACCTATCATTGTCTTGCAGACAAGAGGCAAACTCAATCACTCAAGGGAGAAGTCACTCAATGGTCTGTTCAGTTGCTAATGTATATCATCCAGAGTGCAGGCTTCTGGGCCTAGCAACCTCCACAGACCCCCCCCAAGCCAGCTTCCTGATGGGCTTTTACAGTTAGACATGCATGTATCCAGCACTTGGTGCATACAGCCCCCCCCATAGGGTAAGGTTTGAGTGGAGCAAAGGCTCTGCGAGGTGGAGCCGCCTATGGGGAGACACACAGCGGGACAGTGGGAAGGTTCCCCCATCCTGGGAGGACACCCTCTGGGCCTTGGCAGTCCTTTTGGTGCAATGGGGGAGGGGGCTTTGGGCACTTGGCTGCGCTGGGTGGATCTAGTCAGCAGGTTCTGATAAACCCCCAGCGACTTGGTTCTGGGGATAGCGGGCTCTGGTTGTCTTCCCAGCGATCCCTTTGGATGCCCAGAAACAAGAAGGAAGTGCTATTCGGGCATTGGGGGCTCAGTACTTGCTCAGTCTGCCCCGTGGGGCGCTAGGTGTCTTGCACAGATGTTACAGATGTTACCCGTGTGTCCCACATGCCATAGGTATCAGTAATTGCTGTCTCCGCCCGAGGGCCGCGCAGCAGGGGGAGGGGCTGGCAGGGAGCAGGCACGCCCCGCCCCCAACCCACCTCCTTATGGGGACCCAGAAGGAAGGGGTAACTAGTGGGCTGCTTGTGGGGCTGAAGGAAAGGGCGTGGTCCAGAGGCGAAAAGAAATATAGCTGGCAGTGACTTGAGGAATTGTTTTATGGTGACATTTGGCTTGGGGGGTTCAGTACGGTCAAAAACCCGGCGGCAGGAGGTAGCTGCCATAGGTGGAGAGAGGCAGGGCTTGGAGCCCTGACATAGGGGCCTGTAGGGCCCCCTCCTGATCACTTCCCCTCTTACCCACCTGCGGCTGAGTCATCGAATCTCTGGAGCCTGAGCAGGAAGTCCCTGGGCGATGGGGGCGACCCCACCTTGCAGCTTGAAGTTGGAGCTTCGGGACGCGGGTGCTGGACAGACGCCACTGACAGACGCAGAGTGGCGTCTACGCCGTGGCCAGCGATTCCGGGGTCCTGCGAGGCCAGCATCTCTCCTCCCAGATGAGACTGCAGCAGGGGGAATGGTCCCAAGGTCGAGGTCAGCCTGGGCCACTTAGCAGCTCCCATGTGCCTGAATCCCTCTGATATGTGATGCCAAAGGAGGCAGAAACCTGGGTGGAGGGGGCTCCTCCAGGTTAAGGCCGACTTTACTGTACCCAAGTGCAAAGTGGGCAATGCCTCAGCCTCATCCGGGCTCCTCCCTCCCCGCGGGCTTGGCTCAGGGAAACCTGAAGCTTTGAGGGTGGATCATCTGTCTCCAGGGAGCCCCCCAGATTGTACCGCTCTCCAGCCGCTTCTGGCCCTGACTACCAGGGCGGGTCATGGTGTTGTGGATGATTGCGACACACACCCGGTCTCCCCAAGTCGGTGCTGAGACCTTGTGGCTCCCCAGGTTTAAGGCCAGGGTAAGGGGCGGTCTCGGATTGCAGAACACCCCGTGCCCACCAGAGGGAGCGCGCTCCCCGTGGCTGGCATTGCGGGCTGGTGGGGGCGCGGCGGGAGACGGGGGGGTGGGTGGGGGTGGCACGGGGAGTGCGCCGCTCTTTGGGGAAACTGAGACCGGAAGACCCGTTGCGCCGGTCAAGCCCAGGGTGCTTAAGCGTCCCCTGCGCCCGGATTTGGGTTTTGTGGAATGCAAGTTAGTGATGGGCAGACAGGGAGGTGATTGTGGGGGAGCAAGGAATTTGCTCGAAGAGGGCCGCAGGGGTGGGAAGCTCCGGGGGAGGGGGGAATGGTGCTGTACCTCTGTGGAGGAGATCCTTGGCCCAGGTTCCCTAGCTGGAGGGGTTCCCAGCCTGGAGTACCCCCATTCCCCCGCCTGCCCGCCTTCAGTCGGGCTGCGGCGGGAGGCTCGGGTGGGCGTGGTCCGCGGCTCCACGGTGAGCGCAGTCAGCCCAGAACTGCCTGGGCGCACGAGTCCACGCGCGGTCGGGGGAGATCCGCGCGGCGGTCGGTGCGCCTTTGAGCGCAACCCCGCTCCTGCGGCGCTATTGGCCGGAAATCTTTCCGGGAGGCCTGACTTGGGCCTCAGGCCCCGCCTCCTAACGTGGGTTTGACGGAATTTCCTGGACCAGCCCCGCCCCCTCGGCCCTATAAACGCGGCACTGCGCCGGAGCGGGTGGGAGCGTGTTCCAGATAGGGTGAGCGCCTGAGCGGCTTCCACGCCGTGGATTCGAGTCCCACGCTGACCCAGATGGCGGCGATGCTGTGGGAGAAGGTACAGGCATTCACGGTGCAGCTGGACGCGGCGCCCGCGGGTTCCGAGCCCGTGTTCCACCGCGGCGGGCCGCGTGCTGCTGGAGCTGACTGGCGCCGCCCGCGTGGGCCCTCTCCGATTACGCGCCTGGGGCCGCGCCAGGGCGCACTGGACCAAGTCCCAGAGTGCAGGCTCGAGCAGCGCGTACACGCACACCTACAGCAAACGTCTGGACGTGATCACCCATGGCGCCTCCGTCTTCGCACCAGGTACCAGGACCCCACCCCCACGCCATTGAGCCCGGGTCTCGTCCCTTACACACCGGGGATGCCGCGACGTTGCCAGCCAGACGCAACGAATTCCCCTTTAGCTTCCTGCTGCCCCTGTAAGGGCAGCCAGACCACCCTACGGGCGGAGCCCCCATACCCCCTGCCCTGTCCCCCAGCCTGAGTCCCTCCCTTCTGCCACGCAGCATCGTGGTGATGTCCTTCGAGGGCAAACACGGCAGCGTACGCTACTGTATGAAAGCCACGCTGCACCGACTCAGGGTCCCCACGCGGCGTGTGCACAAGGTGTTCACCATCATTGAGCCTGTGAACGTCAACATGCTGGGCCTGCTGGTGAACAGCGCCCCTCACCCCCAACTGCGGGTGACAGGGGCCTGGACTGGTCGTGAGGGCTGTGGAATCTATTGGGTGAAAATCCTGCGTAGTATTGGGAGGACATTTATTGCCGTATGGCTCGGAGCCAATGTCTCACCCTCTCTGAGCCCCGGAGGCCTGACTGGTAAGTAGTCACATCTAGACTTCCTGACTTTTTAAATTTAACTTGGGACCCAGGATCCAAACTTGGGTCCTTTCTGTTTGAGAGGCAGAGGCTGGATGGACCCTTCCCCCCCATCTCTCCAGCCCCCTGCCTTATTTTACATCAAGTATTGTTTATTGGAGCAAGATGTAGGCAACAGCACGCGCCATGCGGTGGGCAGAGGGCAGAGGGCAACTGACATAACTTGCTTACCTCCTCCCACCTCGTGGGCTCCAGGAATTGAACTCTGGTCGCCTGGCTTGCCCGCAGGCACTTCCCAGCCCTCATGCCTCCACTTGTGAAGAACTGGGGTCCCAAGCATGAATCACCCATGCTGGCAATGGAAACACGCTTTGCCTTGCCCAACGTGAGGGGGAGTTAGTAATGCGGGCCGATTCCCCAGGAGGACCTCCGGATGTCTGTTCCCCCAGGTCCCCCAGGCCGGAGCCCGGGAGAAGTGGCACGTTCCTGGTTCTGCGCCCGGGGCCTGGTGTCTGTCCTCCAAGATCGAGCACAAGGGCTACACGCCAGGAAGCGGGAGGGGCGGGGTGTGAGCGGGGAGAGCGCAGTGGGGAAGCTGAGACAGCGCTTCCCCCTCCTCCCTGCTCCAGACAAGTTCATTCCCATCTTCGCGGAGATTGACAACGGCTAGGCGCGCGCCGTGGGGCCCTGCGCCGACGTGGTACAGACGCAGACGTTCCGCGTGCTGCGGCGTACACAAGGAGAAACGCACGGTGCTGACACGCATGGCCCGCGAGTCGGTGGCGCCCAGGCGGCGGCGCGCTGCGCATCCCGCCGGTGGGTCCGTCCATCCTACACTACCAGTTGCTGACTGGGGACTATGCGCTCAAGGTGGGCGGCGGAGGTGGGTTCCTTGCGTCCTCCGGGTCTCACGGTGGCTGCGTGGACATCCCCGGCTCATCCAAGTTGCTGCTGGAGCTGCCGCTGGTCATCGGCACCATTCCCCTGCACCCGGCGGGAAGCCGCTCCGCCAGCTTGGGTAGCCGGACTAGCTTCCTGCAGGACTGGGATACCCGGATCTTCCCGGGGGCCGGGGGCCACTGGAGGGTGAGTGCGGACCTCAGGGGCCAGGGGTGGGTGGAGCCTCAGCCGCCTTTTTTTTTTTTTTTTTTTTTTTTTTTGAGCCTCAGCCGCCTTAAGGCGCAGGGAGCTTGGGTGCTCTGGTCTCGAGGTGCCAAATCAAAAATTGAGAATTGGGCATCTGGGGCATAGAGAGGGGAAGATACTTGTCGGGAGCTACACAGCACACAGTGACTGCGACCCTCAGCTGCCAGACACTCCTTCACCCCAAAACGTTATGCCCAGCGCCCCCCCCC
Source organism: Typhlomys cinereus (assembly GCA_023101885.1). Lineage (NCBI taxonomy): Eukaryota > Metazoa > Chordata > Mammalia > Rodentia > Platacanthomyidae > Typhlomys > Typhlomys cinereus. The sequence goes on from JALPQD010000504.1 coordinate 100,028, forward strand.
CCCAGTATTCAGAGGTGGTTACTGACGACCAAGTGCCTGGGGTCATCCACCGCTAAGCGACCCCTCCTGGAGTCTGAAAGACCCTTTCTTCCCTGGTATCCAGAAGTTCTGCTACTGCTCCCCCCCTTTACTCTGAGGTAACCCCAACCCCAAGTCTGACTGGGATGGTGGCAGGACAGAGGGTGGTAGAATCCGCCAACCTGTTTCAGAAACGAACTCCTACGCACCCATTGGGGGCCTACGGATGGGGGGGGCGCTGGGGAGTGGGGCCGCTCATGGGGACCCTGTCTGGTGAGGAGGATCCGAATCCATCACCCGAGGCCGGGAAGCCCAGATGCATGACCTACTGAAGGGCCGCAGACCTCAGGAGAGGGGCCACCGAGGTCAATCCTGGGGAAACTGAGTCTCGGATGAGGTCGAGGCTGCGGGACCTCCGTGCCAAGAGTCTCCTTAGGCTAGCGGCTGATTTAGGGGTCTTCTGGGGCTTCGTGCAGGGTCAGTGATGGGGGACCCTGGGCTCCCCCAGGGAGGAAAAGTCAGAGGCCACAACCATCCGAGGTCCCTGGGTCTTCAAGCTGGGGGTCCACATGGGCCTGTGGACGGAGGGGCGCCCAGGAGACGCAGAGAACCCTAGAATGACTCAGGAGCAAGACAAGGGACTGAGGGCCCCCCCAGCCTCGGTGGAGATGTGGGGGGCACTCGGGGAACCCCCACCCCAGCTGCTTGGGGATTCTACGTTTTGTACAATTTAAGTGATAATAAAGGATCTTAAGGAGAAAGGAACCAGAATTTGGCTCTTTCTCTCAGGGTCCTGGATGCCAGAGCCGAGGTTTTGGGGATCCCCGAAGTCACTGGTGAATTTGTTTCCATTATTTGTTAATTTATTTATTCATTTGTGCACGTATGTGTATGTATGTGTGTGTAGAACCACGATCGAATTCAGGAACCACCATGGACCACCTCCACCACCTGCTTGTTTACACAGGCTCCGCCCTACCAGGACCAGAAAAGCAGGCTGCCCCCGCTTTTGCCTGGTGTCTAGGTTTGCCCGGTTTAGGATCCGAACTCAGGACCTTCCGCCTGCAAGGCAGAGGCTTAACCTCTGAGCCATCTCTCCAGCCCCCGTTTCCATTTTTTAAGGCTTTTCTTTTTGTGGCGCAAAGATGGGGCTTTGAGGTGTGAATAGGTGCTCAGTACCGGCTCTGAGCTTGAGTTCTTTTCACAGCTCAGTAATGCTCCACCTCCTGCCTAAAGCCCTCCCATGTGTCCCCCACGTGCGGCTCATGCTTAGACCTTCACATGTTCGAAACTGGCCTGGCGCTTCCTGACACCGGGAAGTGTGTGGACTGACTAAACGAGGATCCAGGGTTCTGATTGGGTCCCGCGGGTGTGGAGGGCCATGCACAGCTCTTCGGGGACTTGATTCAGAACAAATTTGAGGCGTCTCTTGTCTCTCTTTCCTTCTCTGTCTCTGGCCTTCTGCGAAAGCCATTTGTTTTCTGCCTGTCTTGGTGAAGGCCCCAGTCGCTCTGCCGCCGCCCCTGCGCGTCCCCCAAGGCACATTTTGTCCTGAGCTCTGGGGATGAGGGAGGAGGCGTGTTACAGGATTGGGTCCTGGTGTCCTGCCCCGCCTGCCACAGCAGCTGCCGGGTCCGCTCCCGGTTGTATCTCCAAGTCACCTGCTCAGCTGGACGTCAGGCGGCCCCCAACTGCGCCAAGCCGCAGAACCTCACACTCGGCTCCCGGCGCCCACCGCGGAGCTGTCTCCAGGAGCAGCAGCTTCTGTTCGAAGCCCTTTATTCCTCCTGATCGGTGGCCCGGGCGGTGGCTGGAGGGCCGGGCAGGCGGGGGAGGGCGCAAGCTGCTGAGCCCGCTCGCCCTTGGGGAAACAGTCATGGCCAGCAGGCACTCTGGGTGGGCCAGCAAGGGGACCCCAAAGACCTTTTAGCAAAGGTCAGTGAGGGCGTTCTGTCCATACCCACCCCCTTACGGGACTCCCCAGGGACATCCTCCACTGAAAGACTTTTGTCACCAGAGGACATATCTGTTTGGTCCATGTAGGCCGCTGAGTCACCCAGACTGAGATAGCTGGGTGGAGCCTCCGGGCCTTGGTAATGGAGAGTCCAGAGAGAAGTAAGTAACCGCCCCCCCAGAGACGGGGCCCAAAGGAAGGACCCCTGAGGGAACATCCTTGGCCAGTTTCCAAGAGGAGAGGACGTTCGGGTTGGGGTTTTCACCCTGGACAACAATAATTTCCAGCCGCCTCCTGGCATTTCTAGGATGCTGTTTACCAGGCGGCCAGTGACCGGGTCAGGGAGATACCACGCCCCCAGCGGAAGCCCACCGCTGATGGTACCGTCCAGTGGGTGGGTGGCTGTGCTAGTTCCTCAATCTCTTCTGGTGGTCCACCTTTTCAAAAGGTCCCTCAGTGCCAAGCTGGAAAGACGGGCCAGGGGTTAAGTCTCTGCCTTGCAAGCAGAAGGTCCTGACTTCCGAATCCCAGATCCCGCCTAAAAATGCCAAATGGACAAGACAGGGACCTGCACTTCCGGTCCTGGTGGGCGGAGCCTGAGAAATCCCAAAGAGGAGGAAGAGCAATCCCGGATGACTCCTGAGGTCACCCTTGGGCTTCTCTGGGACACACAATGCATGTGACACACACAATTGATAAAGTGTCAAACCGTGTAAAAGGACTTGTGAGCTGTGAGTCCAGATGGCTAGAGCGGCAGGAAAACGTGGCCAGTGATTTCTGGCCCGCAGCCCCCAAAAGTGAGAGTAATGACTCCAACTGTCTACCCGGGGCAGGGCACAGACTCCATGTGCGATCCAGCTCTCCCCAACCTCACAAAAAGAGGCGTGGTGGGGTGAAGTGGTCATGGCCCCTCAGCACAGAATTCCAGGGCTGGAGTGACCAGGTGGGGGGGCTCATGGCTCAGCTGCTGTGTCAGCGGGAGACAGAACACTTCATTGCCTCTCCCCAGCACACATACTCAAGGGTCCCCATGTTGGGGTGTCACCCTGTGATGTCAGGAACCCTCCTCCATCGCTGTCCTACGTCCTGCTGGGAGCCAGGTCTCTCGTTAAACCAAGAGCAGTCACATGGGCTTGTCTGGCCGACAACTTGCTCTGGGAGGAGGTCCCCAGGCTCTACCCTCCAGGACTCCAGTGACAGCCAGGAAGCCACGCCACACAGACATCTTTATGTGGATCACAGGATTAGAATTCAGGTCCCTGTGCTTGTGAGGCAAAGTCCGAAGAGACTCAAGCGCAGCCCATCTGGAGAGACGTTCTCAGAGCTGAATTTATGTTCTGGAATTTGGGGCACCTCAAAGTTCCTAACACATGACTGAGTGGCGACCCCAAGTAGAAGCCTTTTCCACCGCTTGCTTCCCCCGAGATCGCCAGGTACAGAGATGTTCGGTCCTCAGCGCACGCGGGGAGGAGGGGAAGGACGATAGGGCGGAGTCTGGGCGCCGGGTCCTCATGGAGCCTGGGATTCGGGGTCACGTGGGTTGTGACCTGGGCTGCTCCTGAGGACAGACGCAGTCATCCGGTCCGGCCTGGTCTGAGGCGCGGCTCGGCGATACCTGCGGCTCACCCCGGAGAACCCCTGGGGACTGGGCGGGGCTTTGTTCTGTCCCTGGGAAAGTTGGACCACACGGGCGAGCGCTGAGCCTCGGTCTCCCCCGTAAACTGCCCCTCCCCAAAAATAAAACAAACAAGATCCTCGGGGTTCTGAAGCTCTTAGCGGTGCTGAGGGTGCTGCATGGACCCTCATAATTGAAGACACTCCCCGGACTTCAAAGGTCTGGGATGGGCGAGAGTCACAGAAGGTTCCAGACGGAAAAACCGTTTGTGAGCGAGACCGTGAAAGCAGGTGCAGGCGCGAGTCCAGAGAGCCGAGGAGGAGAAAAAGGAGGAGGAGGAGGAGGAAAAAGAGACAGGCTCAGGGGGGAGCGCTGGAGTCCCCGGGGATGGCAGGGGCCAGAAGTTGAGGTTCACTACTCCATGCACAGAGCGCTGGGACCCGATCGCCTAGGAGAGCAGCCAATAGGCGCCCTGAGTCTATGGCTGTCATTTGTCTTCGTTGAAAGGACCCGCACCCCAGAAGTGTTGGGTCCTGGTGAGACAGAGAGAGAGACTTGCAGAAGCGCCTGCCCCTCTGCGATGCTTATAAACTGACTGAGCGAGGCCCCTTCCATGCGGAGGCGGGCAACGCTCCCCCCTCCCACTTTCCACAAGGGCCGGGGTCGGTGGAGGAGCCAGGTAAGGTTACCCCGGCGCTGCCCTTTGCTTGCTCAACACGGACAAGGGCGGGGCCAGTGGGAGAGTGACAGCTCAGAGAGGCTTGGGGCGGGGCGAGGAACGGGAATGGGCGGGGCCCGCGGCTTGACCAGAAGGAAACAGTTACCCCAGGGCTCAACGCAGATCTGCAGAGAAACACAACCCGCGCTCCTCCACACAATGGAAAATTATTCACCCATGAAAAAAGAACAAGTCACCGCTGCGCCCCAGGGAACCTCAGAAAGAGGGGGAGGCGCGACGGGCTGAGTGGGCTCCACCACGAGCCAGTCGGTATGACTGAGAGTGCAGCCTGTCTGTCCCTGCGAGTCCCACCGGTAGCGAGGGCCGGTGGCGGACGTGTGTCACCCCAGAGCGCAGAAGGCCCAAGCAGGAGGATCGGTGTTCAGCTTCAGCCGATTCACAGCGAAGGTTTTCTTCTTCATTCCCAGACCCGGGTAAAACCTGGGTGTCGGTGTGACAAATGGGAAACGGGCTGTTCGTCGCCCACAGCCAGGCCGGTGCCAGCTGGGTGCCTTAGGCTATGGTCACTCAAGTCGCCAGAATCCGAAACCACCTGTCTGGGCTCCTGCTTGTGTCACTGAAGGGCCCGCAGATCAGAGTAGGTGAGCAACTAGCTAGAGGTCACACAGCAACGGCAAGCTGAAGTTACCCCAACCCCCCCACAGCCCAGCTCGGGTCAAAGTGATTTGCTTCCGTGACTTTACAGGGAAATCCCGCCTAGGTCAAGCACGGTTGGATTCAGTCTGCCCCACCGCTTCTAGTACCATGATTCTCTCTAAAGTGGGCTGCTCCACGCAAGGGCATCAGACTTCGTCTCAACATTCTAGATGCTTCCATTGGGGAATCTGAGCCCTCGAAGGTAGCACAAAACGCCCAAGCTGAGACCAGAAGTCGATGTTGCAGACACGGCGTTTCCGGGGGCTTCAGCACGCACCACAGCTGTCCCGGGGTGGCCTCGGACACAAGCTCAAGACTGTTTATTGCCACGGGGTTTCTGACCCGCAACAGAGCCCGGGTGTGGGGGTTCGGAAGTGTATCACAGAGCGGGAGGGTGGGGGCGTCCACGTGGAGGGGTCCTCTGTGGGGACCGGGTCTGTCCGGCTCACCAGTCCCTCGCCTCACCATGTCCAACATGGGGGTTTGGGGAGCCCAGGCTAGAGTGCTATTTAGCCTGCCGAGCCAACCCCAGCCGGGCTCCCCCCTCCGTCCTCCAATCTTGCCGACCTCTCAGCATATGGACCCCTGCCTAGTGCTCAGGGCTGGAGAGCAGCGGAGATCGCACATTCCGGCGACGAACGCTGGGCGGGTGTTGGCCGCGCATGCAGCAGGCGCCTAATAACTAGCTGCGAACTCCGCGACAGTCAATCACGCCGCTTCCCCGGGCGAGGGAGGTCGCCCTGGCTTTTCTTCAGCCTTCAGGATCCACCAGGGGTCACCCCATTGAGGATGGGCTGTAGAGGGTCCCCCGGGAATAGGGGGAGCTCGGCCTGCACCTTCCAGTGTCAGGGACCCGGGACGAGGGCCTGGAAGGAGTTTCGGGGCGTCGGAGTGTCCTGCGGAGCCGACGGCTTCACCACCAGGGGCTGATGGGCACCCGCGGCCTCCCGGGCGTCTTCCGGGCGCAGTCACCGCTACACCTAAAAGGGGCGGGGCTTGTTCCCTCTTTCCCAGCCTAAATTCTCTGACACCCTCACAAGGCCTCAGTGACCCCCAGCCATTCCCTTCTAGAAAGAGCACCCCCACTTCAACTCTCGTGAGGAATCACCCCTTCCTCTCATAGATGGGGCTGTGGCCAGCCTCGGAGCATCCATAAAGTACTGACCCTGGCCCAGCCAATCAGTCTCACTGTCTTTGCCTCCCATGAGCACGTAACTTGCCCTGTGCCAACTGCGGGGGGCGGGGCGGATATGGGGAGGCTTTCAGGAAGCCAGCAACAGCCGGAGGTCTATCTCGGAGCCACCCATGCCTTACGTCCACCCTTAAGCTGAGGATTTTTTTTTTCTTCCGAAGTTCTCTTTTTCTTTGAACTACTTGGAGGACTCCTAGAAGATTCCTCCCTTGTGCCCCTCCTTGCCCGAAAAGCGGGAAGGGAAGTGGAGAAGGAACATTAACCTGCTTGACCTGGCTGCAGGAAAACCACGGCGAAGCTGGCCGAGAGCATGGGCAGAGGCAGGCACAGGTGCCCTGCGGCTCTGCGGCCCTGCGGCCCTGCGGCCCTGCGGCCCTGCGGCCCTGCGGCCCTGCGGCCCTGCGGCCCTGCGGCCCTGCGGCCCTGCGGCCCTGCATATACAAACAGCGTCGCTGCTTCTCGAATGTTCTGGTTTATTTCTTGACCGGCGGGGAAGAATGTGGGCCAGCGAGGAGGAGGGAGGCATGAAGGGAGGAGGAAGAGACTTGGGTTCACAACCCCCTCCCCCTCTTGGGGGTCCCCATCTGTGAGGTTGGTGTGGAGGGGGGCTGTTACCTGCTCAGACCCAGGTATCCCAGCAGGCGCACTTGGAGGATGCTCCAAAAACTCCCCAGAGAGGCCAAGAGGACAGGCAGGTGGGAGACCTGCACTTCTGGGAGGAGAAGCCGGGTAAGGCGGGAGAGCCGGGGTCACCCAGGTCATGTAGGGAAGCATCTGACAGAGGGAGCTTTAAGACTGGGTTTTGAGGGCTGAGGAGGAGTCCCTGTCTTGAACCGGGCTCACAAACTGGTGACGACCACGATGGTGTGTCCCCAAAGCCATGGGGGGGCAGGCAGGTGGAGGGGGCACAGGCAGTGGGGAGGTTGGGAATGGGTCTTACAGATGCCAAAGTGTAGGGCGGGGTTCCAAGTGCCTGGACTGTATATGCCGTGCTGGCCCGCAGCCCCTTTAGGTTCACTTGGGTCTCCCGGGGCTGCAGGACACATTCTGGTGGGGGGGAGAATTGTGGGTTCCTGAAACCCATCAATGTCCCGAGAGGCCCCAGGACAACATTGCACCCCAAGAATCCCGGAAGCGTGGTGAGGTGGGGGCTCCGCAATCAGCGGTCCTCTCACAAATAAAAAGCAAAGCAAGCAAATATGAAAACTCCAGTTCTGCCCTGAAGGCTGAGCCCAGAGAGGATCTGCGCTGGGGGGCGGGGGGATCACACGCGATGCCAAGCAGAAGCCGTGACCATCTGACTCCTGGAGGCCACCTTCATCTTCCCAGCGGACCACGTAGTGTTTCAGGACCCCCTGGGCAGGTGGTCAGCAAGGACAGAGCCCATTCCACGGACTCAGAGTTTGGGGTGTAGTTCCGCACCCAGACGCCCAGACATCCGGCGGGGTGCCTGCCATGGACCCTGCAGGTGGCCCGGGATGGCATCTGGGGTCTCTCCCCTACATACAACAGGAAGGCTTTGGGGACAGAACTTAAACTCAGGGCTTTGGGCTTGTTCCCAACCCGGACATCCAAAGGAGACACATCTTCGGATGGGGACCACTCACTATTGCCCCCAAAATAATAAAACGACAAAACCATGGACCAGGATGTGAAATCATCGAGGCGCTCAGAAGCGAAGACAGTAAGTCGGTAGCAGTGTGCTGGTGCCATGGCGGCCACCACCCTGGCCCAGCTGAGGGGCGCTGGGAAGAGTTGGGACAGCCACTGAGTCAGTGTGGGTCCTGCCTCCAGTCCCGACTCCCAGACCCTAACACCAGAACCCTCCCTCAGCAATCCTCATTCTCCAGCCCAGCCCACCTAAGACCTCGGCTGGATGGCCCCAGTCATGGCAGGGAGTCTTGCTGCAGATGCTGTCAGAGCGTGGAGATTTAATTGCAACTCATCTTGTGAACGTACCACACCCTGGGTGAAGGTGTTTGCAAACACCTCAGGTGTGGGATTCATTATCTGCGTGGTGTGACCCACTCTAGCAAAAGTTGGGACCCCCCCAACCCTGGGTCAGGGAAGCCCTGCTGTACCTGTGGCCTCTGAGTCGCCTTTCCTGCGTTTGATCAAAATGCAGCTGCCCTCGCTGTCATTCTGTTCTGGTCCTGTGGCTGCCACTCAACGCAGGAGGAAGAGTTGGGAGCGTGGGGCGCCCAGTGCAGGACCCGCTCCTCACCAGACAAGCTGTCGCTTGGAGGCATCGGTCCTGCAGGGATTCCAGATGCACAGTGGGGCCACTCAAGAGGTTCCAGGTAGGAATCCAGACAGTATAACCTAACCCTACATGGCCGCGCACTTGCAGACACCTTGTCATCCCCTGGGGGGCTCAGAAGCCTCGTAGGACACACGGACACTGTTTCCAACTCTAGGGGCAGCAATTAGTATTTATTGAGTACCAACTGCATGCCAGAGTAAACTTTACAGACATCACCTCCTGCATGGTAGGATAGTGATTGCTAGGTTACTAGTACCATAAAACACAAAACAAAGCAAGGCTCAGAGAGGGAGAACCACCAACTCAAAGCCGCACAGTGGAGCTGCAACCCAGGTCGTGTGGGGACCTCAGTCTAGGTGACATCAATAATCTGGCAAGTTTATTCAAAGATGATTTATTGGAGGAAGTCTGGAGGGCACCTCAGGATGTTTTGACCAGCTCAGGGGAAGTCAGGAGGGGGCGGCTCAGGATGTGTTGAACAGCTCAGGATGAAGGAAGTCAGGAGGGAGTAGTTCAGGATGTTTTAAGGAAATTTTGCTACATATAGCCTGTGTGCTGGCTTGACCTTTAAGATGATTGGTTGCCCATTTCCCTGCCCTGGAATTCCCCTGCCTATATAAGATGGCTGTGGAGTTGGAATAAATGAGTTCTTGCTTGACTAGACTCCTTGTTGCATCTAATTGTCCTCAGGAGTCAGGGCTGGGACTGGGCAGACAGCGCACTCACCTTTTCCCCATCCCCCTTGTGGAGGACTGGCTGAATTCGCTTGCAGGACAGAGCTGAGATTCCTAGAGACCTCCTCAAGGCCGCTTGGAACCGAAGGACCTGGAAAAAGGGGCCTGCCGTTTACTGCACATTGGTGACAGGTGTGAAAAAATGGGGAACAAGTATGTTCCAGAAAGTTCCAGAATGTTCTGGATAGACTTAAACATGTGGCTGGTCCAGGGGCTTTCCTCCCCCTCACCATGTACCCATCTGTGCTGAGGCACCTTGGGGCTCATGGGCTTGGAGGTGCCAAGTGTACACAAGGCGCTGTCCGAATCAGGTCTGGGCCCTGAGTTCCAGGTTGTGCACAGCCCAGGACAGGCACAGCGGCTCCTCCAGCTTCATGTTCCAGCCCGGGGTGGGTTCCTGGAAGTAGCAGGAGCCCACTATAAAACTTAATGGTCCTACTCTAGGAAGTGGACCCTCACAGAATACTCATGGACATGGGTTCGATGCAAAAGAGGATTTTATTCCAGTGAGCAGGGGTCGCCCCATACACAAGGGGGAGAGACAACCCTGAGGTCAAGAAGCATACATCTTTTATACCCTCCTCACAGGGAGGTTATGTGATGTTACAGAATTATTCGCTATCATATTAGTTACAATAATAATACAAAGGCTTTGGTGGTGTTTGGCATAGCTGCACATACTAGACCTTGAGAGGGGGAGCATTTCCCGAAGTTCTGTGTGGGGAGGGGGCAAGCGGGCTTAGACGGCATCTGGATGTATTGAAAACATTTCTCCGAGATCTTGAAGGGGGAAGATTCCTGGAACCAACTTTGGGGGGGGGCGTCTGGATGGTCCAGTATCTGGGTCTGGCTGGTTTGGCATCTGGCCTTCTCACAGGGACCTTGAGAGTGGAGATGTTCTCAGTATCTAGCCACCCATATTAGACTTTTGTTTTTAGAACTCTGAAACTGCTGACCACCAAGCTGTTAGTCATGACTTCATTATTTGTCACAATTTCTGTAAAAATTTCTTTTCTTCCACAGCACCACCTCCTGAGGGCATCTGGCGGGGAACGTGGGCTGTGACGGCTGAGGGCAACATGAGAAACTGGTCACCATGGTGACCTCCTGGGGATTGCGAGTTCAAGGGCAGCCTGGGCTACTGAGCCTCTCTGCCCACTCGTGCCCTGGGGCACCAACGGCTCCATTACCTGCACAGTTAGGGTCCACCGCCCATTGGAAGCCAGCAGCTCCTCCAGCAAGAGGGTCCCAGGAGGGGGAGAGTCTCTGTGGGAGCATCGCAGACAGCATGAGTTGGTCCCCTCAGGCTACTTTGGGAGCTGGGGGGTGAGAGCCAGGAACCCTGAGGAATATCTCACCCTGTGGGGCGCACACAGACATCCTCCACTCCCTCCATGGGTGTTTGAGGACCCCACCCTTCAGCTTCCACTGCTGGATCTGGATTTCCTGCCACTCATCCTTTGCAACAGGCTGGTGCAGGACTGTGGGCGGAAAGGGTGTGTAGGACTGACTGGGTTGCCCGGAAACAGGCTAGGATCACCCCTGTCAGTATACACTTAATGATCACCAACAGTATAGAGTCAAGTCTAGAAGTCACAGAGGGAGAAAGCTGGTCCCTGTGCAGCAGGGCCCAGTCACCCGGTTTTCCTGCCCTGGGTTCAAGTCTTGCACCTGACCCCTTTCACCGTGTCTTTGGAGAATGGTTTCTGGGCTTCCTTGGGGGGGGGGCAATAACCTGGCCCTGAACACATAGCAAAGCAGTGAGCTCTGCATGCAGTAGGCGTTCAATTAATACTCCTGTCATCTGCTACCACTCTTTAATCCTCACCCAAGCCAACATTGTCCTGGGGACCACAGTCACCCCACAAAGAGAACCAATGCTCGTGTTAAGTCCAGATTGCAAAGTCCAAAGAAACCCACTGAAGTCATCCACCGATGCAAAAACAAAGGAGTCTTTATTAAAATTCAAGCTTAGGCCTGGGACACCCAGCGCAGTGAGAGGGAGCAATCACAAGGCAGCAAAGTTTAGAAGTTTTATAGTGTTATCATAAGCAGGGACTGAGGAATTCGCACGTAGCTCATGTAGCCTTTCTCAACCCCCCGAGTTATAGTGACTGATGGCACTCTGCTCTTCCTAGTACATGCTGGGGGAGGTGCTGGCACCAAGGGGTCTGCAGTTTCAAGGACTGGCCACAAGTTAGCAGTTATCTGACCTTTCAGCCATTTGGCCGCCTTCTGGAACCAGGCAAGGCCAGCTGGTTCTGCCCAGGCTTCTCTGGAATTCCTAGGAAAGTTGTAAATTCTTTTTCGGCAATTGGGAAGTGCACTAGAAAAGGGGGGCCTGCAACTTTAACTTTTTCACATAGGCTCTCACACTTAGATTGAGTCATCCACAGTCTGGGAAGAGGAGGGTGGAGAAAGACAGACTTCCTGGAAGAGGAGGCTGCCAGGCGCTTCCTCATAGGCCTGGCTGTGAGTTCTAATGTGAGGCTGATAACGGCACTCAGAGGTTAGACTCGCACCCTCCACATCGGCCCCAGAAACACGCAACATGTCCCAAGCGCTGCCAGGCGTCCAGCAGCGTAACTGGACCTTGGCGCCCTCCTTATCGGTCTCCCAGCTCATCAGCAGCCGTCGGGGGAGCAGGTCACATCCACGCCTCTCCCCGGAGGGGGGGGGCAACTTTATTGGAGGAAGAGGGGTGGGGGCGGAGCCACAGACTTCAAGATTGGCGAATTTACTGGAAATCGTGATCATCCCCAGTCCCTGTCCCAAAGTGGACGTGCACCACAGCGCTTGGCTTAGGCGCTGCTGGGACGTGGCGGAGCTCTCTGCCTTTGCCCCTGAACACATGCAGTGTTCTCGGGCCCACGAGAGCACAGCGGGCAGGGCGCCCGGGAAAGCCCGGAGACTAGAGCTCAATCCCTGGAAGTCCAGCCGGAACTGACTTCTGAAAGTTGCTCTCTGACCTCCGCCAAGTCAGGTGTGCGCTGCACCTTCTCTGCTTCAAGGAAATAAAGATTTTCTCAAAAGAATTTCACTTCATACAGAAAAAAATTAGCATTACAGGTAGGACACGGAGCTCAAAGGAGAATGACAGCCCAGCGTCTGCAGTGAGGGATAGGGCGGGGTTCAGAGGAGACTGGGAGCCCAGCATCCTCATGAAGACTGGGGTCAGGGCTCAAAGGAGAGTGACAGCCTCCTGAGGACTGGGGGCGGGGCTCGGGAAGAGTGACAGCCCAGCATACTTAGTGAGGGCTGGGGGTGGGGCTCAGGGGGAGAGTGACAGCCCAGCGTCCTGCAGAGAGGGCTGAGGTTGCTGCCTCCAGCACTTGTTGAAATTCAGTCTGGGACCCATCACCCCATGGTCTCCTACCCTAACCTCGGCGGGGGGGAAGGGGGGCGCGCCAATGTCTCCCTAGCTGCTCCTCCCCGTGCTTCTTGAGCGGGGCACAGACCCGCTTCTGAGGATGCCGGGCCGCCCCACAGTGATCTGCCTACATCCGTCCTCAGTTACGCCAAGTGCAGCACCCAATGGGGGGAAATGCCTCCTGGGGACGAGGCAGAAGCAGCAGCCCCCGGGGGGTGGTCTCAGGCACGGGGACAGAGCGGTCCCCATGCCCACACTGTGGGGGGGGAGGTACCACCGATAGGGCATGGTGGTGGGGGCTCACCCCAGTCTTTTAGATGCAGGTTGATCTGCGATTTCAGAGTCTGGTTCCCACGCTGGGATTCCACCCAGAGCTTGACTGAGGATAGCACTGACACCCCATCCTGGTCCCAGAAGGGGAGGTTCAGGGCCGAGCCTGCCTCAAAGAAGCAGCAGCTGAGGCGGCCAGGGCCAGTGGTGCAGCTGGGGGAGGAGAGACAGGGGAGGGGTGTGAGGGTGGGAAGGGGAAGGAGGGTGGAGAAGCATGAAGGAGGGGTGTGAGGGTAGAGGAGGCTAAGGGAGGGGTGTGAGAGTAGGGAGGGGGAGGAGGGTGGCTGGGTGGGTGGGTTGGTGGCTGGTTGGCTGGGGGAATGAGGCAGGTCCTCACCAGCACTTCAGGAAGTGGCTGACCCCCTCCAGGGGGCCATCATACTACCAAGTGCACTTGTACAATTTCTCACTGTCAACCAGGTAGCAGCTCAGGTTTCTGGGGCCCCCTGGAGAATCTGCAAGATATCCTGGAGGTTCAGGACCACCACCCTCCACCTGCCCTGCAGACAGAAGCTTGGAGATGTTATCCATCGCCCCCATCACCTGGATAAGTGCCAAAACTTGCTCTATGGGCCCAGCTGCCTAATTTTTGGTTCCACGTCAATTCCTACCTCAGGGCCTTAGCACATGCTCAGAATTGTGCTGCCCCCATTAGCCACAGCAGCTCTTGCCACCTCCTCAGCCCCAGAGATTCTTGGGTGCAGGGGTGGGACATCACACCCACAGTCTGTGGCTAAAAACCCAAATCATGAATGGCTGCCTGACATTCCCCTCTGAGCAGCCTCCCTGTATGCTACACCACCCACCCACCCATCCACCTATCCACCCATTCACCTATCCACCCATTCACCTATCCACCCATCTATCCCATCCATCCACCCATCATCCATCCATCCATCATCTATGCATCACCCATCCATCCATACCTTCCACAGGCATCTGCCCCCCAGCACCTGTTGCATGTCCTCCGCACCCCACCAGACAGTATCTTGTGTCTCTGACACAAGGGGGCGTCACACCTGTGCCTGTTCCCAGAGCACTTGGCTGCTTCCCCATGTGCCTTTGCTGGAGTCTTTTGGGGCTCTGACTCCCTGAGTGGAAGCCAACCCTCCCACCACATTAGAGTAGTGGAGTCCTGGTCCCCCATCCTGGATCTAGACAGGAGCTTCTGGGCGCTCCTAGGCACTGAGAGGCAAATGGCAGTCCTCACAGGACAAGCCCAGGGTATGTCTCTGTTGGTGACATGCAGCGTTAATGCTCTGACTGCTTTAAGTCTGTCCCCTGGGACTTTTCAGGTCCCACAGCAGAGGTGAGAACCATAAGGCCACAGATGTGACACATTCAATGGGTCGAAAAACTGAGACTCCCGGGATATGGCCCTTGTGCACATGGCGTCCACCCCGCTTCCACAAACACCCCCTCTCTGCAAGACAAGCCAGACCCCACACACAGGAAACTTATCATCCAGCTGACCAAGCAAAAAGAGGAGGATGACAGGCAAAAGGAGAATGAAGACGTGCAGGCTGGTTCTCAGCAGCCCCGTGGGTCAATGAGGAACCTTACAGCCCCAAGGGACCTGCCACACCATCCGTTCTATGAGACCACTACTGGGCCCATAAGAGCAGACCTTCCCCTGGAACACATTGTCACCCAAGCAAAGATTGAAATAAAACGACAGAAGGGGAAAAGAAAGAAAGGAAATAAAGCCACATCCCCCTCCAGGAAAGTCAACACGATAGTGCAATCTCAGGAGTCAGCGTGGGGGTGGGGGCTTGGACTGGACTGTGGAGCCCGGGGTACTCCAACTGGCTTGTGTGGATTTTACTACTTTACTACCCTGAGGTCCTGGGCCCCCCATGCCTGGTGTATTAATTAGGGTTCTCTAGAGTCATGGAATTCACAGAATGTGTGTGTGTGTGTGTGTGTGTGTATATATATATATATATATATATATATATATATGAGATTTATTGAGTTGGCTTACAAATATGGCCGAGGTAGTCCAGCAAAGGCTGCCAGTAACCGAGGTAGTCCAACGATGGCTGCCAATAGCTAGCTGCTCAGTTCGGTAGTCAAGTGGGTGATGGCTGAAGGCTGGAGAACTCCTAGAGTCTTAGTCTAGTCGAAGGCTAGAAGGTCGAAGAAACTGGGCAGCCGGAAGGAAGAACGATTCCTAGCACAGCTGCAAGAAGGCATCTGTTCTTCTTGGTGGCTCCTTTTTATATGATGCAGTATTGGAAGAATTTGAGAGCTTTGGAGTTCTGATAGGATCTGGCGCGTGTATAATCCTTTCAAGTAATCTCAGTTGATCCTTTCCAGAGGTGGTCTCAGCCCAGCTTAGTTAATACTGGGTGTGTCAAGTTGACACCCAGGGTTAAGTTCATACCTGGCTTCTTGGGGTGCTGCGGATGGAGACCAGAGCCAGTGGGTGCTGGGCAATGCTCTGACAGTTGAGCTGCAGTTTTGACCATTAGGAGGCATGGCTTGCTGCGGCTGGGAGCCTGAGGCTGGAGGATGCCCATGAGTTTGGGGCCAGTTTGGGGTTCATAGCTGAAGTTTAAAAAAATAATAATCGAGGGTTTCTGAGATGGCTCAGGGGTTAAGACTGCATCACAAGCAGAAAGTCCCGGGTTCAGATCCCAGATCCCATGTTAAAAAATACACACACACACACACACACACACACACACATTGAATTCTCAGGACACCTAAAGAGACAGATGAGGGTGTTTTGTGAGCTCAGCATCTGCGGACACTGAGGCCCAGCAGATGACATCAGCCCATGGGGGTCCAGTCTGCAGGGAGGATCCGGGTCCTCCGGGTAGCTGGGCTGACAGCAGCCAGTCGCTCAGAGGACATTGTATCAGCGAGTTGGGACAAAGAGTCTGTGTCTGGTGCTAATACCGCGGATTGCAGGGGCCCCGGGCCAGGCTGGGGGAAGGGCAGAAGAACAAGAGGTCGAGGACACTGCGGCCTGCTGTCCCAGCCATAAGCCGAGGCAGGAGGATGACCTGGAGCTCAGCTCGGGCATCCAGGGAGCACAAACACGAGTCTCCTGGGGAAGGTCCACCGGTCAGCTCGATTCCCAGAATTTCCAGGGATTTCTGACCCGTGGGAAACCAGTGTCCCGCTCCCCTGAGTCGGTCGTGTCCCGCTTCGTCCAGCCCTGGGTGGGGGCCACGGCTGATATTGGGTCCAGGGCACTAGGGAGCAGTGGTGGGTGCAGGAGTTGGAGGACCCCTGGCTCACTCAGTGGCTTTTCTCCGGGTCTGACACACGCCTTGTAGGAGCCTGGGGGGTCGGGTCACATCCGCCCCCTTCTCTTCGTTCCCCACTCTTGGCTGCTCTGGGCCTTGGGGAGCGGCATGGGGGGCCCTTCCCTGCTTCTCCAGGGCCCGGCAGCGGCTCAGTACAGATAAGAGCCTTGGGGTGCCCCGTGGGAACCAGTGCCCACTCACACATCCATTCACTCACTCAAACACACAGCTGCTGGCTGTGATGAAAGCAGGTTCCAGCCGTCCCCACCTCCGCCTCTATCCCCAGAGACTCGGCCCGGGATGTGGAGATTGTCAAAAGCAGATCTCAGTTTATTGGGGGGGAGAAAAGGAACTTTAACAGACAAAGGCCACCAAGGCGCGAAATGGGCAACCAATTGTGTCACAAGTCAACACATCTTACAGGTGCTAATGGTCAAGTTCAATGCCATTCAGCATCGGAGGCAGGGAGATACCTGAAAGCCAATTAAGGCTCTCTGTGAAGTGATCAGGTTAAGCCCAAGACGCTTGCCTTCAGCACCATCTTAGTCCCATGTGCTCGGCCATGCCCTGGGGCAAATCCTGGGTGGGCCCAATAGTGCCCTACTTTCCTCTGCCCCACATCTGGGGAGAAGAATAAAACAGAATGAAACACCTCAGGGGGGGCCTCTTCCTGCTGCCAGAAGGACCAGCCCAGCCTGGACCAGGGCCAAAGGGGGAAGTGTGAGAGGCATTGGGAGGTAAAGATCCACTAGGAGTTAATGTTCGGATGGCGGACGTTTTTGGGGGGGTGATGGAAGAGTCACAGTTTAACCTCAATTGCCTACGTTTTTTAAAACAATTATTTTCTAATTTAAAATTTTTTTTAATTTTTTTTATTTATTTAGTTGTGCAAGTGTGCATGTGTGAGGGGCTGGAGAGGTGACTCAGGAGTTAAGCCTCTGCCTTGCAGGCAGAAGGTCCTGAGTCCGGATCCTAGACCCTACATATAGATGCCGGGAGGAAGCCGGCGGCCTGCGTTTCTGGTCCTGGTAGGGCGGAGCCTGTGAATCCCGGGGCAGAGTAACCAGGAGGTGGAGGCGTCCATGGTGGTTCCCAAATTCGCCCGTGGTTCTACACACACACACATACACACACACGATTGAATAAATAATAATAAAAAAAGTGTGCGTGTGTGTATGCATGTGTGTGTATGTGTACATGTGTACAACCATGGGCGAATTCGGAAATCACCATGAACCACCTCCACCTCCTCATTTACTCTGCCCTACCAGAACCAGAAACGCAGGCTGCCTCTGCTTCCACCAGTGGTCTATACATGGGGTCTAGGATCTAAACTCAGGACCTTCCACCTGCAAGGCAGAGGCTTAACCCCTGAGCCACCTGTCCAGCTCCTAAATTTTTTTTAAATTTTTTTATTTATTATTTATTCAATTGTGTGTGTGTATGTATGTGTGTATGTGTGTGTGTAGAACCACAGACAAATTCTGGAATCACCATGGAAGCCTCCACCTCCTCCTTGTTTATTCGGCCCTGGGATTCACAGGCTCCGCCCTACCAGAATCGGAAGCACAGGCCGCCCCTACTTCCTCCTGGCGTCTATACGTGGGGTCTAGGATCCGAACTCAGGACCTTCCGCCTGCAAGACAGAGGCTTAACCACTGAGCCACCTCTCCAGCCCCCTAAATTTTTTTTAATATGTGTGTGTGTCACATGCCCTATGTGCCTCTGTGGAAGACCAAGGGTGACTTTGGGAATCATCCTGCATTGCTTCTATCTTCTTGCTTGGCTCTGGGATTTCTCAGGCTCTGCCCACCAGAGCTGGAAGTGCAGATTAAGTTATTTATGCCTGGCATTTTTATATGGGATCTGGGATTCAACTCAGGACCTTCTGCTTGTGAGGCAGAGGCTTAACACCTGAGCCATCTCTACAGCTCACTCCTTCCCCACCCCACTTTTTTTTTTATAGAACTCCACCCTCAGCGTGCACACACACCCCCCCCCGTCATAGTTAGACACAGGTGTCAACTTGACAGTTGTGGCTTCGCGCTCTGGGCACATTTGTAGAGAATTAATGGTTGAGTTGGGCCCAGAGCAAACCTGCAGGAGATTGTGTAGCTGATGGGGAAGGCCCAGCCCCCAGTGGATGGGACTAGGCCCTGGAATAAAATACAGAGAGCTGGTTCAAAGAGTTGGCATCCTTGTGCACACTTGGTCACACATGCTGGCCTAGTAGTAAGAATCGTCCCTCTCTCAGCCATTATGTGGTGATGGTGTGGGCAGTTCCCTCGGCCCTGGTGTTGGTACAAGCTCTCCTATCAAGCTGGACTGAGAACTGTAACTGCAAAATCATAAGAGAAAATAAACCCCTTTTCCTTAAGCCATTTGATGGTCATTTATCGGCAACCATGCAGGCAGACTTTGATGCCCCCCCAAACCCCTCATCTCTGTCTGATGATTTCCAAGACCAGTCTGGTGGCCAGTGGGGGAGGCCATTTGGCAGCCTGTCCCCAGCATGAAGCATAGAGCTACCAGGCAGCTGGGCCTTTGCAGACACACATGCCCAGGAAAAGTGAAAACATATCCAAACCAAGACAGAGAGAGATAGACACAGACAGAGAGACAGAGACAGAGAGACACATAAGAGAGACAGAGAAAGAGACAGCACACACCAAGGTGCAAGGGTGGAGGTCAGAAGTCACCTTCCAGAAGTTAGCCCTCTCCTTCTGCCACATGGGCTTCCGGGGAGTGAGCTAGGGTCTCTAGGTTTGGGAGCAAGCCCCTTACCCACGGAGCCATCTCATTGTCACACAGAGCCATCTCACTGTCATTTTTATTTCATTTCAATTTACATTATTTTTTTCAGACAGGGCCTAGGTAGTCCAGGCTGACTTCCCTAGATAGACCAGGCTGACCTTGAACTCCTGACCTCCTGCCTCCACCATCCCAGTGCTGGGGTAACAGGCATGGCTCCCCCATGCCTGATTTCTGGGGCGCTGGGCCGAGTCTGCTCCTGAGCCGTACATTTTAAAGGTTCTTTTTTATTATTATTTATTCAATTGTGCATACGTGTGTGTGTAGAACCACGGACGAATTCAGGAACCACCATGGACGCCTCCACTCCTCTACTCTGCCCCGGGATTCACAGGCTCCTCTACCAGGACCAGAAACGCAGGCCAACCCCGTGTTTCTGCCTGGCGTCTATACGTGGGGTCTAGGATCCAAACTCAGGACCTTCCGCCTGCAAGGCAGAGGCTTAACCTCTGAGCCACCTCTCCTGCCCCGAGCTGTGTATTTTAAAGGCAAGATTTTTTTTTTTTTCTTGCTTTTTGACCCTGGGCTGAGCTAAGTACCCCATGAATCCCAGCTGGTTTTGGAGCTCTTGTGCTGAGGTCACAGTGACCGACTGCACCCCTAGCCTCCCAGCGTCTTTGCTTTTTGCAGGGCTGGGGAGCGAACCCGGCACCTCCGCGTGCACCCCGCACCAAGACTGATTTTGGGGGATACCCGCTCTCGGGGCTTGACCCTCTGAATGGTGGCTCCGCGCCGCCCCATTCGCTCCGCGGTGGGCGGGGCCGGTCGACAGCAACTGAGCCGCCCAGCCAATGGCGCTCGGAGGTGGGGCCAGGAGCGGGGTCTGGGCCGGCGGGCCGCAGGGATGGACTGGCCTAGCCTCCTGCGACGTCGCGGGCTCCAGGTAAGGCCGGGAGCGGTGTGGGGGTGGGGGTGCGCCCGGGGAAACTGAGGCACCGGGCGGGGAGCGTCAGGTCGCCCTGCGTACCATGGCGAGGGGCGCGCGCGGTTCTCCTGTTCGACCGGAAGCTGAGGCACTGGTGCCGGAAGGAAGGCGTTTGGGGGCTTCTCTCAAGCGCTGTCTCCCAGTTTCCCGCATAGTGTGGGTGGCAATGGCTGGTGACCCTGGAACACATTTTCCCCACAGGTAACAGCTACATATTGCAGTGTGCTGGGGGAAGG
Source organism: Typhlomys cinereus (assembly GCA_023101885.1). Classification (NCBI taxonomy): domain Eukaryota; kingdom Metazoa; phylum Chordata; class Mammalia; order Rodentia; family Platacanthomyidae; genus Typhlomys; species Typhlomys cinereus. Next base: position 120,108 of record JALPQD010000504.1, read on the forward strand.
AGGCGTGTCGGATCGCGCCAGTTCCGGGGCGCAGACCAAACACTTTACACTTGATCTTAGCCAAAAGGCCGAGAAGCGATGCAGACCAAACACTTTAAAACAACAGGTTTGCGCGTTCAGAGGGCGACAGAAGTTTGCCAGCATCTATGCAGCGCCAGCTGTGTGTACCTCCCGGGAAAGCGAGGGAGCGGCTAGACCAGGAGACCACCCCGCTGCTGAGAGCCTCTGCCCTGCGCGCGGGGTGGGATGGAGTGGGGGGGTTGGACTGCCATGGGTGACCCCCTGCCGCAGCAGCAGGGCCGCGAAGGGCGGCTGTAGGGAAATGAAAATGAGGGAACACAAAGCAGCACGTGGGGGTTGGTGTGTGTGTGTGACACTGGCCGGGCTCCAGAGAGCGACAGGGGGTCGCCTCAGCCGACAGTCCTGGAAGCCTTGTAAGGGGTAGGGTCGCTCAGGAAGGGTCGCCTGTGGAGGGTAGCCCTCCTCTTCTTGACGCCCCGCGGCTCACCAGCCTGTCCTTCCCCACTGGCCGGTCTCCCGCCCCCAATTCCAGCCTCTGCTGACATCAACTGCTTGCCCTGCTCCCTGTGTGTGTATTTGGGGGGTAAATATTGCCAGATGACAAATCTCATGTTACACACAGAGAAACTGAGGCCCGGGGAGAGTCAGCCCATGTGAGAGCCATCACGAGTTAAAAGCTGTCAGCAAGGCAGGATTGGAACCCAAGCTCCTACCCAAGCAATGCTGGTCCAAGCCCAGAATCCTTTTGGGTGGAAAGAAAGTAAATTCTTTAGCCTCGCACCCATCATCCCCAAACTCTGGAGGTGGAGGCGGAGGAATCAGGAATTCCAGCTTGGACTATGCAGTAAGTTCTTTTTTTTTTTTTTTTAATTTTTTTATTATTATTTATTCAATTGTGTGTGTGTGCGTATGTATGTGTGCGCGCATGTGTGTATATGTGTGTGTAGAACCACGGACGAATCGCGAACCACCATGGACGCCTCCACTTCCTTCTGCCCCGGGATTCACAGGCTTCGCCCTACCAGGACCAGAAGCGCAGGCCGCCCCTGCTTCCACCTGGCGTCTATACGTGGGATCTGGGATCCGAACTCAGGACCCTCTGCCTGCAAGGCAGAGGCTTAACCCCTGAGCCACCTCTCCAGCCCTATGCAGTAAGTTCTACCTCAGTGCGCACAGAATTTTGTGCAAACTAATTTTCCAGAATAAGTCACAATGTCGGGGACCCCTGGCTGGGGAGTGCCCCAGCCAATCCCGGAGCGAGCTGCCTGCGTCAGCCAATCAGAGTTCGTGAAGGCTGAAAATTTGTCTGAGGTCAAAGAGCCCCAGGATGCGCAGGTAGCCAAGCCAGCCACTGATTGGTCCACATCTGGGCATCGCGTCCAATGAGATTCGGACGATGTGGTTGCCCGTGCAGCGTGATCCGTTGTGGAATGTTCTGGAATGACAGCGCAACAAGCGACCCCTGCTCCCTTCTGCTTTGTGTTGGACTTGACTTAGTGGGTGCTACCTGGTCTGACAAGTAGAGTCTCACGCAACACAGGCTGAACTTGAACTCATCACTTAGCCGAGTCTGGTCTTGGACTCCTGACCCTCCTACCTGTTCCTCCTCTGCACTAGGAGGACTGGTGCTGGGGGGCAGTCTGGGGAATCGGTGGCTACTAGGCAAACTCGCTGCTCGATCACCCCCAGCCCCGGACACTATTTTTCCCCTTCTATTTCTATTTTAGAGATTATTGTCTGCCTAAGCTGCTCACAGCTGGCCCTGAACTCACTGTGTGTGCAGCGCAGGGTGGACTTGGACTCAGCCTCCTGGGACTACGTGGTCAGGAAACTGAGGCAGGACGACCAAGAGTTAGTGGTTAGCCCAGTCTAAGTTCTACTATTGAGACCAGTCAGAGCTGCATCAGGTCCCATTTTAAAACAAGAGAAAGAAGAAAGGGTTTTGGGAGCGGGGGAGGAGACGGGGGGGGGGGGGAGTAACATCGCCTTGACCTCAGCGATCCTAATACTGACACAGGAACTGGGCTGCAGAGTGAGACCCTCAAATCAGAGAGAGCTAGCAGGTGTGCGCGTGGGTGGACCGGACAGCTGGTGAGGGGGCCCGCGGCAGATGGTGCCCGGGAGGGCGCAGGCGGTTCTAGGCTCTGAGCTCGCTACGGGGGAACTTCCAAGAGCTTCCCAGAGGGAGGGGGGTGTCGGCTTCCGGTCGCCCCTCCCTGCTGCTTCCTATCTTTCATTTTGGAAACACATTTCCAGCTCTGAGGCCGTTTTTTTTTTTTTAATTATTTATTCAATTGTGCATGTGTGCATATGTGCGCATGTAGAACCACGGGCAAATTCGGAAACCACCATGGACGCTTCCACCTCCTCCTCGTTTATTTTGCTCCGGGATTCACAGGCTCTGCCCAACCAGGACCAGAGACGCAGGCCGCCCCTGCTTTCGCCCAGCATCTATACGTGGGTCTAGGATCCGAACTCAGGACCTTCCGCCTGCAAGGAAGAGGCTTAACTCCTGAGGCACCTCTCCAGCCCCTCTCCTCTTTTTTTTAAAACTAATTCTAAGGGTGGCACAGAGAGGTAAAATGGGAAGGGAGCAGGCCAGGTAGAATCAGAACCCAGGACCGACAGGACTTGGGTAGAAAATGACCAGACTGGGAGATACCATCGTGATCCTTTGGTTTTAAGCCTTGCGTGTGTGCGTGTATGGGTGTGCATGTGCGTGTGTGTGTTACTGAGCCCTCCGTTCCGGGTGGTATTCAACAGGCAAGGGAAATCCTCAGGGCAGTAGGGAAACCCAGGTTCCCCAACTCCGGCTTGCTGGGGTCATCCCCAAAAGGGATGCAAGACCTGCTTTTCCCATGCCGGCCCCCCAACCATCTTGTTTGTAGCCCGCCTCCTATTGGCTGCCAGGCGAGGGCAATGACGTCATCGGTTGCCGTGGGCAATACCCCCAAAGGGAAGTGTGTAGCGTGGAGTCCACAAGGGTAAAAGTAGTGGGGGCTGGAAAGGTGGCTCAGGGGTTAAGCCTCTGCCTTGCAAGCAGAAGGTCCTGAGTTTGGATCCTAGACCCCACGTATAGACGCCCGGCAGAAGCGAGGGCGGCCTGCGTTTCCGGTCCTGGTAGGGCGGAGCCTGTGAACTCCCGGGCAGAGTAAACAAGGAGGAGGTGGAGGCGTCCATGGTGGTTCCCGAATTCGTCCGTGGTTCTACACATACATACATACATACACACACATACATACACACACGCGCACACATGCATACACACGCACAATTGAATAAATAATAAAAAAAAAATAGTGGTGGTCCCCAGAGCTGTCGCCCTGTGCGTGTGACTCTACGGTCCCCAAATCTTGGGCCTGGGTAATGGCCTCTTGGGCTGCTTCACAACCCCGGATAAAGCAGATGTGCGGAATATCTGTCAGCTTCTACCCGAGCACCTGACAAAGGGGAAATAGTGGCGCAGCCTTTTAGGGGTGGGGGTGGGGACAAAGGTTTTCGGAGGTCTAGCTGGCCGCACTGGTCCCGCCTGCCATCCCAGCTGATGGGGGCACTGAGTCTTTGGATTCGAGGTTAACCCTGGGGCCAAAGTGTCACAGCGAATCTCATCCACACCTGTGGATGGGTGGACCTCTAAGGGGGGGACCCTGGGGTCCACTTTTTTTTTTTAAAGCAAAGTCTCAGTCACAGCCAGGCTGCCAGCAACTGACCAGCTACCATATCGTCCTTAGGGGGCACAAGCCCCAGCCACATGCCTGGGTTTACTGGACCCTGTTACTCATATGGTGGGAAGAAAGACTGATTCTGCAAGGGGCCCTCTGACCTTCCGGTGAGCTGGTCCTGTATGGGGCTCTCTCTCTGGAATATACACCAAACAATGTATAGAAGATGATTAGCTACTTTGTCACTCCCAATGTATAGAAGATATTAGTTACTTTGTCACACTCACCGAGTGTGGGTGTGGCGGCCTCGGAAGGTAAATGCCTATTCCATGTGTAACGGGCTTGGCCTAGGATCCGGGGCTCCAAGGACTGGTCCACCTCATGATGACCATCCCATATTATATTCTGTTCATTTCAGAAGGAACTGGGCCTGCCTCGACGCGGACGCGGGTGAGTTCCCCAGGGGCCGGTGAGTTGGGTGAGACTCTTTGGTCCTGGTGGAACTGTTCATTTATTTTTAATAATGAGTATTCAAAAACAAAAGTGTACTGCTATCCGATACATGTCCGTGATCCCCACAACCCGAGGCTGAGGGAGGAGGATGGTCCCCCCACTTTGAGTTCCAGGCTTCAGAGCCAGACCCGGTGCTACAACCACCCATGGGTGGGGCTTGTCGAATTCCCCAGAAAGTTCAATGCCTGTACCGCCCCCCCCCCCCGCAAATAAATGAGTGAAAGTCAAGAAAAATAAAGCCTCGTGAAGCTCATGGGACCATCTGGAGCCCTCGCAGGAAGAGGCGCTCGCTCCCTCGCAGGACGGGGCGCTTGCTCCCTTGCGGGGACCATGAACCAGAACAGAGGGATGGGCGTCCCTGGAAGGCTGGCATCGCCGAGCCCCAGATCTCAAAGAACGTTTTGTTCTTTCTCTTCCACGGTTGACAGATGGATAAACAAGGGGGGAGGGGCGTCCTGCGTTTGCGGTATGAGTGCAACGCCCTGGCCCAGCCCATCTCCAGGAGCGCGTAGGGTTGTTGTCTTGGAGGCGGACAGTTACCACCATACTTATGGGCTTTGCGAGAGACATGGAGGAGCGGGGTGGTTCATGCCGGCCCCTTGGGGTCCTCTTCTTTTGGGGGAACACAAAAAGCCATGTGTGCGCTGGGGGAGAGGTTGGGGGTAGGATTCGGCGCCCGCTGTGAGTTTAGTATGGACGCCAACTCAGGGCCGGTGGTGTGTGGGGGTAGAGGGACGGCCCTGGGTGGAGTCCTGGGATGATTGGCACCGCTTTACTGGTAACAGCGGGGCAGCTGAACAGGGTGTGTGGGGAGGAGACCGAGGTTCCGAGCTCAGGGTCACTGTGGCCTCGAAGGCAGGGCCATGTGCGGTCCTTCTCAGGACCTTTGGCCAGAGCGACACGCCGGCGAGCTGCTGGGAGGCGCTGATCCAGTTTCCAATACAAAATCCAGGGCCGACTGGTGGTGGTGACGGCGGACCGGCCGCAACGCGCCCGCGGGGTCTGGAGGACCGGGTGGAGCGGAAAGCGCACCTGGGGTCCCTCGGCCCCTCCCAGGCGCCCGCGCCTCATCCACAGACTAGCTGAGGCTCTACTGGGCTGGGGCCCAGCGCAGATACCCGCGGCGGGACCAAGCCCCGCCCCGCCCGCGGCCCCGCCCCCGCCCCGCCCCGCCCGCGGCCCCGCCCCGCCCGCGGCCCCGCCCCACATCCTGGGTTCGCGTCTTGCCCTCACGCCGGCTCAGAACTGCAAGCCCTGCCCGGAGGCGGGCGTCCCGCCTCAGGAACCCCCGCCCCTTTGAGTGAATCCCATTGGTCTGTCACCCCGCCCGTGGCCTGAGTTCCGCCTCCCGGAAGTCCCGTCCCCGGGTTCTGGAAGCCCCGCCCCTTGGCCCGAAGTCCTGCCCATGGCCGAGGCCCCTCCCAGTCTGCTCCGCGAGTCCGGGTCTCGGTGTCAGCGCGTGGTATCCGCGGGGCCGCGATGAAATTGCGCTGGGACAAGCTGTCGATCCCCGCGCTGACGCTCAAGTGAGTCCGCGCCACCTCTGCGAAGCCCGCCGGCGTCCCCACCCTGCGCTGTCCGCGAGCCCTGCCCTCCGTGTCTCGCGCCCCGAGACCCCGCCCAGTCCTGCGCGGGCCCGCTTGTCAACGCAGTCTGTCTTTGCAGCCTGTTGCCCAGCAGCCCGAACCTGTGCAGTCCCGGCAGCCCTTGCAGCCCCTGCAGCCGGGGCCTGCAGCCCTGGGAGTGAGTGAGCGCGCCCCGAACCCCCCCCCCCCCCGAGCCCCTTCTCCCGCCGCCGCCACGTCGCCGCAGCTGCTGGGTTCCCAGGGCCCCGGCGGCCAGTAACCTCGGAGACTGACGGAAACCCCGCCCCCGGGTTCCACAGCTGGCAACCTTTTCCACCTTAGTATGAATGAACTGCTGGGCTCTGCATAGATTTTCAGCGCACAAGAGAACCATAAGGGAGCCCAGGCCACCTTCTTCCCTCGCCAGTAAGCACACATTGGGCACCAACTGTGTGCCAGGCGCTAAGCGCACACATAGCTCCCAGCAAAGGAAGCCCAACCCGTCCCCGGGCGGGGGGTGACGGAAGGGAGGGATGGGTAAATAAGATGCGTTTTCGTAGAGGTTTAGCTTCGAAGGGCGAGGTAAGATGAGCAGCACTCGGCCGTGCAAAGGTCCTGGGGCAGGGTGGAGTTCTGTTAGTTTGATTTTAAGCCTGTTTGGAGGGAGCGAGGTGTTCTGGGAACTTGTGTAACACACGGGGAGGCAGCTGCGACATCGGCAGAGATATGGCGGGCGCTGCTGACCCAAGAGAGGGGAAGGCATGGACTACTGTGGCCCCGTGGAATGGGGAGTAGATGGAAGAGGCCTAGGGCCACCCTAGGGAGGGAGGAGATAGAAAGAAAGAAAGGCGTCGGGCGCATTTCTGAGTCTTCTGCCTGGAGTAAGGAAGGGCGATGGAAGGGGGCAATAGGGAGGGCGGGGCCTGTGGTTTTTCATGCACCTCCCCTGGTTTTGGGGAAGGAAATGTAAGCTGAATTTGGGGTGGGAATTGAAGTCGCCTGGAAGTAGCAACTCACCGCTTGCAGGGTACCAGAAGCACTTTTGCTTGGGTCAGACCTGGAAACTTCTCCCTGCTAGGGAGCTCCTCCCCCCATCTCTCTTCAGGGAGTTCATGGACCATCCTACAATTTGTTCAGCAACCATTTACACTTTAGTCTGAATAAATTGCTGCACTACAAGAATGATAGGAAGAGCTTCCATTTGTCTCCTGAGCCCCTCCCTAAGACTTCAAAGCTCTTGTCATCTGCCCCCCACACCTTCCCATCTTCCAGCCCTACAACGCTTCGATGGAAGATTTTAGGTTGTCACTCTCCCTCTGAGCCCTACCCCTAATCTTCACTACAGAATTCTGGGCTGTCTCTCTGTTGAGTCCCGCCCCCAGCCCTTACTGAACTGTTACTCTCCTTCCCCTCTCCCCCCAGCCCTCACTGAGCTGCCACTCTCCCTCTGATTTCTGCCCTCAGCCCTCCCTGGGGATTAGACAAGGTCTAATCTCTTTGGCCTTTGGTTTCTCCTGGTATCTCAGTAGCTTGACCTTAAACTGCCGATCCTCCTGCCTCAGCCTGTATTGTTGGGGCGACAAGAGCACACTGATCAGTTTGGGGGGTTATCATTTTCCTTGCTGAGTGCACGAGGCGCTTGCTTGCAGGGTTCGGCACACATTTGTGAGGTCAAGATGCGTCGTGGGGGCAGGGCTTGGTATATAGCAGGCGCTCAGCTGCATGTTAGGGACGCATGGGACATGAGGGATGCTTTTCCGCGCAGCTGCGGCCCGAGGGAGCTGTGGCGGGGTCAGAATGAGAGGGCAGCGTCTCCTCCCCGACCCTGACCACCGTGGACAGCCACGGTGAGGGTAGCTAGCTGAGAACACCGGCGTATGGGCCTGAGGGCAAGGTGCGCCACTACAGCCTGTTAGAAGCTGAAGACGGTTCCGGGGTCTCAGCACTGTTCCGTAGCCCACGCGGCTTCTTCCCAGGGTCCCCCTGGATGAGGATGTCTTATCACATAAGCCACGCAGCCCTTCAGGAGTCTCCCACGGTTCTCGTGCTCAGACCCGCAGCGTTTAGAAACACGAGCCTCGTCTCTCCGGGCTCTAGCTCCAGCGCCCTCCATGGCTCCTCATTGCTTGCGCGCCCTCCTCACGCCGCATCCCGAACGGTTCAGGATCTCGTCTCCATCTTCCCTGTTTTCGGTTTATTAAGACTCATGCGGGCCAGTCGGAGTTTGTGTGGCCTGGTCCCGCGTGAGACATCGGTGCTTATTGTTGAGCGAATAAATGAAAATCGGCTTGAACTCAGATCAGGGCGGGGGGGAGAGGGGAGTGGGGAGACACCAGCAGGGAAGGGGATGCCCAGGGCCTGCTGGAGAACCTTTTCTCGTTTCCTTTTGTGAGTCAGGTTAACGCTGGGACCCTGAGAGTCCGGTGGCCACTAGGGGGCAGGGTTCATCATGAGCCCACGCGTCTTGCTGGGCCTGTGGTGAGGAGGGAGTATTCCTTCGGCGCCCAAAGGGTGCTCCAGCGACAGGACCCCCATGCTGTCCAGGGCCTTGGAGACGCCCCGCGCAGACCTGCCAGAGCCCTAGCAACGCCATAGGGGGGGAGGGAGGCAGTGTGCCAAAGCCCCACCTCCCAGGGGCCTAGCAACGTCTGGCCAAGCCTCTTAAGAGGTCCTAGCAACGCCTGGTCCAGGGTCCTAGCAACGTCTAGCCCCTCCTCGCAGGGTCCTAGCAACGCCTGGCCCCCGCCTCCCAGGATCCTAGCAACGCCTGTGTCCGGGCCTGTTCAGCCACCACCACGCGCCACTGGGGTGAAGCTTAGCGGCCGGAGTCATAGGAACGCCCTGCCCACCCGAGGGCCCGCCCCCGCGGCCTGTCTGGGCTGGTCTCTAGCTCCAGGGCCGCGCGCTTCCTCCTCCCCGTTCCGCGCGCTGCCCGCGGCCACCCGGGCCCGGCTCCGCGGAGCTCTGGGGCCGATTTCTCCGCGTCCACGCCCCCGGGGTTGCAGCCAGGCGGCATGTCGGACCCCAGCTACTGGACGGGGGTGGCGGCGCCCGGACACCCCAGCCGCCTGGCCAAGGGTGCGCTGCTGCAGCTCTCCAAGAGGTAGGGGCTGCGCGCCCAATCCCCAGCGCGCCTGGCCGGCCTGGGGATGCGGATAAAACTCGGAATCCGATTCCCGCTCTCCCTGGCTGGGCGGAACCGGTGGGAGGGACCTAGGCTCAGACGCCCGTGATCCCTCCGGGGACCTTCCGCGAGAGGCAGGGACTCAATGGGACCCCGGTTCAGATTTCAGCTTGACCTCGGTCCTCGGGCTCAGGAAGCCTATGGGACTGCGGGCAGCCCCCTGCCAGTCCTCGGTGGGTGTTGACGGAGTCTTTGGGGTGGCGAAGAAACTCGAGGGGCAAGTCTAAGGTTTCCGTTCCGCCCATTGTCTTTCTGTGGGCACGGTGGAGGCGGGGGTGGGGGTGGGGGCGAGGGCAGAACGCGCCGCGTAAACAGTAGGCACTCAATATGTCTCAGAATCTGTGATACTGGGTCCTTCGAGGCCTCCAGGGACGAAGACCAACCCAGATGTGGTGTGTGTCGCGGGGGGCCTCGGGGCGCGCGGGGGAAGATGTGGAGGGTTTGCAGACACGGGGGTCCAGGGTGGCAAGAAATTCTGCGTGAGCTGCAGGCTTCACTCCGGCTGAAGCCCCCCTTAGACGAAGAGCCCGGGCCCCTCGCTCGGACACCCGAGGGACTTAGCTGCCCAGTCTTGGAAACAACCCCCCTCAGTCGCTTATCCTAGGCCCGCGGGTGACTTGGCCGATTGGGGGCGTGGCCTTTGCCAACCGGGCGCCCAGAGCCATGTGTCCCGGGCAGGAGGCGACCACATGGCTGTCTGGGTTTGCTCCAGTCTTACGGCAATCCTTGGGGTGTCCAGATGAGAGCCTCCCCACCGACTGTCGCCCAAGTCCCCAGTGTGGAGCGGACAGAGCGCCCCTCCCTCCCTCCCTCACCTCGCCTGAGCCGCGTTGGTGACATCTGTGTGGGAGCTGCGAGTCAGCGCTTGCCGGGAGACTGCAGGGAGCGGTGGGGAGCAGGAGCCGCTTGGCTCCGACTTCCCGACGCCACAGGCGGTAGTGCGGGGTCCCGTGGGATGAGGGAAGGCAGAACCATCCTGAGGGCGACCTCAACCCAGGATTCCCTGGGCACTGGAGGTTGGGAGGCGTGGGAAGAGGTGAAGGGCTGGCACCGTGGTGAATCTCTTTCCGGGGCCTCATTCCAGGGCTTGGCCAGGACCACACTGTGGGGGTCACGTGGGTGCAGGACCACCCCTCTTCCAAGTAGGCTGGGAAATGGTCCGCGTGTCCCGGCCACAAGAGGGTTTGCGAAGCGCCACATGACAGTTCCGGGCTGACTACGAGGGTGATTGGGGGGGCGGTGTCAACCTGGATCCCAGAATCTCAGCTCCCTGCACAAAGCAACAAGAGACAGTTGGTTTAATGGTGACTCCGGTTTGGGCCTGGGACAACCCTGTCATGGGTAGGGCCAACTCCTGGCCCCAGCAGCTGTCCCTCCTCCTTTTCGCAGCTGTCGCAGCGGGAACCGCAAGAGCTTGATGGTAGGCGCGCCTTCGCGCACTCTCTCCCGGCCCTGTTCCCGCTCTCGGTCCCCACCGGTGAGTGAAGCAGCCCTGGGAGGGTGGCTGGGTCCCATTCCCAATACCCTGGCTCAGTTTCCCTGTCCCCCCAGCAGGCAGCAGTCCTCTGGACAGTCCAAGGACCTTCTCAGCTGCACCCATCAACTTCGCCTTCGCGCAGAGGTGAGGGGACCGCAGGGACACAGGGGTTGCACACTTGGTAATTGGACCCCCTTCCTCACTGTTGTCTCCCCCTTCCTGTCCATGTCCACGGTGGGTCTCTGTCTTTCCGCTGCTGTCGGGCAAACGGATGCCCCTCCTTGATAGCCACCTCACGCTGGGCGACAGGTACCAGACAGAGCAGCTGCGCGCTGCAGGTCACTAATCCACTTACTTGCCCAGCACACTCACTCTCTCACACAGCATGCATTGAGCGCTTGTGCACCGTTCCGACTCTAGGTCCCCCAGCAATGGGGAAAGCGGGCTTCACATACTAGCAGTTGGGGGAGGGATCACTCGCCCAGGACTTCCCAGGAGTGTCTGAACATCCCTCAACTCTGGTCCTTGGTCCAGCCCTGCTAAGAGGCCTTCCCAGCGCCTCACCACCCCAGGTAGTGAGCCTCGCATTGGGCTTTGTCCCTGCAGGGCAGACGGCAGACGGTGGTCCTTTGCGTTTCTCCCGTCCTCCGGCTCTGGAACCAACACGCCCAGCTCCACCCTCTCGGTAAGCGGCCCACTTGGGTGGCACTTGGACATGGCAGGATGCCAGACAGCCTGGTTGCTCCTTTCATGCCGGATCTCAGCTCGTGGGTCCCCTGGAGAGATCTAGCTTGGGCCCCACAGGCCCCTGATACCCGCGAGGTAAGTACCTGAGCGCGCCCCGACGGAAGGCATCAGCTGTGGAGTTTTGAGGGATGCAGAGGAGCGCGCAGGAGAAAGGGCGACTCCTGTGGTGTGAGCAGAGCTGAAGTTCGGCTGGTGACTCTGCCCTCTCCCCAGTCAAGTTCGTCCTCGAGGGAGCGGCTCCACCAGCTTCCGTTCCAGCCCACGGCGGAGGAGCTGCGCTTCCTATCCAAGCACTTCTGCAGCACTGAGAGCGTTGGGGACGACTAGGGCGCCCGTTCCACGCGCCTGTGCCCCCGTTTCCGCAGCCTTAGGTGCATGTTGCGCCCAGCTTGGGTACCCCCTCTTTCACCCCGGCTCAGAACACCTCCTGGACTTGGGGACCCCCTCCTGCACCTCTGCTCAGAGCACCCCTGTGGTTTTGGGGTTGTCCCCTGATAAACCCACCGTGACTCTTGCAGCCCGGGACGCACGTCGGGGACGGTGGACGATGAGATTGTCATGATGAACCACGTGTACCGGGAGCGCTTCCCCAAGGTCTCCCCGGCGGCCCCATCTGCCCTCTCTGGCCACGCCCCCAAACTGCACCCCCAGGGCCGCCTCTCCTGCCCTCCACCCATCAGTCACCTCTGCCTCTCACCGTTCTATCTGTCACTCAAGCTCTCACCTCTGTCAGTCATCCTAGCCCGACCTCACAATCCTGTCAATCATCCCGGCTCCGCCTCTGTCCCTCTGTCAAACATACTGGCCACGCCTCTCATTTATTCCCTCGCCTCCCAGCCTCTGCCTGTCAGTCATCTCATGCTCACCTTCAAGCCTTCCAGTGTCAATCATCCCAGTCCCACCCACTTCTAAGTTCTGCCTGTCACTTCAGCCCCGCCTCCCTATCCACCTGTTAGTCCCCCGGCTCCGCCCCTGACAGGCCCCACCCTGCAGGCCACCGCGCAGATGGAGGGTCGCCTGCGGGACTTCCTGACGGCCTACGCCCCCGCCGAGCGGCTGGCGCTGGCGGATGGCGTCCTGGGTTTCATCCACCACCAGATCGTGGAGCTGGCGCTGGATTGTCTGGCCAAGTCGGCCGAGGCGCTCGTCACATCGCGCTACTTCCTAGAGATGCAGGACAAGCTGGAACGCCTGCTGCAGAACGTGCGAGGGCAGGGCGGAGCGGGCAAGGGAGGTCACGCCCACGGGGCGGGGCCTGCGGGCTCCTCGGAAGGATGTGGATGCCCGGTCGGCCTTTGGGTGGGGCCTCGTGTTTGGACACGCGCATGTGGCGGATCCACAGGTGGTGGGGCGGAACCTGAGGCGGAGCGTCTGTCCCGCAGGCCCACGAGCGCTCAGACAGCGCGGAGGTCGCCTTCATCGTCCAGCTGTTCTGCAAGCTGCTGGTCATCATCTCGCGGCCGGCGCGGCTGCTCGAGTGACTGGTGAGCTCCGCGGAGTTTAGGAGTGGGGGGGCGCTGGAGCCTCTCCGGACCCCGCCTCATGTCCTCCCCCACGGCAGGAGTTGGACCCCGAGGAGTTTTACCACCTGCTGGAGGCGGCCGAGGGCCAGGCCCGCGAGGACCAGGGCGTTAAGGCGGACCTGCCCCGCTACATCATCTGCCAGCTGGGCCTCTCCAAGGACCCGCTGGAAGGTGGGCACCGGGTGCCGCCCAGACTCAGCTTAGGGACATGTGGGGGGAGGGGATTATTCAGCTCAGGGTCCCAGCGCCTAGGTCACGTCCACACGGAGCTGCAAACTGCCGGCTGGTGGAGGGAAGGACACGCACCGGAGTGTCTCCCAAGCAGCTCCCCTGGTGAAGGCAGCTGGGAAGATGAGTCTTCTGGATGGTTCCTTGATCTCTGTTTATGAAACAAACACAAGGCCACTCTCCTCCCCAGACATCGCGCCTCTGAGTGACTTGGACAAGAAGCAGCCACGGGTGCCACAGTCCCCAGAGGTGAGTCATGGGCTTTGAAGGGACTGATTATCGAGACCTGCCGTGCAGCAGATGCCTAAGAAGTACGTGCATCCTGGTGGAGGGGTGCTCCCTGGCACTAAATGGGGGGGGGCGCCAAGGAGATGGGTTTTGAGGGATGTGTAGGAATTGCCAGGGAGGGGAATGGGGCCTGAGCGCTTCTCGTCTGTCCCACAGAGCCACGCTCTGGGCGTGGAGTCTGGGAGGACGCCCTGCGAGAGCGATTTCGAGACCATCAAGCTCATCAGCAACGGGGCCTACGGATCAGTTGGCTTCCGCGGGGTCCGGTCAGGGCCAGGACCCCAAGCAGGCACTGCCTGAGCGTCCCTCCCGCCGGCCCCTGCAGGGCCGTTTACCTTGTGCGCCACCGCAACACGCGCCAGCGCTTCGCCATCAAGATCAGGTTCTGCGCAACCAGTTCCACCAGGTGTTCGTGGAGCGCGACATTCTCACGTTCGCCGAGAACCCGTTCGTTGTGGGCATGTTCTGCTCCTTCGAGACACGCCGCCACCTCTGCATGGTCATGGAGTACGTGGAAGGTGCGCCGGGACAGGCGGATCGTGGGGGAAGGGCAGGCCCGTCCCGGGGCAGCTGAAGGGCGGGGCAGGAGGGCTGTGCTTGAAAGGGAGTATGCAGTGAGTGGAAACCTGCTGTGTTTGGATGGGCTGCGTCCTTGCAGTGTCTGCGGGGCTAGGGTGAAGTGGAGCATCGGGGGTATCTCTTACCTTCCTCATGGGCGGCAGGTGGGAACTGCGCCACACTGCTCAAGAACATGGGCCCGCTGCCCGTGGACATGGCGCGCATGTACTTTGCCGAGACGGTGCTGGCGCTGGAATATCTGCACAACTACAGCATCGTGCACCGCGACCTGAAGCCGGACAAATGAGGGGTGGGGCGGGGCTTCTCCGGGGCTCCACCTAGCCGCGTTCCGCCCTATTTGTGTGCCCCTGTTATGGAAGAGGCAGCACTCATTAGGCCTCTGACTCATGCTCGGTGCCAGCTGCTACTCAAGAGGGGATACACCCTTAGGAGACACCACTGCATACAGTGAAGGGCCATGTGACCTTCCAGAGCCACTACTGTCCCGGGGAGAGAACGGCGGGTGTGCACTGATGAGGCACCGACTGTGTACAAAGGGCACATGCGCAGGTATTGCAAGCCACTGCACGTCTTGTGCGGCTACTGGTGAATGCAGGGAGCAGGCGAGTTGTTCAGCCTTAGACGAGAATGCCTGCCTAGTCAGCACCTACTGGATGCTGGCGGGTCCATAGATGATCTGGAGCTGGGGGTTCTATGCTTTCCTACTCCTGTGAGGGCTTTCCAAACTCCCTGCACTTACACAGCACCTGTTAGGTATTGAGGAAAACCTACATTTACTGAGCTCCATGAGTATGTGGGAAGTGCAAGCCACTCAGATGCTCGCTGTGGTTTGCAAGCAGTCAGTGCACATACATTTGGCCCCTACTGCGTGTCTGGCTCGGTGCTGAGCACTCTGTGGAATTCAATCGTGTGCATACAGCTGGCACAGAGACTTGACTTTTTATAGAGCCTGGGTGCACAGCAGGTGCCAAATGAGGGGAGCATTAAGGACTGGAGGGGTGCAGTAAACAAGGGGTGGTCCAGATTCCCGTCCACAGCGGCAGAAGCTGGGCGTGGGGGGGCGCTTGTGGGGTACACAGGGGAGGGCTCCCCCAAGCTAAGCGCCTCCCACCTGCAGCGTGCTTATCACCTCTCTGGGCCACATCAAGTCGATCGACTTCGGCCTGTCCAAGATCGGGCTCATGAGCATGGCCACCAACCTCTACGAGGGTCACATCGAGAAGGACGCGCGCGAGTTCGTGGATAAGCAAGTGGGGGCGGCCCCACCCCCGGAGAAGCCCCGCCCCTCCCGCGAAGCGCCGCCCCACATGTCCAGGCCTCACAATCTCCAGCCTCCTCCCCCAGGTGTGCGGGACCCCCGAGTACATTGTGCCGGAGGTCATCCTGCGCCTGGGCTACGGGAAGCCGGTGGACTGGTGGGCCATGGGGATCATCCTGTACGAGTTTCTAGTGGGCTGCGTACCGTTCTTCGGAGACACTCCTGAGGAACTCTTCGGACAGGTGGTCAGCGGTCCGAGTCTTGCCCAGCGCCCGGAGGTTAAGGTGGGGAGGGAGGTCATGGGCCCCTGCGTGCCTCAGTGAGACTTGAGGCACAAGGAGCTGGGGGGGGGCGTCATGGAAGGTGTTGGAAGTGGCAGTCCCACGCTCATCCCCTCCCGTCCCCTTCAGATGAGATCATGTGGCCCGAGGGAGACGAGGCGCTGCCGCTGGACGCTCAAAATCTGATCACGCGGCTGCTTCGCCAAAGCCCCATAGAGAGGCTAGGCACGGGTGGATCCCTGGGTCTCCAGGGCAGTAACTGAGGGTGGAAGTTCCAGTGAGAGAGGTGTGGCTGGGGCCGCGGGGCTCAGCCCGCCTGTCCGCAGGGGACATCCACGAGGTCAAGCAGCACCTCTTCTTCCGAGCCCTGGACTGGGCGGGGCTCCTGCGCCGCAAGGCGGAGTTCATCCCGCAGCTGGAGGCCGAGGACGACACCAGCTACTTCGACAGTAAGGGGGGAACCTCAGGGTAGCCCGCGTCCCACCGCATATCCCTGGGGGCCCCTCACACCTGCGGTCTCCCTCACAGCACGCTCCGAGCGTTACCGCCACCTGGATTCTGAGGAGGAGTCGCACGAAGAGGAGTCCTCCACCGAGATCCCCCACTTCTCTTCCTGCACCCACCGCTTCAGCAAGGTGAGCTTCGGAGACCCCGCCCCCCCTTCCCACCGCCCAGCCCCGGGCCCTGTCCCCTCTGGATTTCTTTCCATTCGGTTCAGGTGTACAGCAACTCCGAATTCCTGGCGGTTCAGCCTACCCCGACCCTGCTGGAGAGGCACTTCAGTGAGGATCGGGAGAACGGCTGGGAGCTCAGCGAAGAGGAAAGCAGTCGGCGGCGGCTGAGCGTAGATCTCTGGTACAGACCCGGCGCCTGCTGGGAATTGGTCACATGATTGGATACTGGAGGAGCGTCCCAGTCGCCTGGTAGAAAAGGGGCAAACGGGAGCCCACCATACTTGGCTTGGATGTGCCCCAGACAGAAAGTGCTGTGTCTTATCCCTCCCTCAAAGCCCAAACACAACCGAGACAGTCCAAGTCAGCTAGCGGATGGTGTGATTTGAGAACTGGGTTTCGAAGGCTGAGTAGGAGTTCTGGCTGACACAGAGGGAATGAGTGCGGGATGCAGCTCGCGTCTTGGGGCACAGGCTTCGCAGGGGAGCCAGAGCCGACGCCCCTGACCACCCCCAGGACTCCCCAAACCTGCAGCCTTCCAGGTGATCTATGGGCTCTTTGACACGGCTTTCCGGGGCGACAAGGGGGGTCCTCAGAGCTGGGGATCCGGCCTCGAAGCCAACTCGGCAGCCGCGGGTGGGTGGGATGCGGGGCGACAGGTTGACCCAGCTTGTTCCCCCTCAGACCCAGTCTCCCTAGGCCACGAGCGCCTGCGTAGCATCAGCACAGGGACACGTGACACTCCATGCCTCATGCTCTGGACCCTGGCCGGCGCCCGTCCCCTTGGGACCTCCCGAGACCCTGAGAAGCCGCGGGCCTCCCCCGGAAGCGGCGGGGACCGCGTGCCCAAGTCGGCCTCGGTTTCCGCCCTGTCGCTGATCATCATGACAGGTAGAGGCGAGTCCTCGCAGGTGGGCAGGAGATCACTGCCAGGTTCAGCTCACCCCATCTGCGGTCACGATGGCGTGGGTGTCAGCCAGGGCTCCCTCCGCCCACAGATGATGGCAGCGGCTGCCCCCTGTCCCCGCACTCCCTCTCTTCCAACCCCTCATCCCGGGACTCATCGCCCAGCTGCGACCTGTCGCCCGTGTGCAGGGACCTGCGGCCCACCCTCGTCATCCGCAGCTCCGGCAAGAAATACGGCTTCAGTCTGCGGGCCATCCGAGTCTACATGGGCGATAGCGACGTCTACGCGGTGCACCACCTGGTCTGGGTGAGACACACACCCCAGGGAATCTGGCACTCGACCTCGGGTGGGTCTCCAGTGCCTGTCTGCACTTCACCCGGCAGGGAATTCTGACCAGCCACCCCCCCACACACCCTTCCTGCCCCCTAGAGCGTGGAGGAGGGAAGCCCCGCCCAGGAAGCGGGCCTTCGCGCCGGGGACCTCATCACCCACATCAACGGCAAGTTGGTCCTTGGCCTGGTGCACATGGATGTGGTGGAGCTGCTGCTGAAGGTGTGGCCCCGGGCCTTTGCACGGCGCTCTACAGTTGCCTCCTGTCTTCACCTCCACATGAACTTGCCGAAGCCCCTTCCAGTGCTGGGCTTCCCCACCTCCCCTAATCTGTGTGTGTGTAAGGAGGGTTTGTCTCCAAAACTATGCCCTCCACCGCTTAGGAAAAAAATAAAGGGGGTGGGTGGATGAAGGCAGCTCAGTGGAGGGAGTGATGCGTGAGGATGTCCCAAGTGACCCCACCATCCCCCCCCACAGAATGGTAATAAAATAACGCTGCGCACCACGGCCCTGGAGAACACGTCCATCAAGGTGGGGCCCCCGCGGAAGAACGTGGCCAAGGGTCGCATGGCGGCCCGCAGCCAATGCAGCCGCCGGTGAGAGACCCAGGACCGGTGAGTGCCAGGGCTGCAGGGGCTGCCTTGACCCCCCCGAGGCGCCTGTTGCACCAGCACTCTCACGCGGCTCTCTCCCAGGAGGAAGTCCCTGTTTAAGAAGATATCCAAGCAGCCCGCCTTGCTCCACACCAGCCGCAGCTTCTCCTCGGGCCTCCACTACTCGCTGTCCTCCAGGGAGAGCCTGCCGGGCTCGCCCACCCACAACCTGTCGCCCAGTCCCACCACGCCGTGCCGCAGCCCCGTCCCCGACACTCCCGTAGGTCAGTGGGCACTCCCGCAGGTCAGTGGGCACCCCCGCCCCCGCCTCCGCCCCCCCCCCCGCCGCCTGACCGGTTGCTGGGAGATCGAAGCAGAGTCAGAAGGCAAGCTTGGAAGCCTGGGGGCCCTGGGGTCAGAGGCTCCGGAGTTCCTCAGGAAGCGGGAGGAGGGAAAAGAGAATGGAGCTTTATGGATGTGTAGGAATTCACCGGTACCCGCAATGGGGAAAGTGTGGGTGTAGCCAGTGTGGATGGCCCAGGGCCCGCGGCGGGTGGACACCTGCGGCCCTGACCCGAGGCGTCGCCCACAAACGCCACGTCCCCGCTCTGCATGTCGCCCAGCTCCAGCGGCCCTGTGTATCCGGTCACCGGCCACGCTCGGCCCAGCTCGATGCATGGCCGCCAAGCTGGGACCGCCGCGCCACAAGAGCAGCCACCTCAAGTCCACTAGCAGCATCCCGCCCTCGCCGCTCTCGCCCTTGCCAGTGCCTGTCCGCAACCCCGCCAGCTACTCGCTCGCCGCGCCTGCGCCGCGGGCACTCGGCCGACAAGCCCCCCCCGACGGGGTCGCGTGGCGGGACCGCGGCGCTGACTCCGAGCTGGTGGTCATGCGGCGCCTTCACCTGTCTGAGCGCCGCGACTCGTTCAAGAAGCAGGAGGCGGTGCAGGAGGTCAGCTTCGACGAGGACGCGGGGCCACGCGTGCCGCGCATCGCCATGCATGGAGCGGAGCCCGCCTTGGGCGCCGCCCCCTGAGTGGGCCTCATCCGGTGTACATAGCCTGCCGCTAACTTATTACTTTTTTTTTTAATTTTTTTTTTATTATTTATTCAACTGTGTGTATGTGCGCGCGCGTCTGTGTGTGTGTGTATGTGTGTGTAGAACCACGGACGAATTCGCGAACCACCATGGACGCCTCCACCTCCTTCTGCCCCGGGATTCACAGGCTCCGCCCTACCAGGACCAGAAGCGCAGGCTGCCCCCGCTTCCGCCTGGCGTCTATACGTGGGATCTGGGATCCGAACTCGGGACCTTCCGCCTGCAAGGCAGAGGCTTAACCCCTGAACCACCTCTCCAGCCCCACTTATTACTTTTTATAAGCAATAGCCAGGATGGGGGGACCCCAGGGACGGTTACCAAGCGGAAGCACTTTGCAGAACGCGCGTGATTCTTTTTCTGCCCTTTGCAAGTGTATGTTTTGTCTTGACCCGCGGCTGCCGGGCTCCCCACGGGGTACCCAGCTCTGGGGAGACCGAGGCAGGAGGGTGCCAAGGAACAGGTCTGAGAAGCAGAGCTGGGGGCCCGGTAAGTCCTCACTCAGCACCCCAAAAGCATAATTGTTCACCGTAGACCAGGTGCCACGTGTGTGAGGTGCACCCCAGGCCACCCCGATTGTGACGTGGCCCCATTTCAGAGCCCTCTAGCTTTCGTGGGCAGCTCCTGCTTGAGGACATTCAGCCCCGCTGTGTATCCCCAGAATATGGCCTCCCACTCTGTCCCTGAGACACGCATGTTTCCAAGACTCGTTCGGACGACTGCCGCCAGCCCCTGCCCTGTGCCAAAGCATGCGGCCCAGGCCGGGGCTCGGCTTGCCATGCCAGCGACAGACACCGCATGTGGATGCTTCCTCGGGGAGCCAAATCCACACCACGCTGCTTCTCCCCACGCCAGTGTCCACGTTGCAGGTCACTACTGAGATCACGAGATGCTGCTCACCGGCAAGAAGGACTGCACCCTCCCAACGATGCCCCAGCTGGAGGGAAGACACAAGCTGTGCATCACTCGCCCTCTATCCATCCTGGACCAGCAACGAATAAAAGCCCACGTTGACAAACAAGTGTCGAGTGTGTGACGTGGTGAAGGGCTGCCGACAGGGACGCGCGGGGGAGGGGGGGGGGAAGGTAGAGGGAACATCTAAAGTGGGTTTTGAGGTCTGAGTAGGAGTTCGCGGAGGAGATTCTCTTTGACATGTTGGCCTCGGGCTGCTCTTTTCCTATGTGCAACCATTATTATGAATTCCCACTCCAAAGAATGACCACACTCAGAGACACACACACCTGCAATATTAGCACTGGAACCGAGGCAGGAAGATCGCGAGTTAAGTCCAGCTTGACTTTAAGAATACCTTGTCTCAAGTTAGCACATTGGCGGGGGCACTGAGGCAGCTGAGACAAGAGGACCGCCAGGAGTTCGAGGCCGTTCTGGATTAGGGTTAGGTTCTGTCCCGTTAGGGTTAGGTTCTAACCCGTTAGGGTTAGGTTCAACCCGTTGTGTATTTGGCTGCGTTGCAAGCATGAGGAAATTATGCGCCATCCCTGGGCCCAGCTGAAGACCATAGGCTACTTCCGGACCCCTGCGCAGATCACCGAATCGCCCCCGACCGCGCCCCCAGTTTCCAGCGTCTTCTATTTCCGAGTGCGCTCGGCATGCCCCTGCAACACTCTGCGCGCTCCAGGTTCAGTCTGCGTCCGGCCAATCCCTGCGCGCACGTTCGGCCATTTCCGGAATCACTCGGGCGCTCCAGGGTCCAGACGAGTCCCGCCGATCCCGACTTCGGCACCTGTGTTCCGCGGCTACGGCTGCTCTCGGCCGTTTCCGTACGCGCTCGGAAGTCTCGCTCCGAACGACAGCCTCCCTTCTCGCGCTAGTACATTCGGTTGTTTCCGTTTCGGCTTGGGGCGTCGCGTCCCCCTCGGGGAAAGGGAGGGGCTTTCCTCTGGCTCGAATGCGTTCGGCTGTTTCCGCCGGGGGTGGGCCGGGCGGCCACCACTGACGCGGAGATCCCGCGGCTGCGGCGACGGAGAACCGGTGAGTCATCTGGTGCCCCGACGGGGCCAGGAGGAGGACGAGGAGGTGCACGAAGCCGGGGGCGGAATCCCGACGGGTGGCGGAGCGCGATCCCCGGGCCGCGGGCACCGCGCGCTCCAACCGGGGTTCCCGGGGTACAGGAGAGCGGTGTCCTCGCGGACGGAGGCCGCCAGCCTGGCACTGTACCCTCACAACCTGGTCCAGGACTTCAGAGTCCTCTAAACTGTATATGGGGGGTGCAGGTCCCCTTGAAGTGTGTTTTCCAAGCTGTGTCTCCCCGCCCCCCCAGGACATGACCCCTTCTCTCCCCTCCTGCTTTTGGATTTTATTTTATGTTTTTATTACTTTGGTCCCTCTGCAGCTGGGCTGGAGCTGCCCAGAGCCCTGTGAGGCCCCCAGGTCCTGTGCCTACTTCGCAGTAGGGCGTCACACTGGGGCCACAGCCGGCTGCAGTGTCAGACGGCAGACAGAAAGACATAGAGGACAGAGACACAAAAACATACAGGACAAAAAAACATAGAGACGGGGCTAGAGAGGTGGCTCAGGGGTTAAGCCTCTGCCTTGCAGGCGGAAGGTCCTGAGTTCGGATCCTATACCCCACGTATAGACGCCAGGTGGAAGCGGGGGCAGCCTGCGTTTCCGGTCCTGGTAGGGTGGAGCCTGTGAATCCCTGGGCAAAGTAAACAAGGAGGAGATGGAGGCGTCCATGGTGGTTCCCAAATTCGTCTGTGGTTCTACATATACACAGGCATACACACACAATTGAATAAAAAAATTATAAAAAAATAAAAGAAATACACAGAGACAGAGACACAGAAACACACAGGACAGAGACTCAGACACACATACAAAGGGAACCCCAGCTGCTCTCCAGAGCCGGCCCAGCGGCCCCAGCCAGCTGGGGTGGGGCACCATAGTCTATTAGATTCCACTAGGTTGGCAGGTTTGGTGGTTGAGCTGTCCTGAATTCCCAGGAGGTGGAGGGAGAGTGGCCCCACAAATTCCAGGCCAGTCTAGGGGACGTACTAGACCGCCACCCTGTGGGGGGTGGGGGGAAGGGCTGCTCACTCCAGGAAGGAAGTTTCTAGACCCCAGGAGACCAAATTTGGGGAGGGGGTATGGCCTGTCTTGGAAGCTCAGAGGCAATGCTCCCAGCTGTCACAAATGCGTGTCCTTGTTCCCTCCAGACCCCTCACTCCTCAATCTGGACAAGCAGTTCTCCCCCCCCCCAGCCTGCGCCCCCCATCCTGGTCAGGCTCTTGGAGGCGGTGGATCGCACAGGTGCATGTGGGATTGGCCTGGGGCTTCCTTGCTTCCAGTGAAGGGAGACTCACCCCCTGCCAGGGCCGATGCTGGGCGGAGGATGCTGGGGGCACATAGGGAGAGGGCCTGGATTCCCAATGGTCTCGCTGAGCCCTGTGGATGGGTCTGGGCTCCATCCCCCTTACCCTCCCAGGGCTGGAGAGTGAAATCTACCACAACCTGGAGCTGTCTGAGCCTAGAACAGGTGAGCTGCCATTTATCTGCTTGCTTGTTTCCCTCCAGGTGACAGGCGGCTCAGGCCACCCCATTCCACACACACCTCCTTCCCAGCACAGGGCCGCTCTGGAGTGGGCTGGGTGCCCAGACTGGTCCCTCAGCAACCTGGAGCTGTGTGACCCACCCTGCTGGGCTCCGTGAAGGGCTTCCTGCTGGTCCTGCCCACGGCCCTGGTGCCCCCCCCCCAGGCTGCTGCAGAGGCTCAACGAGTGTTATGGGTGAGCTGGGGTGCTCAGTGCCGGTGCTGAAGACCCACACACACACCCCAGGTCTCCCCCTAGGCACTCCTCCCCCTCGAGACTGATAGCCTCAGTCCCCTGTCATCTGCAGAGGCCCTGGGGCCCCTGGCTCCAGTGCTGGAGCCGCCAACGCTAAAGCTACACCACG
Organism: Typhlomys cinereus; assembly: GCA_023101885.1. NCBI lineage: Eukaryota > Metazoa > Chordata > Mammalia > Rodentia > Platacanthomyidae > Typhlomys > Typhlomys cinereus. The sequence goes on from JALPQD010000504.1 coordinate 142,949, forward strand.
TGTTGACGCTGCGCTTCCTGCTGCAGCACCTGGGCCGCCTGGTGCACAGCCCGCTTAGCCGTGCAATCCCTCGCCAAGGCCTTTGCACCGCTGCTGCTCCGCAAGCCACAGGCAGGGGCAGCCCAAGAGGGGTGAGGGCTGGAGCCTGGGCACATGCCAGGGAGTCCTGCTATTGTGATTGGGGGGACTGAGGACTAGGGTTCAGGGTTCAGAGTCCAGGCGTGGGGTGGGAAGGGGGTCTCAGACCAGAGCCAGGCAGAACACCTAGATGTGTCCGCTCGTTCTTTTCTCATGTTATGAGCACTAAAGCAGAACTTGCTGTATACATCTATCAGAGTTTAATCTGGCAATGCCCATCTGTGTTATTTCCTGTCTCACCCCTACCCTACCTACCCCCACCCCCAACCGAGGAGCCCAGGTCCTGGCCAGCCCTGACTGCATTCATCCCCCAAGAGTGAGCCCAGCCTGGACTCTCCTGAACTGGTGGTGGAGAGGTTGCTGCAGGAGCATGTGGATAAGCAGGCAACTGTGCCCCCAGGTGCCTCCCCTCCCCCACGGCACTGTCCTCCTGGCTGGGTATCAGCCAGACCCAGTTGCAGGCTGGGTGGGGGCATTTATTGGTATACAATTGGTGCTCAATGCATGTGTTACTTTCCCATAGTCCTGCCACCCAAGCCCTCCAAGACGAAGCCCATTCCCTTGGTCCTGGCCAATGGGGGGAGCTAGTATTCCCTCCAGGAAGCAGAGTGGTACTGGGGGGACATCTCCAGGTGGGCCTGCGGGGGGGGGTCCGGATGCCTGGCTTGGGGTCTCAGGTCCACTTGTCCCCCAGGAAAGAGGTGAATGAGAAACTCCGAGACATACCAGATGGCACTTTCCTGATGCGGCACGTGTCCAGCAAAATCCAGGGGGAATACACGCTGACGCTGAGGTGGGGGCAGGGCCGGGGGCCCAGGGAGTGGTTTAGCCACCAGGGGCTCCCACCAATGCTGACCATTTTGCCTCCACCCTGCAGGAAAGGTGGCAAGAAGCTGATCAAAGTCTTCCACCAAGATGGCCACTATGGCTTCTCTGAGTCGTTGACCTGCTGCGTGCTGGACCTCATCATGCACTACCGCCACGAGTCACTGGCCCAGTACAATGCCAAGCTGGACACTCGCCTGCTCTACCCGGTGTCCAAGTACCAGCAGGTCTGTGCTAGGCCGGTGGGTGGGCAAGCCAGGGGGCTGTTGGGACATCATGCCCCACCTGATCCTGTCCACCCTGGCCTCTCCCCAGGACCACGTGGTGAAGGAGGGCAGTGTGGAGGTGGTGGGTGCCCAGCTTAAAGTTTACCACCAGCAGTACCAGGACAAGAGCCAGGAATATGACCAGCTGTACAAGGAGTACACGCACACCTCCCAGGTGCCTGCCCCTGGGATCCCAGTGTCCTTAGGAACCCCCAGAGTCAGGCCTGTGAACCTGAGAAGCTAGATGCTGACTCATAGGGGAGAGAGGGGGTGCTCATAAGTCTCCCCAAAAGAAAGAATCTAAAGGAAGGAGGGCTTGGAGAGCAGGATTTTGGAGGTAGAATAGGAACTCATTGAGTGGGACAGGTACAAGAGTGACGGATGCAGAGAGCCCAGCCTTTGGAAGGCGCTGCATTCAAGTCCTCAGCAGGACTTCCCCCACCCCCATACACCCCAGGAACTGCAGATGAAGTGCACGGCCAACGAGGCTTTCAATGAGACAATCAAAATTTTCGAAGAGCAGGACCAAACACAGAAGTACAGCAAGGAGTACTTGGAGCGCTTCCAGCGTGAGGGTAACGAGGAAATGGATGCAAAGGTGAGTGGGGACCCCTGCACCCCCAGCCCCTGCATCCACCGCACAGCTGGTACCAGAAGGCCAAGTGCAGCTGGCCAGTTGTAACCAGGCTTTGAAGATGTGTAGGACTTCCCCAGAAGGAATCCCGGGACTGGGAACCGAGGAGGCTGGATCCTGACACCCGTCCCCCCTTCCCCAAGGATCCTGCTTAACTCAGAGCTGCTCAAGTCTCAAGTCTTGCAGCAGGGAAATCCACAAGAACCCCAGCAAGCTTGAGCAGGACCTGCTGTGTGCAGGTGCTGGATAACCGGGAGATCGGCAAGCGCATGAACAGCCTCAAGCCGGACATGGTGCAGCTGCGGCAAGATCCGTGACCAGTACCTCGTGTGAGTGACAGCTTCCATGTGAGTGACAGCTCCCATGTGAGTGACAGCTCTCCTGTGAGTGAGAGCTAGGCTGGACTGTGCAGGTAAGCACGCACTAACAGAGGGCGCTGGAGACACGCACAACACTCCCTGGCTGCTGGGGGCGGCATTGCACCTCTCCCCTCTCCCCCCAGGTGGCTTACGCAGAAAGGTACTCAGCAGAAAAAGATTAATGAGTGGCTGGGGATCAAAAACGGGACAGAGGAGTGAGTGACCCCTGGGATCCTGGGACGGGGGGAGGGGGGGAGGGGGGGAGGAAGGCTCTAGCCCAGGAAGGGCTTGGCATTGGAGAGCAAGGGATGCATAGGAGTTGGTGCGTGAGCCCGTGCGCCCCTCTACAGCCAATACTCGCTGGAAGAACACCTTCCACACCAGGAGGAGCGCACGTGGTACGTGGGCAAAGTCAACCACACGCAGGCTGAGAACATGCTGCGCGGCAAGCGCGACGGGACCTTCCTGATCCGGGAGAGCAGCCAGCGGGGCTGCTAGGCCTGCTCCGTGGTGTGAGTGCTGCACATGCCTGCCGTGTGCACGCGTGGGGGGGCCTGCCACGTGCATGTGTGGAGGGGAATTACCGTGTGCACGCAGGGGGCGCCTGCCGTGTGTGCACACAGGGGCGTCTGCTGAGTGCATGCATGGGGCACTTGTTGTGTGCTGCGAGCCGCTATGCATGCACGTGAGAGGAGCCACTGTGTGCTGAAGGGATGGGTCCCGGCTTGTGCTGACCGAGTCCCTCCCGTAGTGTGACGGAGACACGAAGCACTGTGTCATCTACCGCACAGCTACGGGCTTCGGCTTCGCGGAGCTCTACAACCTGTATGCATCCCTCAGGGAGTTGGTCCTGCATTACCAGCACGAATGACTCGTGCAGCACAACGATGCACTCACTGTCACCCTGGCGCCCCCGTGCGCGCCCCGGGATCCGGGCTGCCCCCTCCTCCGCTGAGCCGCAACCTGCTCCCTGCACCCCAACTTCCCATCATTCCCCATCCCTTCCTCTGTGTCCGGAAGCCTCCTCCTTGGCCAACACTCCACCCTCCGCCCCCAAATCCCGGTGGCCCCTTATGTTTACACCACCCCTGGGCTGCGAGGGCCCCAGCTTGGGTATCCCATGGGTTTTTTGTGTGTTTTTTTTTTTAAAGCCATAGCAGGGGTCAGGGAAGGAAGGTGCCACTTGGCTCCTTCCAGGATTCGGGGCCAGACCCTCGGGCTGGGCGGGACCTGCCCACAAACCCCAAGTTCTCTTCCGACCACCTCGGGGTATGGCCCAGAAATCCCTCCTGTAGGCGGGCTCCTGTGGTTACACAGGAAGGGGGGTGTTATTTCCTCTTTCTCCGACCAGTGGGTCTTTCTCTTTTGGGACAAGAATCCCAGTTCTCACTGATCTCGACCCCACATCTGCCCACGGAGGCCGGGCGGTGGGGTTTGTAGGGTACATTTATTGATATAAAAAAAAATCTTGAACATGGCATGGCCAATGTCTTTGGAATACTGTGCACCCCAAGCGTGTGTCTGGGTTCCATAACCCCCTCCACAGTGTGACCCCCTGAACACCAGCCTCAAAGTTACAGCACCAAGGTATAGCGCCTATCTTCCATCCCACACTTGCTGAGGAGCCTCAGACTCCCCACACACACCTCCTCAAGGTTCCTTCTCTGTGGTTTGCACACCCGAGATTGTGGTGGGGTGCAGGGATGAGCTCAACGCACAGCTGTGTGTCTGAAAGTCACCCTGGGATCCCACAGCTTCCTCGCTAGGAAGCTGGAAGGTGGACCAGAGGGAGAGTGACAGCTCATGGAGGTCTGAGGGCGGGGCCAGAGGGAGAGTGACAGCTTGGGGCTGGCTGTGAGCGGTCTTTATCCCCAAATCTCCGTGTCTCTATCTCACTGCTGGGGAAAACCAGAGCTCCCCTCTGGCCATAGGCGGGTCTTAGGGGGTACCCCTTTTAGGGCTGGGAATGATCTCCACAGATTTGCCGGTGGAAAGAAGGAAGCTTAGTGGAGTCCCGCGCCCCAAGCCAAGCAGGGCGGAGGAGAAGGGTCTGGCTTGTTTCCCATCCGGTTAGGGGGGGCACTTGGGAGGAGTTGGGGGAAGTCCAGTGGGAGGACCGTGTAGCTACTGCGTCTTCATGTGGGGGCCAGAGTCTGGGGACCTGGGCAAAATGCCAGCGGCCATCCAGGAGAGGACCCGGGCGCATGGAAGCAGTCCATCCCCCCTACCCCATGTCGCTGAGTCTGGGTGCCCCCCTTCTCCAGCCTGCACCCCCAGCGTTCCCAGCGTCCAAGAGTCTCTAACATGAGTACGTGGGGCTGCCTGTTTATCCGGTGGGAGGGGGGGACTCTGGGCGGCGGCCCAGGTTGGCCTCGTGACTTGGGGCGCAGTCTCACTCTGGAGAAAGAAGGCCCAGGGCCAGGAGCACTAGCTGCCAACTGCTCCCTCTGCCCCAAGGGCGGAGCTTCCAGAGGGCGGGGACTTGGTCCTGGTTAAATCCGGATCCCGCCGGCGATCTGCCACAGCCAGCCCAGCCACCCCGCGTCTCCTCACCGTGGCTGGGTTGCCGCTGCTGCTGCTGCTGCGTTTATGGGGGTCCCCAGAGCCGCGTGGAGGTCCCTGTTTCCAGCGTTCTCCGAGGAGATCAAGGCCTGTAAGGTAGGGACAGTCATATCAAAGGGGGCGCAGAGGCCCCAAACCCCCGAGCGGCTCCTCACCCCGCACTAGGGGAAGTCCAGGGGTCACTAGTGCCGGGGTAGGGGAAGCCGATCCCTTCCAACAGTCCCGACTCCCCCCATCCCAGGCTCCGAGTTTCGCTTCCCCATCAGGTGTCTGAAACCTGCAGTTTATCTTCCTTACCAATCTCAATCGACCATTTATGCAGCGCTTATGGCATAACCCTGGGCTTGGGACCATCCCGGATTGGGAAACCCTCACGTCCGAAGCCACGGGTGCCCGCCGCCCGCCCGTGGACAAGGGGGAGCCCAGGGCGTGTTGCTGGTATCCCTTGTTCAAAATCACGGTCGGCCGACAGCCGAGGCAGGAAGTCTGAACTTACTGGGCACTGCCCCTGGACTTAATGGGGCATGGTATGGTTCACGTGGAGTCCTGGACAGGAAGAAGCCTGATTGTGAGTGGGTGAAAGGCCAGAGCCGCCTGGGCACAAAGCTCTGGCGCGTGAAGTGGAAATAACTAACTGCATGTGCATTATTTAGACGCCAGGAGTGTACATCTCCCCAGGAAAAAAAAGAAGTCAGAGTTTCATGGCAGAGATGGGAAATATGTACAGCTTAAGCCCTTACTGCATATATGATCTTCCTGGCGGAAGAGTTTTTATCTGACCTGGAGGACAAGGATTACAAGCCAACCAAGTCTGTGTTGACCCTGGAGGGCAAGTCTACACCCGTGGGAGTGTTGGGGAGTGCCCAGGCTCCAGCGCCCACCTTGCTCTCCTCCCCCAGGGCTGGGACCTGTGTCTCCGCGGACCCAGGTGGGAGCTGTCTGCACCCCTCCTGAACGTGATGCTGTACTATCAGTCCCTGTGTGGGGCATGTTGCTACTTCCTGGTGCCAGAGCTGTTCCCCACCTGGCTCATGGTCATGGAGATCCTCAACATCACCCCAGTGCCCTATGGGAACGCTCAGGTGGCAGCACCGGGAAACTGATATGGGGAGGAAGTGGGAAGGGGGGTCGCAGCTGGCTGCCAGTGCTCAGCGCCTCCCACTGCTTTACAGGAACCAAATGTCACCGGGATGGGAGTTCACGTGCCAGCACTGCGAGCTGGAATGCAAACTGAACAAGGTGGAGGTACGCTGGGGGCAAGGGGGACCTGGGGGGTGGCTGGCTGGAGAGTTCAGGTTGGGGCTGGAATCAAGGAAGGCAGCACCGGACAGTTCAGTCCCCTGCATCCACAAACAGGATTCCATGTGGTCCTAGGTCTTTAGGTGCTCCCGAGATTTAGAGGTGCTCCTGATGGTGCACCTTGAGCTCTCCCTCATCCATGCCAGCCTCAGGCTTGTGTGCTGGACAAGCTGGACCCAGAATCGGCCTTGCTGACCACCGTGTGCCTGGAAGAGCTTGACAAGATGGAGAAGAACCAGAAGCCTGTGAGGGGCCCCCTGGGTCCTCCTACACTGTGGAAAGTCCCCGGTCCTTTGATAGATGGACCATGCTAGCCCTGCCCCCTCCTCACTGCAGGGTGCTGGGCTGTCACTCTCTTCTGAGCCCTGCCCCCAGGATTCCTTGGAAGGAAGGGAATCAATGGGTCTTAGGCCACTGTGTGTCTCAGAGAGGCTCAGGGGAACCCCATTTCTTTAACTGGCAAGTGCCATGCAGGGTCCTCTGGTTTGCTTGCTCTCCCGGGGATCTTGGTCAATAACTCCCAAAGGGGTGATTCATCTGTCCTGTCACCCCCGCAGCTGCTCAGCCACCAGCTGCTGGCATCAGGGCCAGCAGGTGCAGGTACTTGAAGCAAGGAGTGACCCTGAGGCAGCCCACGGAGGAGGAGGAGGTGGAAGAAAGTGTGTTCCCTCCCAAGAAAAAGGCATGTGGGGGAACTCAGGGCAGCAGCTGGCTACAGACATGGCCTCCAATTGGGTAGGCCAGAGCCCTGGGCATATATTAAGTGCCAACTGTTTGCAGGCAGAACCAACCGTCTCCTCTCTGTTGGTTAGGAAACAAGGTCTGGGGACCGTTGGGGGAGATAAGTGGTAGGAACTGGGGCAATGGCTGTGTCGAACCTCCTCTTACCCACCCCCAAACAGCCCACAGTGCCTGGAGCTGTACGCCAGAAGTGTCATCTGACAGTGTGATGGAGTGAGCTACAGGCAAGCTGATGCCCAGCTCACTGACGAGCTGCAGCTGTCCCACCAGTATATGCCCTGGGTTCTGGTCAATGAGGTAAGGATGGGGCTCCAAAGCCATGACCTTTCCCCCAACTTGGGTTCAGGGGAACCCCCCCCCACATCGTGTGGGTTTTATTTTTTACTCTTGGTCAGAAACCTCTGAAGGACCCCAAACCAACTCCTGAGTGTTGTCTGCCTGCTGTACCAGGTGAGACATGGGGGCAGCGGCAAGGCGGGCCAAGGTGGAGTGTTCCCTCCTAGATGACAACCCCCCAACATCTCGCTTCCCCATCCAGGGCCAAGAGAAGCCAGATGCCTGCCCGACCCAGGCCAAATCACCTAGAGATGTCTGCTACAAATGAAGCCTGGACCCCTGGATCAGTCAGCCCCCTCCCCTTGCTTTGTCTGAGTCCTTAGCCCTCAGGTCATTCACTTTCCCACCAAGCAGCAAATTCTCACATCCCACAAAACCCACCCCAAGTTCCCTTCTGTAATCAAAAATTGGTGCTAAATTCAAATTCAGGAGACAATTTTAATTCCTGTGCTGTTCGTCCTCCTGATGTTTTGTGTCCTGTTTGGCTGGTTCATGGGCCGTTGATGACGGCCTTGATGCTTAGCCTGCTTCCACCTAGCACCCCAGTGCACAGGATGGAGGCACCCACAGTTACACTATGTCTCCCCCTCCCCGATTAACGCAACCTAGGAATTTCCTCACAGGTTGTCACTTACTGATTCTAAGCCTTGTCCCCTTTGGACTGTATCAACAATCACAGCCTCTTTTGGTTCCTCGAGGGAGACCTTAGCCTTGGAGGGGGGTCAGGAGTCTTGTAGGGTTTCCTGTGCTGGGTATGTGGAGCCTGGGGTACCTGGGGATGGTGAGGAAGGGTGGGGTGCAAATGCCATGAAGGGACGGTGGGCCTGGAAGGCAAGGTTTTAAAGGGCGAGCAGGATTTCACCAGGCAGAAGTGGGATTTGGGCCTTCGGCTACCGTTTGTAGCAGAGGAAAGGAGCTGAGGGACCAGGGGCTGTGGGGGGATTTTGCAAGAATGTGCCTACCCTTCAAGTGCCCACGAATCCATTAAGTGGGATAAAGGCAGGAGGTTCAGGAGTTCAAGGCCAGCCCTAGGCTTATGAGAACCTCCCAAAAGAGAAAACAAAAAAACCGGAGAAACTTGAACACGGATTCCTGATGGCTGCATGGTCATCCGGACACCAGACACACTGAAGTCAAGGTCACGCTCCGCCCCCTTCGCTGCGGGAAAGCTCAGCCTTCGAGGCCTCCTACGATTGGTGGGTGGAGATGTCCATCTTAGCTGCGCGTGACCAGTGCGACGCGGCCCCGCGATTGGCCGGTGGGCGAGGGGGGCGGGTCTCGGCGATGGCGCGCGGCTGGCGCTCGGCGCCGGGCGTCCCGCTACTTGGGTCGCGACTGCTCCGAGGCCGTGGGCTGCTCATTGGCAACACGCTAGGCTGCGGCGTGCTGATGGCGGCGGGCGCGCGCGCCAGGCCTGGGAGCTGCGAGCGCGGCCTGGCCAAGAGTACAACGCGCAGAGGTTGAGTGAGCGGCACCCCCGTGAAACCCCGGTCACACCGCGAGAGACCCCGATCACCCACCCTGAGAAAACCCGATCACCCACCCAGAGGGAGTTTAATCATCCACCCTGAGAGACCCCGATCACTACTCCTAGGGACCCCCCCATCACCTACCCGAGGTACCCCGTCACCCCTCTGAGGGACCCGGATCACCCACCCAGAGGAACTCCCATCATCCACCCCGAGAAACCCCGTCACCCCCCGAGGGACCTCATCACCCACCCGAGGATGCCCATAGCCACTTGTACAGACCCTGTTGATCCGCCGTGGGCATCGGGGCTCAGCCTGACGCCCCGCCCCGCCCTCAGCAAGCATGTTAGCGGTGGGCTGTAGCATGGGACCCTTCCTGCATTCTGGTGCTTGTGGTTAGACCGTCTGCTCCCCGCCTCGTGGCTCCGCGGCCTCCCGGTCGTGCTCAAGCTCTTGGTGGACCAGGTGGTGGCGTCGCCCGTCCTGGGTGTCTGGTACTTTCTGGGTAAGGATCCCCCCCACTCCCGAGGCGGGTCAAGTAGGCCTGGGTGGGGCTCCCTCTCTTGTGGGTGGGGCCTGCGCAAATGAGAATGTATTGAGGGGGCGACAGGATCCCGGATCCTGGAAGTTCCAGAATATTTCAAGCCTTGGCCCCGCATCCTGGCTCCATGAAGGGAAGGTGAAGGGGGACCCTTGATGCACAGGACATGGCCTGGGGCCGCATGGTTAATATTTTCCTAACTGACTTGCTGGCAGCAAGAGTGGACTGTGTCGCTCCTTACCAGCTGGCGACCCCCTCGGTTCTGCAGCCCCCACTTGGTCCCTTTCGGTCCTGCCTCCCCCATTCCCTGGGCCCCCTCGGTCCTGGACCCCCCCATCCCTCGTCTCCCCTCGGTCCCCGCAGGCCTCAGCTTCCTGGAAGGATAGACCCTGGCTGACAGCTGGGACGAGCTGCGCTGCAAGTTCTGGGATTTCTATAAGGTGCATGCTGACCCCGCCCACTTCCCGTGGCCCAGGCTCTAGACGTGCTTGTTCAGGTGCGGACCAATTTATGACCCTGCCCTATTCTGACCCTGCACCTGAAGACTGCCCACTTTCCCGGGGCCCCGCCTCCGTCCATGCCCCGCCCCACTCTGACCCTGCACCTGTGGCCCCGCCCACAGGCCTACTGTTGCGTGTGGCCGGCCGCGCAACTGGTCAACTTCCTGTTGGTGCACACCACCCACCCCCCGACGCTGCGCGTCGCCTACATCAACGGGCTGACGCTCGGATGAGACACATACCTGTCATCGCCCAAGTGGGTGAGGCGCGGGGACCCCAGCTGGGCGAACCGGTGGGAGCCTGCTTGGTGCCAGAGACCCCGCCCAGAGCGACGCCTCTTACAGGACTCGCGACGCCAGAGAGGCCCGGATCGCAGATTGAGGGATCAGCGGCCCGCGCGGCTCCCACCCCCAGGACAGTTTCCTTTCGTGCACACGCGCCCGGCGTCCAAGGTGTCGGGGCGGTACCTGGGGGAACTGGCCCCCCCAAAACCTGAGACTCGTGCTCGCTTCGGCAGCACATATACTAAAATTGGAACGATAGAGATTAGCATGGCCCCTGCGCAAGGATGACATGCAAATTCGTGAAGCGTTCCATATTTTTGGATTGTTGTGGAAAAAAAAAAAAAAAACCTGAAACTCGACTTTTCTCGGATTGGAAATGATTAAAATTCCCTTGAGCGCACAGGCCGAGGCTGGAGGGGCGCAGGAGATAATCGAAGGGTCCTTATGCTTTTATTAGATGTATGTGATGTTCTCGTGACATCGAGGGGTGTTGAGGGCACACTTTGATACCACGTCAGACAGATCTGTGGGGGAGTTGCCCCAGACCCCTACCCACCCCGAGCGATAGATCAGCATTGAGGGGTCCAATCCCGTGGTTCCCCAAAGACCCCGTTAGCAGCAACCTCGGACCACCTCATAGACCAGGGCTCCTCCCTCTCACCTGGCCTGCTGCAGGGGTCCTTTGTCCCCCTTGACAACCAACGCTGGGATGGGGGCCGAGTAAAAAAGAAAAAAGGAAGGAAGGTGGGCTTCCCCAAGGAGTGGGGGCAGGGATCACACCCCATGTCGGAGGGGGTACACACCTGTGGGGGTGTCTCAAATAGTTACAATAAATAGGGGGCAGGGGCTCGGTGGTCCCTGGGGGCGGGGCAGAACTCAGCAGGCGCAGTCCTGGTGGCCCCGTGTTTGCTGGTCACTGAGCTGGGGGCCCTGCTTGATGCCCGTCACCGCGGGGTCTGCTGTGTCCAGAGATTCTGACATCTTCTCGCAGATGACATCCACCAGTCGCTCGAATGTCTGTTTGACATTGATGTTGTCCTTGGCGCTAGCCTCGAAGAACTCGAACCCTGAAGGCAGAGGGGCCAGGGGATGACCACCCCAGCCTCGCCCCAAATCCCATTCTCTGGTTGGCTGACTTCTCTGAGCCTCATTCCCAATGCTGATACCAAACTCAAAAGCACTGACAAGGCCTGACCTTGAAGGCTCCTTGAGTAAAGGTACACATGGCACACAAGCTGCTCCGCCTGAGTTCAAATCACAGAGCTCACACTGTGGGCTCAAATCAGTAAAGCTACTGATAAGTCCTGCGGGAAGTCCAATTAGACAGGGTCTGCATTTCCTTCCTTCCCTAAGACTTTCCAGATACCCCAATACCCACCATCCCACTGGAGACACATGCTGGCTCTACAGCTAACTGAATTCACCCTCCAGAGAAGAACTTGATTCCCCCTGTAGATTCCTTGGTGGGGGTCTGCTGGAGACCAGGGCACTCGGAGTGGCTGGGGAAGCAGGGCCACATAGCACTCACCCAGGTGGTCCGCCAGCTGCCCGCCGCGCTCAGAGGACACCACCCGGTCGTCATCCATGTCACACTTGTTGCCCACAAGCAGCACCTGTGCGTTGTCCCACGAGTAGGTTTTGATCTGAGTCGACCTGAGGGTAGCACAGGGCTGAGTGACAGGTGGGGGTGTTCCCGAAAGCTCCCAAGTATCCCTGTCCCCTCCTGACTGGAGGAGATGAACCCACTCACCGTGTGATTGCACATGCTGCAAGCTGGTCAGAGGCACTGGCCTCACTTTTTTGGGGGTTTGTCAGAGGGCTCATGTGTCCCTGTGGAGGACCAAGGGTGACTTCCAGAATGATCTGGATGATTTCTATCTCCTTCCTTCTGGGATTTCCCAGGCTCCCCCCACCAGGGCCAGAAGTGCAGGCCACCATTTCTTTTTTTTTTTTTTTTAATTGTTTATTCAATTGAGCATGTGCGTGTGTATGTGTATATGTAGAACCAGGGCTAATTCAGGAACCACCTTGGACCGCCTCCAACCTCTCCTTGTTTACTCTGCCCTGGGATTCGCAGGCTCCGCCCTACTAGGACCAGAAACGCAGGCCATCCCTGCTTCTGCCTGGGGTCTAGGATCCGAACTCAGGACCTTCTATCTGCAAGGCAGAGGGTTAACCCCTGAGCCACTTCTCCAGCCCCCAGGCCACCATTTCTACACCATGCTTTCTATGTCGGATCTGGGATTCAAACTCAGGTCCTTCTGTTCGCAAGGTAGGGGCTGAATCCCAGAAGATCCCTTCTGGTCCTGCGTAGCCCAGGCTGGTCCCTCCGATCCTTTAGCAGGACACTGACTTAGTTTCTCTGTTGGTTTTGATACAAAGCCACACGTAGCTCAAGCTAAACTGATCACCTCACCTCTACCTGCTGAATGATGGGTGCCGGCAGGTCAGGATTCTGGGATGCTGGGGATGGAGCCCAGGGCCTCCTAGGGTTCTGCCCATTCAATAGAGCATCATTTCTTCCCCCAAACATCCCCCACTGGGACTAGCCTGCTCACCAGTCTTGCACAGCGTTGAAGGACTCCTCGTTGGTGACGTCATACATGAGAATGAAGCCCATGGCGCCCCGGTAGTACGCAGTGGTGATAGTCCGGTAGCGCTCTTGCCCCGCTGTATCCTGGGGGGGCAGAAATTCAGAGTGGAATGAGAATTTGTGCCATGACACCAGAGAAATGACCGAACCCACCCTCAATCATTCAACAAACAGCACAACAGGCGCCACCCATGACCTGCACCCACACCCTGTGCTGGGAATTGTGGGAAAGACATGGCTATGATCTAAAAACTGCCCAGGGCAGTGTGGGAGGAAGATGCCAGCCAGGAAGGAAAGCGGATGGTCCTGAGTTCAGATCCCAGGTCCTATGTAATCATGCCAGGCAGAAACAGCCACAGCCCGCACTTCTGGCCCTGGTGGGCAGAGCCTGGGAAATTTCAGAGGGAAACAAGGAGGTAAAAGCAATTTAGGGTGATTCTCAAGTTATCCCTGGTCCTCCACAGGGACACAGAACATGTGACACACACACACATATATATATACATATTTTTGAAATGCATGAAGGAAAGACTATGCAACCCATCACCCCAGACGATGGGCAACGGAGGAGAAGGGTGAGGTTATCTTTAGCTACTCCAAAAGTTCAAGGCTGACTGGAACCATGGTTTTGAAACCAGGTGTCATAGTTAAGACACAGGTGTCAACTTGAAGGCTGAGGGTTTGAGGTCTGTACACATTTGGGTAGAATTAGTTGTTAAGCCCTGAGCAAGCTTACAGAAGTCCCTCTAGTTGAGGGAGGAGGAGGAGAGGGAGGGTCAGAACAAAGCCTTCTAGTTAAGAGAACTAACTAGAGAAAAATAAAGTGAAATAAAATACAGGGCAGAAGGGAGGCTGTTTGTGGGGGTCAGATGCTTTGTGTGCAAAGGGCCTGGATCTCCTGGTCTACCTTAGGGGAGCTGGGGGCCCCCAGGCTGTGGGGGAGGGGAGAACCGAGGCCACGCACCCAGATTTGCAGCTTGATCCTCTTGTCGTTTCGGTAGATGGTCTTCACCTTGAAGTCGATGCCCACCGTGCTCACAAAGGCGGGAGTGAAGGAGTCGTCGGCGTAGCGGAACAGGAAGGACGTCTTGCCCACGCTGCTGTTGCCGATGATGAGGATCTTGAACATATAATCGAAGTTCTGGTCAGACGACTCCTTCTGGCCGTAGCGCGGGTCGGTGGCGGATGCCATCTGGGGAGCGGGACACCGTGGGGGCGTCAGGGGGTTTCAGAGGGCCGTGCCAGCGGGACGGTCCGAGGGGGAGAGGGAGGGAAGTGCCCAGGGCCCCCCCACCAAAAGCCTGAGCTAGGAAACGGGTCAGGGACTCGGCACCCCCGTCCCGCTCCGGTCTTCACGACCCTTGCTCGGTGCCCAAAAATCTTGGGCGCCGCGCTGGGGGGGGGTCTCCCGATGCTCCTCCCCTCTGCTACAGAGCACCGCACACCGCGTTCCCGCCCCCCAAGTTGGCAGAATCCGGGCGCAGCACTGCGATCACATGACTCGGGCGGCTCACGTGCCAGCTGCGTCCCCCGGGCAGCTGGGGAAGGGGGGTCGGTTCCTCAAACCCCGACTGTGGGGGACGGGGGGGAACAAGCGACCTCCCGCGCGCCACGGACACGCGCAACGCGCACGCGGCGGCTCCGGCCAGGCCGCGCCCCTTTCCCGGTGCGCAGCCCTGGTATGCGGATTGGGGAGTTCGGAGATTCGAGATCCCCGCGCGGCGAAGCGGGGATCTTCCTCTCTCCCTCTTTCTGTCCCCGGGCGCGTCCTCCCGAAGCCTCACGAAGCCTGCCCCGTGAACCGCGCGGCCTCGGCGGGTCTTGGGGGGCCCCGCACCCCGCTTACCGTGGGGCTCCGGGCGGCAGCGACACGGAGCGATGCGGGCTGCGCGGACGCTGGGCCCCTGCAGTCCTTGCTGACGTCCTGCATCGCGCGGGGGCGGGGCCTCGAATGCAAATGAGACAGTGACGTCTCTCGGGGCGGAGCCGCGGCGGCCACTGGACAGCCGGGCCGGAAGGGGCGGAGCCCAGCGGGGGCGAGCGTCTGGGGCAGGGCGGGGCGGGGGGGGGCGGGATCGCTGCATTGGTCTTTGGTCTGAGCGATGGGCGGAGCACCAAATCAGCGCTCGAGGACGTCTAGTGGCGGGCCAATGGGGGCGAACAGGCTTTTTGAAGCGCAGAGGCAGCGGCCTGGACCTAGCCCCGGCTTAGAGGGCATTTCCCTAACCCGCCAGACTCGAACCTCGATTTAGCGACTCTTCCCAACTTGTGACTTGTCTATCTGTCCCCGAGCCCCAAATTTGGAAGCCAGGACCTGAGACCATGGACTCGGTCCACGACACTCCCAGAATTCCCATCCGTTTGGAGACAAGGTCGCCGGAAGCCCAGGCTGGGGAGGACACGCCCTGCCCGGTTGCACCCACTTTTTTAGGGTTCGAAAGATAAAAGAAAAAAATGCAGAGGGTTAGAGAAGACCTCTGCTGAATATCAGATGTACCAGCACAACCCCCCCATCCCCGCACTCTCGAAAACCCAGCAAACACCCGGCCACAGCTTCATATTTGAGGGAAGATTACGGCTCAGGAGAGTCACTCCCAAGCAGGCCGGGAGTTGAAGGTCATCCTTGGACACTCAGAGTCTGAGGTCCAGCCCGGGCTACATAAGACCCTGTCCCCCCCCC
The DNA here is from genome assembly GCA_023101885.1 of Typhlomys cinereus. NCBI lineage: Eukaryota > Metazoa > Chordata > Mammalia > Rodentia > Platacanthomyidae > Typhlomys > Typhlomys cinereus. The sequence continues at coordinate 158,176 of JALPQD010000504.1, forward strand.
CAAAAAAAAAGACTGAAAACCCCTCTGTCCGCCAATCTCAGCAAAAACACATAGACCTTCTGGTATTTGCGGGAATTCCTCTGCACCTGTCACAGGGGTACTCAGAAGCGCCCTGTCTCCTAATGCCCCAAAACTGCAGGACCTATCAAAGGAACCAGAGAAGGTTCCGGAAAGGTCGCCCCAAGAGCCTGAGAGCCAGTCTCTTGGCCGCTGGTCCTTGGAGTACTCAGCAACTTTCTGGCTGTCTATCCGGGTCTGCTGCTCTCCGGCATCCGACATGCCGGGAACCACCCCCAGTGGCACTAACGTGGGCTCTTCTGGACGCTCCCCTAGCAAAGCGGTGGCCACGCGCGGCGGGATCCACGGTCCGCCAGAGGAAAAATGCCAGTTGTGGAACAAGGAGCACAGGCCATACCACCTCAGCAGGCACTGGCGGTATGTGGCGATTCTACACCGAAGATTCCCCAGGGCTCAAAGTTGGCTCCGTTCCAGTATTGGTTATGAGTCTTCTGTTCATCGCTTCTGTATTTATTTTGCACATTTGGGGCAAGTACACGCATTTGTAGATTCGGCTGCATCCATCTGTCATCTGAAGAAGGAAAAAACCCAACATATCTTGGACCAAAAGTATAGTGATTCTTCTGCTTGAGAGTATTCTTTTACAGGGAACTTAACAAGCGTTGACTTGGAGGAATCTTTTTTTTCTATGTCTAATAAACTTTTTAATTGGTGTAAAAAAAAAAGAGCCTGAGAGCCCCTCAGCCCCTGGGCTAAGATCCCCCCGGGTTCATGTCCCCTCAATCTGCCAGGTTGCCGTGGGGATCTGGGGAGGGAGGTGGGCTGTGGCACCGGGACCCCACACTCCTCCTGCGCGCAGCGCTCCGCCAGATGCGGAGGCTCCTAGGACCAGAATAACTTGGCAACCACCCGCGCCCGCGAGGCGCCTGCAGCTCGCGCCTGGAAATTGTGTTCCCGCCGAACCCCAAGGGTTTTATATATTTATTTCTCGCACCGACTCACAGGAATTGGGGACACAACACGACAATACATCTGTTCCTCCCCGCCCTGTCCCTAACAGTGGGGTCATAGCTCGTAGTGCAAATTCTGCCCCCGAGTTCCTCCCAGGGTCCCCTGGGGGTTGCTGGACAACGCTTAGGGCCTTTATTCCCTGGGACAAGTGTCAGGACAAGACATCTGTCTACACCTTTTTCTGCAACAGCTTTGACTTTCAAGTCTGGAGTTAAGGGGGTGGGGGGGGAGGGGGAGTGTAGCAGTGCACGCCCAACACCTAGGATGCCTTGGGTTCAAATTCCGACTCTACAGGTAACAGAAGGTGGCGACGCTCGCCTGTCATCTAGCACTGGGGCATTGGAGGCTGGAGGATCAGGGCCCAAGGCCAGCCTCAGCTACACAGCGAATTGGAGGACAAACTGGGCTCCACAAGACTTTCTCTCAGAAATAAAATAAAAGGGCCCAAAGATGGCACAGTGGAAAAGACGACTGCGAGCAAACCTGGAGACCTGAGTTCGAATCCCAAGCACCCACATGGTAGAATCGGAAAGAACTGATTTCTGAAAGTTGTTTCTGACCTCCACCCGTGAGGACTCATTGTCTCTCTCCTCTCTTTTAGTGACCCAAACAAATGAAATGGTATAAAAATAATGGAATAAAATAAGGTAAGCTGCATAAGCGAAGGGTGTTTAGAATCTGTGGGAGGTTGGGGGCTGGAAAGGTGGTTCAGGGGTCTGCCTTGCAGGCAGAAGGTCCTGAGTTCGGATCCAAGACCCCACATATAGATGCCAGGCAGAAGCAGGGGCGGCCTGCGTTTCTGGTCCTGGTAGGGTGGAGCCTGTGAATCCCGGGGCAGAGTAAACAAGGAGGAGGTGGAGGCGTCCATGGTGGTTCCCGAATTCGCCCGTGGTTCTGCACACACACACGCGAGCGCGCACACACACACATACAGCACAATTGAATAAATAATAAAAAAATTAAAAAAAAAGAATCTGTGGGAGGCGGAGGCAGGAGGATTCTATTCCCCACATGGGGGGGGGGACCGCCATCAGTGGGGAGGCCCGCGAGGCACGTGTCAGTTTATTTATTCGTTCCTGGCTTCATTCCCCGGGAACAGCATACTGCTTTGCAGCGACGCTATAGATTCCTGAAGATTTTGAAGACCCCCCAACCCCGAGGGTGCTGTGAGCCCAGGAATCTCGACCCTGCATGAGAGCCACTCGCAAGATCCCGAAACCACTCAAATCAAAATACAATCCACCAGCAGGGCCCCCCACCCATTCTCTGCGGGAGAAATGCGACGCTGGAGATGGGACACGGAGCTCCCCCTGAGCCCCGCCCTCAGCCCTAACTGAGAATGTTGGGCTGTCACTCTCCCTCTGAGCCCCGCCCCCAGCCTCACTGCAGGATGTTGGGCTCCAGTCTACTCGCAGCATTGATCTGGAAAATGAGTTCCTGAGTGGGAGGAGTCCCGGTGACCCCAAATCGGAGATTCCGGGTGGGGTCCTCCCTCTTCCATCTGGCGTAGCCATCGGCATGAATCCTTTCTCTACCGCTCAGACATCGACTATGAACTTTTCCCCCAGGGCCCTGTCTCCAAGTTCCTCTGACCTGTGAGTCCCCTTCCAGTCCCCCATTTAGCAAACTTCTGCCAGGGCCATTTGAGTGAGGTTCTGAGGTTTAAGTAGGAGTGTGCCAGGGAAATCGTTTATCACCTTCAGCCTGCATTCTGCTTGATCTTGGCCTGCACTGTAGACGGGGGAGGTGATCCAGGAGCTCTGAATAGGCAGCTACTGAGCAAGTAGTTTGATTGGAGCTCCCTAGCAGCCATGGTGAAAAAGGAAACACTATGCTGCCTCGGGGTCAGTTTCGCCTTTGATGAAATACAGGTGAAATGAGCGATTGGTAGGGAGTGATTGGCATTTCTGGGGCCAGGAGAAGGGGCTGGTAGTCCTGGGGAGCAGTCTACAGAAAGAACCCTATCTTAACCAACCCAGCAGTTCCCCAATCTGCACCAAGAGCTGACACACTTGTTGAAAAATGGCTGGGTCCAGAGCCTTCTCTGGACTCCCAAGAGGCCCCCTACATTACCCCCATACTCACCTGTGTGGGTCCTGCTAGTTCAGGACCCATCCTGGAAAGCACTAGGTGTTTCACAAATGCTTTCATAACAAGATGCTCGGATTGCTACCCTCAGTCCTTCAACCTTGGGGAGCTACGAGCTGGGGGCTCCAGCGGGCAGTGGACACACGCGCCTCGCTGGACCCGCAGGAACTCTGCCCCTCTCATGTAGCCCAGGTTGTTCCCCAACCCGCCTTGTAGCCCACGATGACCCTGAGGCTCCTGACGCTCCTGCGGCCGAGGCCCCTCTCCCATGACCCGGGCCCCTCCCTAGGACCCGGGCCCCGCCCCGCCTGTAGAGGTAACTGAGGACCCCCACCATCACCTGAACCCCTACATCAGACCACGCCCTACATGCCTTAACTGCACATCCTCACCAGGCCCCACCCATCCCTTGAGGCCCCGCCCCACCCTACACAAGCCCCCTTCAACCCTCCAAGCCCCTGCCACTTCCCCCACCCTTCTCCCATCACATACAAAGACCGCAATCTGCCCTGCTCCTGGGGTGCCAAGCCCCACCGCTCACGTAAGGCTCACTCCATGGAATTAAGACCCACCCCTTAGTAAAGAGCCCCGCCCGGGCTGGAGAGGTGGCTCAAGGATTAAGCCTCTGTCTTGCAGGCGGAAGGTCCCGAGTTCTGATCCTAGGCCCACGTATAGACGCCAGGCGGAAGCGGGGGCGGCCTGCGTTTCTGGTCCTAGTAAGGCGGAGGTTGTGAATCCCGGGGCAGAGTAAACAAGGAGGTGGAGGCGTCCATGGTGGTTCCCGAATTCGTCCGTGGTTCTACACACACGCACACACACACGCACGCACACACACGCACACACACGCATACACGCACAATTGAATAAAAAATTTTAAAAAAGATCCCCGCCCAGTTGAACAACAGTCCTTTCCAGAGTGCTAAGCCCCGCCTACTCCATTCAGACCCGCTCCAGCTCCCCCGCTCCTCCAGACTAAGCCCACTCATCTGGCCAAGGGTGGAGTTGGGCCAAGAGCGGGAATGGGGGGGATGTTGTCCGCGTGGAAGCACCTGGGTGTCCTGGCTGCCCTGGCTGCCGCCACGGCTGCTGTGAGGTTCGGGGAAGCGCTGAGGCCGCTGCGTTTCCGCTCATCAACTCCCAGTCCTCCCTTCGCGGACCGCAGAGGTAACGCGCTTGTCGCCGCCGTGCACCTGTGCCCTGGAACACAGGAAGAAACCTAGGAAGGACGGTGGCGGCCTCGCGACCAGGACGGAGGTGGGGGTGGGGATCCCGCGCCCCAGAGACCTGCCCTGCGGGCTGCTGGGCTTGAATCCGGGGGCCCCCGGGGGTTCTGGGGGGCCGTCCCTTTGGCCACTGGGCGCTGTCCGGCCTCGTAGTGCTGAAGGACGGGGAGCTGGCGGGTACTGGGAAGGCGGGGAGCTGTCCGGCGACCTCGGTGCTGAAATCTGGGAGATCCCGGCTTCTCTGGACACGGGGTTTTCCAGCCAAGTCCCCCAAGGGGAAGCTCAGCGCTCTAACCTCATACCAGATGTGTTCAGTTCCCCCCAGACCAGAGATCCCAGGAAGGTGGGATGAAGAGCCCCTGCGTGTAGAGGGAGGAAGCTCAAAATCTCTCTGCTGAACAGTCTGAGACCGACCCCCCAGCCAACATAACCCATCTTCCACGTGGGTCACTTTGGACCCTCGGGAAAGGCTCCACCTCCCACCCTCGGGCCTCCACCTCCCACCATCCTCTGCTTCCCCCCAAAAAAAACTCACACCCTACTAGAAAACAGAGTTCTGAGCCTGCTGGGAAATCTCAGGGGTGATTTCTCAGGAACTTTCTCCATCTTGATTAAACAACAGTGACCGAAAGCTTTGGCCTGCACAGGAAGGGGGAGCGAAGGGGATTGCTGTGTGGAGGCCCAGGAGGGACTGTTGGGGAGAGTGGACCTCACTGCAGGGGGTGAAGGATGATATGGGTCAAGGAAGAGCCCGGATGTCTAGGTAGGATGCCCCCACAAACAGCACGGGGATCTCCAGCGTCAAGAAGGAGACAGTTCGGGCTGGAGAGGTGGCTCAGGGGTTAAGCCTCTGCCTTGCAGGCAGAAGGTCCTGAGTTCGGATCCCAGATCCCACGTATAGACGCCAGGTGGAAGCGGGGGCGGCCTGCGCTTCTGGTCCTGGTAGGGCGGAGCTTGTGAATCCCCGGGCAGAAGGAGGTGGAGGTGTCCATGGTGGTTCCCGAATTCGTCCGTGGTTCTACACACACAGACACACGCGCATGCACACACATACACATACATACGCACACACACACAATTGAATAAAAAAAAAAAATTAAAAAAAAAAAAAAAAAAAGAAGGAGACAGTTCATCAGCAATCCAACATTTTTCTGGGGGCACAAGATCCTGCCCGTCTTTCTCTCTGCTTCTTTCTGTGTAGCTCTGGGTTCAATCTCAGCTCCTCTCAGCTGTAGCTTCCAGGGATCGAATTTAATTCGCTAGATTTGCCTGCAGTCACCCTCTGCCGTGGAGCCCTCTCGTCCCACCTGTGTACCTGCTTTCTAAACGTGTCCCAGCTCTGCCTGGCGCTCCTGGCGCTGACCACACACGGGAATTTGCCATATGGGCACCGCCCCCTCCCCGTCTCTGGCAGGATTCTCCCTCTGGGCCCTCTGGCTTTGACCGTCCATTGGACTCCGTGGTCCCTACAGCGAGTTTATTTTCTTTTCTGGGGTGCAATAATGTCACATGGCCCAGACTGGCCCTGCCCTTCTGGTTCTGCCACCCCTTGGCATGGTGACAGGTATCCATCAACACGAACACCTCTTCTCTCAAGCAGCTCTCCAGGTTGCCCCAACATGGCTGCAGGGGTCCCCATGTCTTCTCATCACTGCAACACCCCCAGCAGAACTTTGGGGGGGGCCTGTGTAGCCATCTTGGGGTCCCCCTAGGTGACTCACGACTGGACAACTTGCTTCACCTCAAATAGGTCAACGACTAGCTCTGATAACTTGTGTGCAAATGGGAGTTCCTGTGGCTAAGGGAGACACCCCAGGCAGGACATGCCCAGGTGCAGTGACCTTCATGCCCGAGACACCCCAACTTCCCTGAGAGTGCAGATAAGGTCCCCCTCCTGCGAGATCCCCCACTCCTCTCACAAGGTATTCAATAGGCGCCTCACTAATGTTGATTAACACGATTCAGGTCACCCCCAAGGAACACCAGGAAGTCTATTTATGCTTGGTTCACTTAGCTGGTGGCAGACAGAGTCCCACCTGGTCCAGGCTACCCCTGAATCCCAGCCTCCGCAGAGTGGGCACCTCCTGGCCGAGCCGCCCAGAGGGTTCTGGGAATCGAGAGATCCCCCTCCTGCAGCCCTCCCCCCACTCCCCGTCAAGACTCTGGGGTAAGGGTGTCCAGCCTCCGGCCTCCGGCTGGGCACTTCCCGGTCACGAGGGCAAAGGGTCGGCGAATGACAGTCTCACGTTCCCCTAGAGAAGCACCAGGAGACAGGGACAGAAGATGAGACGCCGGAGGGGACTGACCGCGACGGGACGGATCCCGACCCCGCCGCCCCAGCCCGACCCCTCCGCGCACCAGGGGCTCCTCGTCCATCCTGTTGAACTGGGACACGTCTCCCGGTCCCCGACAACTTCTGACGGCTGTCAGGGTGCAGCCAATCAGCGCCACAGACACCAACAAGCACAAGACGATTACCACGCCCGGGTTCAGGTGGGGCACAGGCGCCGGCGAGCTCCCTGACAGGGAGAAAAGGGACGTCAGAGCCCGGGTTCTTTTTTTATTTTTATTTTTTTTTTAAAGATTGTTTAATTTTTTTTATTATTATTTATTCAACTGTGCGCGTGTGTGTGTGTATGTGCGCGCGCGTGTGTCTGTGTGTGTGTGTGTGTAGAACCACGGACGAATTCGCGAACCACCATGGACGCCTCCACCTCCTTCTGCCCTGGGATTCACAGGCACCGCCCTACCAGGACCAGAAGCGCAGGCCGCCCCCGCTTCCGCCTGTCGTCTATACGTGGGATCTGGGATCCGAACTCAGGATCTTCCGCCTGCAAGGCGGAGGCTTAACCCCTGAGCCACCTCTCCAGCCCAGAGCCCGGGTTCTTAAGCGAATCCGGGCTGTCAGTTTCCCCTGAGCCCCGCCCCCAGCCCTCACTGAGCTGTCACTCGCCCTGTGGGCCTGCCTCCAGCTCTCACTGAGCTGTCACTCTCTCCCTCTGAGCTCCGCCCCCAGCCTTCACTGAGCTGTCACTCTCTCTGAGCCCCACCCCAGCCTTCACTGAGCTGTCACTCTTTCCCTCTGAGCCCCGCCCCCAGTCTCCACTGAGCTGTCACTCTCTCTCTTTGAGCCCCGCCCCCAGCCCTCACTAAGCTGTCACTCTTTCTAGGCCACCTCTCAGCCTTCGGTAGGATGCCGAGTCCTTAGTCTCGACGTTCCCCATCCAGTCTGGAAACAGTCCTGGGTCTCCCCGGGGTGCAGCATCTCACTAGCCAGAAGTAGTTACTAATCTCACGCACCTCTTTGGGCCCTGGTACACAGTCGGTGTCCAATCACTGCACAGGACTCTAAATTGGGGGCGCTTCCCTGCACACCCTAGCCTCTGTCTCCCCTGCTGGCTATGACCGGAACTGCACTCCGCTCCCCTGCGGGTTCTCACAGTGTCCGGTGCTGTGGATGCCCGTGCCAGGGGCGTTGTATGTTCCCTGAGAGGTCAGCTCTGAAGTGGGAGGTCCAGAAGTGAAAGCAGAGACGGTGTCTGGATGTGGGGAGCTGGAGGCTGCCGTGGAATCTGCCAAGCTGGGGTACCCAGTGTGTTGGAAGCCTGGGGTGGTCTCCAGTTGCGTGGAGGTACCTTCCATGGTGGTCAGGGAGCTGGTCGAGGGCCACTGCGTGGTTATGTTTGTGATGTTCTCTGATCCTCTCTCTGACAGCAAAGAGAAAGGCACACATGGGGATAAGTGAGGGGTTCAGGTGGGGGAGCTTCCATCCCACCCAGGAGTCAGAGAGTCAGTAACTAGTGTCTCCTGTGTGGCTCCCTCATGCCCTGCACCCCGGGAGCCCATCAAGCCCAAGCCAGCAGGCGGGAAGCCCTTTCAGCCCCTCCTTGCAGCCATCCTGCAAGGTGTGGGGACGGGGTTCAGCCACCCTGCACCCCGCCCATACCCACTGCCCAGGGTCAGCTCATGGCTTCCAGAACCTTCTTCAGCCCAGATTGCTATGTGAGAATCAAGAGTTCAGCAGTGACCCTGGGGGGAGTGAGAGGGACAGGACAGAGTCCCACAACACCCACACACACACCTCAATGTCTCCCACTGAGAATAAATGTGTCTAAAGCAGCCATGAATCCACGTCATAAGACGATTCTACTAAAAAGAAGATTCTGGGGTCGTAATGGACCCTGAGCCAAACTAGAACTGCACAGAGCTAGCTGCAGGGAGTTACAGCGGGGTGAGGAGGAGGTGAGGGACAATGGGGATGGATGCAAGAAGCTTATCTGTGGCCCCTACCCCCACAGCCTGGGTTCTGGCTTAAACAGGAGGAAATTAAGTCAGGCACTAAGAAGGACTTCCCAGACTTGTGGAAAGATTAGCAAAGAGCTGTGGTTCCTTGGCCTCACTAATGGCCCCAGAACACTTTCTCTCTATGTGTGTGGTGTGGGGGGGAGGGGGGTGGCGGCAGGTGACTCTGGGAGTTCCAGCCCAGCAGCAGGGGTTCTCTCGGTCTGCTGGTTTCGGGGAGCAGCACAGGTAGAGAGAGAAAACTTTCAGTCAGGTGTGGCTGAGCTGTATCGCCCCCAGCCTTGCCCTCGACGCGCTCTGGAGGACCCCATCTCTTCTTACCTGCTAAGAGGAGAAACTGGCCGGGTCTTGGCAGCAGCAGTCACAGCAGCTGCAGCAACAGTCTGACCAGCAGGAGAACGGGCAGCCGGGTGGCCGCCATGCCTGCTCCTCCGCAGGCCATACACCCCCTCTACCAGTGGGCGGAACTGCATCTCCAAGGGACATTAAGTGCCTAGCTCAACAGTGCCCTGCCAACCTCAGCATATGGTTTAGACTCAGACCCACCCCCAGCACCCCAAAAATCACCACCCTGACACTTCTTCCAGCTGCTGCTCTGGGATGGGCCCCCACTTTTGGGTACAACTCTCCCGTGTCTCCCCCCACACACACTGTGGAGTGGGGAATATGTTCCCCAACTCTGCCTCACATCCTGGTTGCAACCCTGTGACTTGGTCTTAGGACCCCCCAACCCACCTGTGTGGAAGTAACTGGAACCTTCTAGCATTTCTAGATCCCAATCCACCCCCAGAAGCAGATTTTCACAGTCTTTGTTTTCAGGTAGTCAGGCTGTGTTCAGGCTGGACTCCACTCAAGGCAAGTCTGTGGCTGCAGCCTCCTGTGGGCCGGGAGGACAGATGTGTGCTCAGCCACACATGCATTCTCAGAAATATAGGGCCGGGTGTCTGTGGGATGTGACCTGTGAGCCCCCACGGAAAGACTCAGGGTCCCCTTTGCCTCAGCCATAGATCCCATGGGGGTTAGGGATTTTTCCACCTGACATGTGCTAGAACCCCATAGAATGTTATAGAATCCCCTCCCGGCCACATATGAGCTGCCCTTCCTCTGCCATAATCAGCTGCCAGGTGTCATCCTGACAATTGAACTCTCCACAAGTGTGAAGAGTTAGTAGTTGCACAGAGGTGGTCCAACTTTTGGGGAACCACCCAGGTCATGGTGGGGGGCACTAGTCCCTTTATGGGGGAACAAGATGGAGGGAGCTAGTATAGTAAATTGGCATCATAATCTAGACTCTGCTGGTCTGGCTGGAGAGGTTTGCTGGTTTCTCAGCCATCCTATAGGTCTGCTGCAGACAATTCCCAAAGCCCCAGCCTTAGCGTGGACTCTACACGGAGCTGGAGGAGCAACTGTGAGAAGACAAGAGTACCCCCTTCTCTGCTCCCCTGAATTTCTCAGCAGCCCCCCCCCCCGCACCCCTACAACAGGCTCCCCCTTAATCCAGGACACAGAGACTCAGGCATAGGCTGCCATAGCTTTATTGAGGAGCACCACCGGGGTGCCCTCGAGGGCCGCCCTGCTCGGATGCTGGGGTGGGGGGCCCTAGATGCCCGGCCACAGGCCCTAGTGACCTCTGGAGCTGTGGCCTGAGGAGCCCCACGAGCCCCCCAAGCCCAGCAGCGCGTCAGTGGTCAGGCAGCTGCGCGTGTAATGCCCCTGCCACATAGCCTGCATTGTCTTGGCAGCCGCCTGCTGGTGCTGAAGGTGGCGCCGGGTCCGGTAGCCGCTCCAGGCCGCCTGGATGGTGATGGCCGCCTGCTGCTGCTGTAGCTGAGACTGCGGGCGCCGGGCGCTGCAACACCCCGCTGTGGCCCCCCGCGAGCCCAGCCCCACCCCCTGCACGACGCGAGTGGCCAGCGCGTGGCTGCACACGTGACAGACGCGTGGCTCGGATCCCATGAGCAGCATGACACTGGGCGCCGCGTCCAGCCGCAGGGTGAACGCCTGGCACACGCCGCACACGTCGGGCTGGCACGACAGGAAGCATCGGTACTCCGGGCCGCGGGGCTCCTAGGCGCCCACGAGGTCGCCGGCGGTCAGGGGCAGCAGCGCCCGGCTGGCCAGCTCCCTGCGCACGCAGTGGCCTCGCCAGCCCGCCTGGATGCCCATTACGGCCCTGAGCAGCCGCGCCAGATTCCTGCGCACCCGGTGGCCCCGCCACTGCGCCTGGATGAGGGTCGCTCAGTGTCTCCAAACCTTCAAGCAGCGGCGCACCAGGAAGCCGCGCGCGCCCGCCTGTATGGTGACCACTGCTCTCACGATGATGCTCTCCACCGACAGCAGCAGCTCCCTGGACGGCTTGCACTCGCCCATCTGGGAGTCCCACAGCCGGGGGCCCCCGATTGGAGCCCAGGCTGCCCGGGGTGCCCCGGGACGATGGGCGGGCTTCGCGGTGTCCACTGGGCCCTGGGGTACAGTGAGGGTTGGGGAGACCTTGTCACGGAAGATACCAGGATTAATGGCCAGAAGGGGAGATGTCTTGGAAGGCTCAGGGAGAGTCAGGGCTCCCATAGCAAAAGCAACCTGAGGACTCTGAAGAAGCCGAAGGTGCTGGGCCAGGCCGAAGTAGATTGGGGATCCTCGATCAAAGCTACTGTGAGGTCCCTGGGGAATATTGGGCTTCTGGCTTTGGAGGGCCTTCTCGGTCGGGGAACTGCTATTGTACCCAGCTCTCAGGGGATCTGGACCCTTGCTGGCACAGGGGGTCAGTGGCGACCCCTGGGTGGGACTCAGGGTGTCCCTAGAAGTTGTCTGCTCCTGAACAAGTCTCTGGAAGCCGTTGGGGGGTAATTCAAAGGCCAAGGACAAGTTTGGTACAGTGCTGGGCACCTTCTGTCCCTTCCTGCCATGGGCCATGTCCCCCAAGTAGATGACGGGCATCACCCCTGCTGGGATGGCCCCTGCGGGTGACTTGAGGTGATCCAGCAAGTTCTGGTTGGCACGTTTCTGAAGGGGAATGGAGGGGTGCACTCGGTCTGCAGAACTTTCTAAAAGCTCTCCAACAAGAGTACTCTGAATAGATCTGTAGGATTTCTTGGGGCTGATAGCTTCTTGGGGGTAACAGAGTCAGGCTTCTGGAAGCTTCCATGTGGGAAACATTGGGAGCAGTGTTTGGGGCCAGGGATGCTATGCCAGCCATTCCCAGGTTCTGGGGAACCCTGGGGCCTGCCTTCTTAGCCATGGGTCTCTGTGGAAGCCCTGGAGCCCCCGTGGTTGCCTGCTGTCTGTCTGGGGGCTGACAGTTTGGCTGGGGGTCTCTTCCTCAGATATCTCTGGGGGCCACTGGTCCATCCACAGGGTGTCCTCAAGCACCTCAGATTTGATGGAATCTTTCCTAGACTCAACATCTGCCTGTCCTACTTTTGGGGGTGAAATGTGCGGGGCTCCTGGTTCCAAGATCGCTGCTGCAGGTTCTTGATCAAACTGGATGGTTCTGGCCAGAACCAAGGGCAAGTTGATGGGACTCTGCTCTACCTTCCCAGTGTCCAAGGCTCGCGGCAAGGCAATCAGGCTTATGCTGACAGCCTGGGGCACAGTCAAAGGGAGTGAGGCGCTCTCCCTGGCCTGCGCTCCGTAGTAAGGATGCGGGCTGAGGCCTATAAGCATGGAGCCCGGGGTCACGCCGCCAGTCACAGAGCCCTGAGGGGGGTCAAGGATCATGTCCCTGGCCAGATAGGGAGCGGGGTGGCTGGGGGACATGTTGTTGGCCAGGGCTCCAGGGGACTCTCGGAGTGCATCCTGGGCCATGCCGCCTGCCACAGGCCCATGTGGGAAGCTGAAGGTCACAGGGCCAGGCACGGGCTTGGGGACCATAGTCAGGGCCACCGTGCTTTCTATGGGTAAGAAACCGCCCACCATGGCATAGTGGCAGTGGCAGCTAGCCGTCAGGCCCATGGTCACAGGATGGAGATGTGGAGCCAGCATGACGGGCATGCAGGGCTGTGAGAGGCTAGAGCCCAGGGGCAGGCCCGCTTGCAGCCAGCTTGCGTGACAGGGGCCGTGGCTGAGGGTCGCCACACTTCTCCAGGGCTGCCCGGCGGCCAAGCTGGCCGGGGTCACTCCAGGACTCATACTTAAGAACATCCCGGTGGCCACAGGACTTTGAGAGGTGCCGGTGGCTATGCCCCTGAGCAGGTTCTGACACGGGATGCTGCCGGTGTCCTCGGTACGGGTCACGGAAATCTGGGGTAGGCTCTGTGTGCGGTGAGTGTCTGAAGGGGCCCTGTGTCTCTGGGGGCTCCAGGAAGATGCAGGTTGAATTTGAAGGCGGAGCCCTGGGCACTAGAATCTCCAGTGGTGGGCACTGAAGAGGACAGGCCAGTTTTGGTCACAGGGTGAAGTGGCCTTCCCGGGCTGAGGGTGGTGGGTGAGGTCTGAGCCGGCTTACTGATGCCATGGCCCACCCCACACACCACGGTAGGGGGCATCAAGCTCAGGGACCCCAGAGCGTCCATGGACGGCTGGGAGAAACTGGAGTACAGAACAGGGTGCGTGGGGATCACTCCACTCGCTGCAGCGGGCACACCGGCCAGGCTAGGAGACAGCACGCCAACTATCACGGGTTGGTTGAGCCGCGGGGGCATCATGTACGACATGAGCGATTGAAAAAAGTTGGGGCTCACCCCGGTGCCCACAGATGAGGCAGCCACACTGGAGGGTACTACCCCTGTGGCCAGGGTCGGCTGGGTCAAGCTTGGGGTCACGCCGGGAGCCAGATACGGTTGGATGATATTTGGGGATCCTCTGTAGCACATGATCGTTTATGGGAAGCCAGCAGACACCTCATAGCACATAATCAGTTCAGCCAGATTTGGGGCTACCCCAGCATCCATGGACATAGCAGCCAAGTTGGGGGACACGGCATCAACCACTACAGGTTCCAACGGACTAGGACCTGACCCTGCAGCTTCCAGAGGGCAGTTGGGGAATGGGGTATGCTCGCCGGCCCCAGGGGACGGGCTGGGGTGCTGGGATTCCTGACCGGCAGCCGGGGCCTGGGTATCTCCGGGTTCACAGGTCTCGCTGGGCCCCTCCTCCACAAGGTACATGCAATAGTCGGATCCGCTGTTGGAATCCCACTGGAGGCTCAATGCCAGGTGAGCACTGTGCAGCAAGATGGACGGGATCCCTGGGGGGACCAACTGCATGCAGGGGACTGTGGGCCGGGGGCCGCCATACTCCTTGTGTTTGCTTCGGCCCGGGGGGCCTGTCCTCCTTGTTCCTGGACTGCAGCAACTGACACCCGCAGCTGTCCCACCAACTGTTGTTCCAGAAACCTTCCAAAAGGTCAGAAGGCACCGCCATGCTAGCGGTAGATAGCGAGGACCAGCTAGTGCCCTGGGAACTGTGTGAATCGCTGCAGCCCAGGAGACAGGGCGGCAGGGCCATGGGAGAAACTCTTGTCCAGCACTTTCCTGGGGTGCTGAGGTAACATGGACAGAAGTTCTTGGAGGATGGATAAGCGGCAGCTGCTGGCCGAGTCGTGCAGGCGGGGGATGGCAAGCAGCGATACTCGCACTGGGGTCCGTCCCTGCCAGGAGGTGGTCTTACATGGAAGGACCCTGGCCATCTGGCTCTTGAGGGACATGCGTGATTGACTGGCATCGTCCCTTCCCACCCACCCCCGCTTCAGTGTGGGGATCAAGTCCCTGCTGCCTGGGGACCCCAATCTCTGGGATGAGGATGGGGTTCTCTTGGTGCTGCCACTGGTGTCCTTGGCCAGCTGGTTGGCAGTCTTCCCTGCGGGGGACCCACAGGTGCAGGACGGCACCTGGCACGGGCTCTGACAGCTGTATCCTTGAGCCCCCCCATAGGTGGCAGACGGCTGGGCTGAGGAGGACTGCCTGCCTCCTCCACAGCCCAAGGACCTCCTGCACACGGCCCTATCCTCCCTGGGGATGGCCCACGGATGGGGGGGTCATCTTGCTGGCCGGAGGGTTGCTGGGAGCCCAGAGGCTGGTTGGTGCTCGGGCCTACGCTGTTGGCCATCAGCAGCCAGCAGGGACTCGTTGGTGGCTTGTGTCTGGGTCCCTGGGGTACTGGGGAGCCCTCGCCACGCACCATGGAATCCAGGTCCAATGAGGTTAGAAGCAGACAGGGGTCCCAAGCTGTTCCCACCCCCAGGGACATAATGGGGTTCAGACCTGTGGTCTGGGGATGCAGCCGGATAGCCACAACCGTCCTGGAGTAGAAGGTGTTCAGCGGGGGCCATGGCGAGCAAGGTGACCCCTCCAACATAATCCCGTCCCCAGGCCCCCAGAAAGCCCATGCAAGCTATCGCCCCCCGGGGGTCACCCTCCCACGGCGGTCCCACCTTGGCACACTGTGGTCGGACTACCCCCAGCAGGGGACCCCAGGCCCACAACAGACTCTCTTGGCGCCAAGTCACCTCCACTGGGTCGGACACCATCTTGGACATCTGGTCTCCTGCTGTTTTTAAAGTGACCTTGGGGGACCAGGTACCCAACTTCTGGGTCACATGCGACAGAGATGGGCCCACAGTGGCGCCCAGCTTGCGCTGGCACAACGCCATATGCTCCTCCACGCTCAGCACACAGGTTCAGTACCTTGGCCAGTTTGACCTGGGCCGCGTTGGTCAGCTCCCGCCACTGCTCACCGGGTGACAGGGCTCAGGACAGCATGTCACCCAGCTCACCCCACAACAGCGCCTTAGCCAGCTCTACGCCCAGCAGGCTGGGGAGCAGCGCCCTGTCCATGGATGGACCCAGCACCTTGTGGGACAGGGCTTGGCCCAGGCCGAGTGGATCTTGCTCTGCAACATTACTTTGGCCAGCAGCATGCGCAGGTCCCTGGGGGACCCCAGCACGGTGACCAGGTCTGTGCACAGGGACACTGTACAAAGGAGGACACATCCTCCTAGCCGGGCACCACCTGACTGTTAGGCGTGGATGGCGGCAGGGGTGGCGGAAGCAGCAGCCTGCCCGCGTGGCTGTTGCCCCAGGACTCCATGTTGCAGGGATGGTGCCTGGCGGCGGTCAGCAGCGGCATCAGTGTTCCAGGCACGTCCATGGTGGCCGCTTGTGGCATGGCCTGCATAGCTTTGCTCTGGGCGTGACCGTGGGGCTGGGCTGCGCCCCTTTCCTCCTGCTTGGTCCGGAGTCCAGCTTCTGGGTTACCCAGATGTCTCCAGAACTGGACTGATGCCTTGAGCCCGATCAGCAGCAGCTGTGATCAGCAGCCTTGTTGCTGATCTCCGTGGCCAGGTGCATGGCCACCTGCTCATGGGACTGAGCCTTGATCAGGCCAATGGGCAGAGAGGCCTGGGAGGGGACACAAGTCAGGCAGGAGATGAGCTGGGCCAAGGAGGGCGCTTTGATGAGCTTGGTGGTCGGAACCGTGCATGGGCCATATTTGCCACCCGGATAGCTCAGGGGCATCGGTCGTGATATGGTCGGGAGGTGGACGCTGCTGGACTGGGGCTTTCAGTGGCCCGGCGGTGGTGGTCGTCATCTGGGGCAGGCAAGGAGGGTTGGCTGGACTGTCAGGCAGGCTGGAGATGGCAGGCACCGGCTTCTGGAAGAAGGGGCCTGTGGTGTCTCCCACACACACAGCCGGCTCAGTGGCTAGCAGGAACTGTGCAGACAGCACCATGAGGTGTCTGGCCAGCTGTGGTGACATCTGGACCATGGGTGTAGGACCCTCGGGGAGCATCAGGGTCAAATTGCCGGCCTGGGGCATGGGGTTCAGAGGTCTAGTGAGGTGCGACACTGGGTGGGACCAGCAAGGGGTGGGCGTGACAGGCAAGGCCTTGGTGAGGGGCATGGCCAGCTGGGCTGGGGGCAGGATCACTGGCATCCCACGAGCATGTACACCTTGGACACGGCCCAGACCACTTCAGCCCGCTGCTCAGCCTGGGGTCTTGAGCAGGCATCAGACACCTTTGTCCATGACCCAGCCCTGTTCATGCCCACTTGCGTCTTGGGGGTTGTCTCTTTCTTTGTCACTTTGGGAGGACAGGTTTGGAATCTCTCGGTGTCTGAGGGGGCCCTGGGAGGAGGCCTGGGGACCACAGCATCTTGACACACATGAGGTCGAACTTGACCTTTGCCCTCAGCCAGGGAGACCTGGAGAGACATTCCGGGCAAGGCGGTGGGCTGCTTGGTGTCGGCCACAGCTTTGGTCTTTGGGAGATTCAGGTGGCCATGGGAGGGGATGGTGGGCATGCCTGGGGCACTTGGAGGTTGTGGGGGTGCCTTGGGACATGCAGAGGCCGGAGGGACAAGGCAGAGCATCCTCAGGATGGTGGCCACGGAACAGATCTGTGCGGGGGTCTTGGCGATCATAGCGGCCAGGCATGTGTGCGGGGACATGCGGGTGCATTGGCTCATCTGTGACGTCTTGGACGAGGCGGACAGGGGACTGGATAGCTGTGGGCCTCGCGTCAGGGCACTGAGCCCCCCCAAGGGCCCAGGCTGTGCTGGGCTCTTGATGATCGGAGCCCCCAGGTGCGATGGCAGCACAGACTTGCTCCCCAAGTTCAGAAGACACATGTAGGGGGGGATCTGAGAGGTCGGGCCTGAGGGCTTCATGGAGCTACTGGCGGACGTTGTCTGGGCCACCAGGCCCAGCTGGGGGAGCGATCTCATGACCATGAAGTGTAGCGGGGGGCTGGGCTGAGTAGGACCAGTTTTGGGGGTTGAGTGCATGGCCACAGGAGACTGGGGTAGCGGTACCCTGGATGTGTCTTAGGAAGAGTCTTAGGGAGCGGGTGGGCTTGCAGAGCAGCTTTGGGAACATCGACTTCCATCTGGGTTTTCTGTACCCTGTGGACAGCTGGGCTGTATCTTCCAGGCATGGCCAGCTCTGGGGATCCTGTTCTGGTGGCGGATTGGGGTGGCCCCTGCTTGCTCTTCACCACGTCGGTCTCTAAGTGTTGCAGGACGCATGAGCCCCTCTCAATCTTGATCACCAGGCAGGGCTGCGGCTTGGGGATCACCCAGAGGTTCTGTGGGTGCAGCAGCGCCACTCGGGAGATACATGAGGGCACCCTGGCCGGGGACATGAGGTTGTCAGAGGATGGGAATTGGGTCTCCTTGCTGACCATGATGGGCAAGCAAGTCTCTGGGGAGTGGAAGCGCACTTGCTGGGGAGGGTTGTACGGGATGTCGCCTTTGTCCTTCTCCTTGTCCTTGCTCAGCGATCAGGTGAACAGATGGCGGGAGCACAGGAGGCGGCGTGTGCTGAAGCATCGCCAGGCCTCCTGGATGACCTTGGCCACGGTCATCTGTGACACCACCTTCTGCCACAGCCGGTAGCCGCGCCAGTTGGACTGGATGATTGTGGCCGCCCACGAGTGCATCATGTCCATCTCGTCCACCAGGATGTTTTTGAAGGCCAGGCTCTCCACCACGGCCCGCAAGCACGGCACATAGCCTGAGGACGGCGGTGACTCCTTGGATGTTGGGAGCTCATGCTGAGGTGCGGGGTGCACCCCCTTCTCCAACAGGCAGGGGAGGGTCAGGGGCGGCAGGAGACAAGGTCCGCTTGGTGACAGCTGGCAGGGGTATGGCATTGGTGGTGAAGGCTGCATGGTGGCCAGTACCTGGGGGGAGAGCAGTCAGGACAAGGGACATGGGAGGGTGGACAGGTTGACAGATGGATGGAAGAGGGGTTGGCTAGATGGACAGACGGATGGGCAGATGGATGGATGGATGGATGGGTGGGTGGGTAGATGGATGGATGAATGGATGGAAGGATGGGTGGGTGGATGGATAGATGGGTGGATGGATGGATGGGAGGATGGATGGATGGATGGGCGGGAGATGGATGGGAGGACGGGTGGATGGATGGATGGGAGGACGGATAGATAGATGGGTGGATGGATGGATAAGAAGATGGATGGATGGGTGGATGGATGGGAGGATGGATGGATGGATGGATGGATGGGAGGATGGATGGATGGATGGGAGGATGGATGGAAGGATGGGTGGGCAGATGGATGGGTGGATGGGAGGATGGATGGATGGGAGGATGGATGTATGTATGGATGGGTGGATGGGAGGATGGATGGATGGATGGATGGATGGATGGATGGATGGATGGATGGGAGGATAGATGGATGGATGGAAGGATGGGAGGGCAGATGGATTGATGGATGGGAGGATGGATGGATGTATGGATGGATGGGAGGATGTATGTATGTATGTATGTATGTATGTATGGGTGGGTGGGTGGATGGATGGATGGAAGGATGGGTGGGCAGATGGATGGATGGATGGGAGGATGGATGATGGATGGATGGATGGGAGGATGGATGGAAGGATGGATGGAAGGATGGGGGGAAGGATGGGTGGTCCGATGGATGGGTGGATGGGAGGATGGATGGATGGATGGATGGGAGGATGGATGGATGGATGGGAGGATGGATGGATGGATGGATGGATGGATGGATGGATGGATGGATAGATGGATGGAAGGATGGGTGGGCGGATATATGGGTGGATGGGAGGATGGATGGATGGATGGATGGATGGGAGGATGGATGGATGGATAGAAGGATGGGTGGGCGGATGGCAGGATGGATGGCAGGATGGATGGCAGGATGGATGGATGGAAGGATGGATGGATGGATGGATGGGAGGATGGAAGGATGAGTGGGCAGATGGGTGGGTGGATGGGAGGATGGATGGATGGATGGATGGTTGGATGGGTGGATGGATGGATGGGTGGGTGGATGGATGGATGGAAGGATGGGTGGGCAGATAGATGGGTGGATGGGTGATGGATGGGTGGGTGGGTAGATGGGTGGGTAGGTAGATGGGTGAATGGATGTGTAATAAGAGGAAACATGGATGGGTGGTTTTCATTTAGATTCTTGGGAAGCAGAGGGATGTGGGGCCCTGTTGTGTAGTGCTGTGTGTGGAGAGAATGTTTTCGCTACGCCTGGGCCCCAGCACCTACCGGGAGTATGGGGCATGCATGTGGCCCTTACCGTGAAAGGTCATAGAGTTGGACGTTGTGCAGGCCAAGACGGTGCAGTCTTGGCCGCCAGCCTGGAGGAGCCTGTGGTCAGTTCTCAATACCACACAAGGCACCAATAAAGCTCTGAGCTGGTTCTGTGGTAAGAAAGAGTGTTGTATGGGCAGCTGTGGGGGATGGGAAAGAAGGAGCAACCCAAAGCAAGGAACGCCCAGCTGTGGGGATTGTTCTTTGCTGCATCATCAAGAAGATGGGCCAGACTGGGAGAAGGTTCTGGAAGCCCAGGCGGCTGCTGTTTCCCTAGTACCTTTCCAGAGGCCTCAGAACTCTGTTCCTCTTGCTTTTGTGGCAAAGGCTCTAACCTCCGCGCCATCTCACATTTATTTATTTTTTAAAAATCATTCTCTTTTGGTGAGACAATATACTCTGTTGACCTGGCCTGTGCCCCCCTCTGTATTCTCCCGCTTGCAGGGATTTTCCGGGGCCCACACCAGCCCCTGCTGCCCACCACGGAGGGTCTAAAGTGTCTTCTCAGCCATAGGTTGAATGACGGGGCAGGGTGGGGGGGAGCCCAGGAGCTTGTGACCACAGCCTCCACTGAGGACAGAGGCGGCAAATGTAACACCTCGTATTGAAACTGAGTCAGGGAAGCGGGACATCTCTTTTGGATCACTGCAGGGAGTCAGGAAGCATCTAGGGCCGGCTGGCTCAGCAGCTTGGCTTTCTAACCTGAAGTTGAATCCCAGGGGTCCCTCCCACTTAGGTGCTCAGGACACCCCGGGACTCACAGCTCTGAATCGGAGCCCCCATTCTCTTGTGCTCTGTCCCCCAATGTTTGAAAGTCAAAGTTTCTGGGGGGAGCAACTTGAGATGTCCTCCCGCCCCGCAGCTGGGAGGGTCTGTTCAGCGCAGCCTGAAGTCACAATGGGCTGCTGTCTGAGGTGAGTGGCTGGTGGCAAAACTCATCCTAGCACAAGACAACATATGGGATTCCTGTCCCCCAACAGGGTACACCCGTCACCCTGGTGGCACTGGGAAGGCAGAAGCAGTGGGACCTGGATTTCCGCTTGGTCCGTGATCAACAGCCAACCAGCCACCATGAGTTTAGGGGATTCTCAGAGTTGGGGAGCAGCTGGCTTGTGGAGTACGAGATGGGGCACTACACCAAGGTCCTCAAGGGACAAGAAGGTTGGCTCAGGGCCCACAAGTGCTTGTATGAAGAGCTGGGGAGAGGCCACAGCCCTCGGTGACAGGCCCCTCCCCCAGGTGCCCCATGAAGCTGTCTCTCTGCCCACTGACCTGTCTCCAGAGCTGTTCGCTGCGGCCTCATCAGCCTCAGGACCCCTGAGCTAGAAGTCTTTGTGACTTAAGGCTGAGTTCCGGCCAATCACCTGGTTTGTGTTCTAGAAGATAGGACGGGGGAGGGGACCCCAAGATCTCCATGGCTGTTGCTTCCCACTTGATTACCCTTACAAGTTAGGGTCCCCAGCACAGAAGTGACCCCCACACACCAAATCTCCACCTATCTCGACCCAAAGGCTTTCACTGCCTTTGGGGCCTGCAGGCAACGTAATTGATACTAGACAGAAACACGTCCCCAGGTGTGAGTCACCACAGTTTTAAGTCAAGGCTGAGGAGCACTTTGGCCCCAGGATCGGGATCGGGAGCCAAGGCCAAGGATGGGCCAACCTGGTGGGGGCACTAAGAGGTGCCGGAGCCCAGCCTCAGGGGGAGGGAGGATGCCCCCAAACATGCTCCCTCTTTCTGCTGTCATGCCCCAACACAGTTATCAGGTTTTAGCAACTCAGCTCAGAACTGGGGGGGGTATGCTGGGTCCCCAGGTCCTTGATGGTATCAGTTTGTCCCAAGTGGAGTGCCGATCCTGGTACGCCAGGTAGGTGCAAGAGTCCTGTGGTCAGGAAGAAAGGAACTTCCGGTTTCATTCTGTTTTGTGTCCTTTGAGTTACTTCATTTTATTTTGCAGTTGTAGGAAGGTCATCAAGGGCTGGAGCAGGCTGGGGTCCCTTCCTCCACACACCCCCCCCTGTTCTGGTTGGCTCCAGTTCTCCTTCTGCAGTCCAGGCTGGTCCAGACGGCCCCATGCTCCTGCTTAGCCTTGCCATAGGTGCAGGTCCAATCAGTTATTCACAAAAGGCAGCAAAGTTGGACAAAGAGAAAATCTGGCTGTTTGTTTTGTGTGTCACGTGCACTGTGCACTGTGTGTCCCTGTGGAGCACCAGGGGTGACTTCGGGAATCATCCTAGATTGCTTCTGCCTCCTTTCTACTTTGCTCTGGGGTTTCTCAGGCTCTACCTCCTAGAGCTGGAAGTTAAAACTGCTGTCACTGTTTGCAACTGGTTTCTTAGGTGGCATGTGGGATTTGAATTCAGGACCTTCTGCTTGGGAGACACAGGCTTAATCCCTGAGCCTTCCTGCCGCACTCAAGAAAATTTAGCTGAAGCCTGTTGAGCAGTGAAAAGGAGACAGGAGAAACGAAGAAAAAAAACAAGAGAAAAAGAACAACAAAAAAAAGAGGACGAGGTGTCCCCCTCTCCCCCAAAAATCCATCCCTTGTTAACGGGTTCCCAGACTTTTGTGCAGGCTGCTATGGGGCTGGGCCCCCAAGATGTGTCTCCTGGCAGCTGTGCTTGGGCCCCGGAACAGGCACCTGGAACCAGGGTGTCCTTCGGGGCGGGGGCTGGAGACCCTCCTGCCTCGGCCACCCAAGAGGTCACAGGATGGTTCTTTGTGATGATCCCACTCCTGGGCCCCTGGGCCTGGTTCTCCACACCCTCTCACGAAACCTTACATAAGGGGGGCAAGGCTAAGAAGGAGCATGGGGCCGTCGGGACTAGCCTGGACTGCAGAAGGAGAACTGGAGCCAACCAGACCAGAGCGGGGTGGAGGAAGGGACCCCAGCCCGCTCCAGCCCTTGATGACCTTCCTACAACTGCAAAATAAAATGAAATGCAAAAGCCTGTTTGTGGAACTCAAGGGTCAAAGTGCCCGGATGCAGTGTGAAGGAGCTGCAGGGGCCTTGGGAGCCTTTGGGGGAAGCTGGAGAACTGGCTCAGTGGACAGCTTGCCTAAGGAGACAATCAGGCCCTGGGCTCCAACCCTAGGAAAATGCTCTGTGACTTCCAGGAATGTGCTCAACCTCTCTGAGCTTAATTTCTCTCAAACTGGGAGCGTCAGGCCGGCGCTTGTGGCCACATCTCTGGAGCAGACCAGCGTGTGCGTGGGGGAGGGGGTAAAACACCTTCCCGCCCAGATGAGAGAGGGCAACGCCTGGGGAGCCTGAGTCACCCTGCCTCCACCTCTGCCACGAACTAAACGGAAGCCGCTGAGCATTAAGTGCAAACTTGGCACTGCACGCTGAATTAGGTTCCCCCCACATTGAGCTGCCCCCAGTTTGGGGGGCCCTTCTTCCTCCTTTCTCGACCTAGGCCTCCCTCCTCTCCGCCCACTGGGACCGGCCATCCTCCCCCACAGGCAAAACAAACATTAGGAGGGGGGGAGAGGGAGTGGGAGGAGAGAAGGGCGCCAGATCACCAGGGCGCCTAGATGGCACTCGCCGCGCACCAGATGTGCGGGCCCCACCCAGCCCGGAGGAAGAGGGGGAGCTGGGGGGAGGGGGATGGGAGCGCGCCAGGCCCCGCCCACCCCCGGCCTCGGCGGGAAAAGGAGGCGGCACACAGTCCGAGTGGAGTAACGAGACTTTACAGGGGGGGAAAAAAAACAAAATACACGAGAGCGAGCGAGGCACGGAGAGCGAGCGTAACCCGGGCGCCCTGGCCCCGGAACGTGGCGTCGCAGCCGGAGCCCTCCCAACCTCACTCCCTCACCGCGGGGGCGGGGCGCGGGGAGGAAGAGGCGGGGAGCGAGGCGGGAAGGGGCGGGAGGAACTATTGGTCTCTTCCCTTTTCTTACAAACAAGAAGGACCCGACGAGGAAACACAGGCCACACGCAACCCGACGTTTGTTCCCCAAAACAGAACATTATATAGGGCGGAATCCTGATGCGGCGCGCTGCTCCCTCCCGACAAACGGTCGAGGACCAAGAAAGCAAAGAGCCCATAAAAGGGGAAGCGGGGAGCTCATTAAAAAAAGGGGGGGGGAAAGGCAGGGCGTGAGACCGCGGCGCCTCCGGTGTTCTGCGGCGGCACAAAGGAGCGGCCGGGACTCGGGCTTGTGCAACAGGCGGAGGGGCCGCCGCGGGGGTTTATGCGCTCGGGGTCCCCGCCGGCCCAGGCGGGGGTCCGGCTTGTCGAGTTCGGGAGGGGCCGCGAGCCCGCCGGCTCAGTACGCGGGCACCTGCGGCAGCAGCTGGCAGCCGCTGTTGACGTGGCTCAGCACCTTCTGCTTGAGCTGCGCCACCTGCTCGCGGAGGGCGCCGGCGGCGGCCGCCAGCTCGGTGTTCTGGCTCTTGAGGGTCTTCACCTTCTCCTCCAGCCGCGAGATGCGCTCGAGCTTCCGCTTGCGGCACTTAGACGCGGCGATGCGGTTGCGCAGCCGCTTGCGCTCGGCCTTGATG
The DNA here is from genome assembly GCA_023101885.1 of Typhlomys cinereus. Classification (NCBI taxonomy): domain Eukaryota; kingdom Metazoa; phylum Chordata; class Mammalia; order Rodentia; family Platacanthomyidae; genus Typhlomys; species Typhlomys cinereus. The sequence continues at coordinate 182,347 of JALPQD010000504.1, forward strand.
CGCTCCTGCGTGTCCATGTCGATGGGCGACAGCGGGGGGCTGTCGCCGAAGCTCGGCACGTCGGGCACCGTCTGCGGCTCGTCCTTCAGCGCCGCCACCAGGCGCGGCGGCACGGCCGGCGGGGGCGCCGCGAAGGCCATCGGCTCCACCGCGAACCCCGCCGCGTCCCCCGCGAACCCCGCCGCGTCCCCCGCGAAGCCGCCACCGCGGCCGGCGCTCAGGTTGGCGTAGACGGGCGCCTCCGGAGCGCCGGGCACGGCGGGGGTGGCGGCCCCCAGGTCTCCCGGGGCGGCCGGGGGGGCGCTGGCCGGAGCCCCCGGGACGTCGTGGGTGGCGCTGCCCGGAGCCCCCAGCTGGTTCTGTTTGTGCAAATCCTCCAGCGCCTTCACGAAGCCCTCGGCGAACTCGTGCTCGTCGGGTGCCGCCACCTTGGGGTGCAGGAACTGCGGGCTGGTCGGGGTGGTGGTCACCAGCCCGTTGGACTGGATGATGAGGCGCTCGAGTTCTGGCGATGCCAGCTTCAGCAACCCGAGCTCAGGCGACGCCAACAGAGCGTCGGGGGCCAAAGAGACCCGGCCGCTGTCCGGGCGCAGGGGCGCCGGGCCGGGGCCCGCGGATTTCAGGGTCGCCGTGGCCGCCGCCGTGTCTTGCTTGGTCAGGCTCAGAGTCAGCGCGTCCTTCTTGAGCATCGCGCCCGCCGCCACCGAGGCGGCCGTCGGGGGCGCCCCGGGGAATGCGCGCCCCTGGGACGCAAAGCCGCCGCCGCCGAGGACCCCGCCCCGGCCGCTGAGCGTCTCGTCGGTGTAGAAGGGCGTTTCCATGCCCGGCGCCCCGCTGCACGCCGCCTCGGCCGGGGGGGGGAGGGATGGAATGGCCGGGGCCCCCCCGCGCGCCGACGATCCCCCCAAATCCGCTCAGGGATCCGCGCGCTGGCCCGCAGCTCCGGCGCCGTACGCCACCCCTGACGTCTCCTTTTTATAGCCTGGGTCCTCCGCTCCCGCTCGCCATTGGGCGCGGGTGACGTCGTTCGTTTGCATAAGGGGGCGGGGCCGCTGCCGCCCCCAGCCGCCGTTACCCCGGCGACACGCGCCACAAGTCACAACAGCGCAGGGCCTTCTGGGTTGACGTCATGGGGGCGGAGCGGCGCAGGCCGGGGGCCGGGGTGTCTTCACGCGCTCTCCGTCGCGCGCTCTCTCTCGCTCTTTGTCTCTCTGTCTCTTCTCTCCCTCACCTGTCCAAAGCCAGTCCTGGGATTGTGCGATGGGAGGTGGCAGCCCCCTTCCTGAGCGCGTCACGCTCCACAGTGACCACACCCCTCTCGCCCTAGCGGGAGGTGGGGGGGATGCAGCTGAGGGGGGGGATGGGCGGCCTGTCTGCGCAATGCAGTCCTTATGGAAATGGATGTGGGGTTACCTAGGGGTCCCCTTCCCCTTGGGGGGCCCCGCTCGCCAAAAGCAGAGGGTATATGGAAGTTCTGGAAGCGCTTGGATCTTTAGGGTTTTGCCTGAGTTGAGCGCAAATGTCTTTACAGATGGGGAGACTAAGGATGGAGAGAAACTGTGCACCCCAAGGGCTTAGTTGGTCGTCAGGGTCTTCACCCTGGAGTTTGAGGACGATCGAGCTAGCCTCCTGCCTCAGTTTACCCAGAGTTTGCGGCCCGACTGGGCTCCTATCCCAACTCTCCCTGGTCACGAGAGACGGATCCACTTTCTTCTCTCTGGGGGACCCCGGCAGGGCCTGGGGCGGGTCCCTGGGCGAGGTGGCGCCTCCTGGGGCGGAGCCTCGAAGCCAGGATCTTAGGGGGCAATTAGCTGTCAGGGAAGCAAGCTGTGGGGAGGTGTGGAAGTGACGGACCCCCACCCACATGCTGACGTGTCTGTTCCAGGCAGAGCCCCTCCCTGGGCTTCTCATCATACTGAGAACACAGCATCCCACACTCAGTCATGTGGGGTGTCTTGCGGTGTCTTTTCCTGGACGCCCCACATTCCTTACCCTCTGGCAGTCCCGGACATCCTGATTTGCAAAACCCAGCCCCTCTCACCCCAGGACCTTTGTACATGCCCCGCATGTGCGCTGTGCGTGGTACAATCCTGTCCCAGGCCAGGGGAGTGTCTTCCCGCCTGTGACTCTTTCTTTCCACACACGTGGGTCTGTACTCCAGAGCCAGGGGAGGGGGGGTGTGTTGAGAGGAAGCCAGGCTCCCACTGGCACACTGTCAGCCGGGGCTTTGGGGCGCCAGGCTGGGGCTCTTTGATCCAGAGGCTGATCGGAGCCTGTGGGGCCCAGGGTTGAGAAGATGGGGGCGAAGGCAGGAGACTCCGCCCCCCGAACCTTGCTGGATGCCGCTGCATCCTGAAGTGTGCAGGATTAGACTCCTGTTCATCCTTCAAAACCCAACCGTGAAAGCCCACCTGGCCAGGCTCGCTGGTCTATCATCCCCGCACCCACCCGAGAGGTGCAGACCCGAATACTAGGGTTCCCCGGAGATCCAGCGAGTTTGAGAAAAGCCTGGCTATATGTGACACTCTCTGGAAATAAAGACATTTATTTATTTATTTATTGTGTGTGTGTGTGTGTGTGTGGGGAAAGCGCGCACGCAGTCCCCCACTACCACAAATTATGCAGTCGAGTTTCCCACATTTGGGGAAATCGCAGGGGTCAGCACGTCCGGAGTGCAATGGATGAGCCTCACCCTGAGAAAACCGCCTTCGTGATCGCGGTATTTGTCCTGCCAGGTAAGTATATGGAAATAAAAAAATAACAACAATAATAATAAATACAACAGGGACCATGACATAGCTCAGTGGGGGAGGCGATTGCAGCAAAGCTGGCGGCCTGAGTTGAATCCCCAGAAGCCCCATGATGGAAGGAGAGAACTGGTTTCTGCAAGTCGACCTCTGCACCTGCGTTTCTTACATTGGCCGCGAGGCAAAGAAGTCTGGATGGGGCTCCATCGGGAGGTGGACCACATGTCCCCTGCGATGGTTTTGGGGGAGCCCACTGCAGTCCCAGTGCTGCATGGAGAGGAAAGAGGCTGCCCTCCCCCCTTGCAGCCCCTCACTATAGACTTTGGATTATGTCTCCCAGGGCCTGGGGTCCAATCCTGATGCTTTGGATTCCTCCCCCATCAAGACCCCCAAATGCCAGCGTGAAGACCCCTCCTTCCCTCCCTTACATGGATTTTCTGGTTTTTAAAACGACAGAGGATCGGGTTTATTTTGTCTTTATTTTACTTAAGCTGAAGATGAAGTTCAGCAAACATGGAAGACATAAGGACCCTTCATAGTGCAGGAGGTGGGGCTGGGGTGGGACAACCTCCAAAGTGGGGGCAGGGTTGGAGGGGGACCCCCCCAAGGCTAGGGAGCGGGGCTTGGAGCCTCTCTGACTGGGACAGTTTCTCTCCCCCAGGTAGCAGGGCTACAGCATGCTTTAGGGTACAGTTACCTGGAGAGGTGGGACCTCCCCTCCCCATCCTTGCACCTAAGCCTAGGCTCTAACCACAAGTGTCTGTGCAGCCACTGACCGGAAAACCATCTTGCAAGTGTGTGTATGTGTGTGTGTGTGTGTGTGAAGGGGAGCCCCTCGTATAGATGGCATCGGACAGAAATACACAGGAAGAGCCTGAGTGGGAGCCAAGGACCCATACCACCATTGCCCACTCTGCACTGTCTTTCCCATCCACACAACACCTGCCCACTCCATACCGGATCAAGCCGCGTTTGTTGATAAACTAATTAAGGGTCAAGTCTGAACCCTCAAAGGGCTCTTACAGTGCAGGGAGGGGTGGGGGTGGAGCAAAGAACTCATAACACCCCCCTTAGCTGGGGAGGAGTAAGAGGGTCCAGAATTCCAGCTTTCCTCCTGCCCAGCAGGAGGATGGGAGTCCTATGGGTTTCTCTTCTGTTTGATTTGCCCAGGCCTTCACTGGAACCTTGGCCAGACTTACTGAGCACTACTACATTCGTGAGGGTAACGGGGGGGGGGGGGGGGGGGAAAGAGCGGGGTTTCTCAGACATCTCACCTCTTCTTCTGGGGCAAACTCTCCCTCCCCCAGGGAGGAATGGGGGGGCACAAAAATGTGGCCCATCCAGCCAGCCTTGGGGAAGGGGCAGGAGGTGCAGACCTGGGCTTTGGGACACCCTGTCTCAAAGGAAACACCAAAAATAAACAAATGTTGGGAAAGCCCTTCAGGCCCCTGTCTGTGGGGGACTGTTCTCTGGTGTGGGCTTCCAGAAAGATCTTTCACAGAGAAGTCCTGGGGTCACCTACAAGTTTGTGAAGCCATACTTCCTGTTCTGTACACAGATGCACACGCATGTTCACACACATCCTCACATGCTTGCACACACATGTGCATACACAGGCACACATGGGATGAGGATGACCTCACATGCCCCCCTCCACTCCCATCCACTCAGGATGTGTGAAGTAGGTGCTTATCAATGTCTCAGCCATGGCCTTTGAGCCTCAGGCAGGGGGTCCAGGGTGCCCCAGGACCCTGCCTATGGACAAAGGGGGATGCCACCAACAGCCGTAACTCCCCAGCATCTGCCTTCCAGGTGAGGTGCAGACACTGCTAGCAACTGGCCTCTGGAGGGACCCCTGCCCCCCATCCCAGGACCAGCAGCCAGGAGCTCCTGTGCCCACAGAGTAGACAAACCAATTCCCACCTCTCTGGGGTCCTTGAAGGACCATCGCTGACCCTGTCCCCTGGGGGAAACTGAATCAGCTTTGAGCATGGGAGAGGGGGGCTCCTTCCACAGCAATGAGGCGTGGGGAGGCATGGTACTGGGGAAAGTGAGGCACGAGCTGTCTAGGGGTGGTGGGGGTTGGGATTATGTGGGAAGAAATTTGTTTCCCTTCAGAAACACAATATATGAATCCCCCCAACACACACATGTAGGACTCAGCTCCCAGGTGGCTTCCTGCCTCGGTTTCCCCAAAGCACAGTGGGGGCCGCAGAAGTGGACTCTTTAAGGGGGAAGTAGTCTGGGAGCTGGAGGAGCAGCAAAGGAGGCTACTGTGCTCCCACTGCCCTATTGCCCCAGATTGATGCCAACTATGGGTGGTGGCTGAGCGGAGAGCAGATGGGGCGGAAGTGATGGATGGACCAGTGGGTGCGCGATGGGCAGCTTTGTGTGCTGATGGAGGAGCAGGTGGGTGAACAGGTAAGCACTTGACATGGGTCTGGACCTTGGGACCTCTGAGTCCTTGTGACTCCGGCTCCTGCGTCCTCTGGTCCCCCTGGGCCATGGGCGGCGGGGAAAGAGGCAGTGGACGAGCTACCTGCCTGCCTGAGTCACGTCTCCATGGCAACCGGAGCCTGCTGAGCCTGTCAGAGCTGCTGTGGTCATTACCTCTGTGGTCAGCATCACCACTGCCCCCTTTGTGGAGGTCATGGCTTTTTTTACCCAGGCTTCGGCCAGCAGGGTGCCGCACCCTCTCAGCCTCTGCGGAGGTCAGTGTGTCTGGTGAGGAGGAAGTGCCTGGCACCAAGTAGGAAGCACAGCCAGGTGAAGCCCCGCATGCTTTGCTCTTCCACACCATCGCTGCGGCTGCCAGAATGTCTCCCCAGCCCCTCCGGGCCAAGCCTTTGCCCATCCATACACTCAAGGCCAGGCAGACAGCAGTGCCAACACTCCACTAGGTCCTGGACACTTGGGGTTCTCCCCAGAACCCCTTCTGTCCTGATCTCAAAGCACAAGTCCTGTAGGTCGCCTGGCTTCCATGAAGGGGATTTGGGTCAACACAGCCATCTGCAGCTGCGCATAGCGCTGGTGTGTGTGTGACAGTCCTTCATTGCTGGAGAGGCATGTGGTGGTCACAGTGGGCACCCACCCCAGCAGGCCTCACCCACCCGCCCTCGCTTCTTATTAAACCCCAGAGGTCCAAGAGGCTGGAGGAGCAGCTGGGCATGTGTGGTGAGTCATCCTGGGAGGTTGCACTGGGCAGGTGCGGCTGGCCTGGGCACTTGCTCTGTGCCAGCCTGTGCCCGTGGTCTGGCTCATAGTAAATCGGGAGCTGTCCTGGGCCCTTTACACCTGTTGCTCTGCTCGCTACCTTCTGCCCCCCATGCCAATGTGTGGTGCTTTCCTGTGACCCCCTTTTCTAAGGCCCCCCAAAAGCCACGGGCTAATGAAGACAAACCTCTTTGAGCTGCCAAGGTCAGTACTGCTAGGGTGGAGTGTCATGGTCCTGGAGCACAGGAAGAGGGACCCCTAGCCAACAGCTCTGTGGGTGCAGGTTGAAGCCTGGGCTCCTGGGGGTAGTGGGTGGATGGGCTGTCTGTGCCAGAGAAGTCAGGAATATCTTTAGATGCTGACCACAGCCATGAAATATGTCCTCGTTGTCCTGTGGGCAGCTGGGTACAAGGGGACCAAGGGTTTGGGGATCTGGCATGAGCAGGACTCAGGGTCTCCCTTACCGTGCCCTCAGGGGTGGGAGGGAACCAGAGATGGGGAGTTCCCAGTGCTGCCCAGGAGCTCAGCTGAGGCTGCAAACCCATCCCCTCAACAGGGTGGGAAGAAGGCCCCCAGCCTGCCTCCTTCTGAACCCCACATGGCAGGGATGTCCCCCAAGGGGTCCACTGCCCTCACACCCCCAGGCCTCTGTGCAACCAGGAGCCTGACCTGAGAAGCAGCTGGAGTGGCAGTTTCGCGACATTGGGCTGAGATTGCTTTGAGTCTGCAGCTCCGCCAGCTGCCAACTCCTGGTCATGCTCCTGCCCCTTCCTCCACAGCAGCGGGGGTGACAGTTGGGGTCACCATACCCATCTGTAGGCACCGGCCATTCTTGATTCAGGGCACCTTCCTAGTCCTGAGGCTCTCTGGGGATCCCCAAGGTCTGCAGGGACGGCAGCTTGTCCTTGGGCCTTGTAAGTCACGGGAGCTTGAGCCCTGACATTGGAAGGCGGTGGTGCCTCAGGTCCCCAGACATGTGAGGGGTTGAAGATCAGCAGAGGAACCACCAGGAAGAGGGGGTGGGGGAGCTCAGCCAACTGAGAGCCGCTGACATCACTTGGAGAACAGGAGCCTGTGGGCAGGGGGGGCTCCTGGCCCCAGAGAGCTGGGGATGTGGGTGGGGTATGTGGCTCCTGCTTCTCTACACAGGCTTATTCGCCCCAGATGACCCATGTGTACCCGGGGCTGACGCACTGCACTGCCACTAGCCCCGCAAATCCCCCCTCCCATAAGGCAATGCCAGGGACCTCACTGCTCGCAGGTGCCTGAACTTCCGACTTTATTTTCCTCGAGGGGTCGGGAGGGGCACTGGACAGCACCCAGCGCCTCCCACCCCAGGCAGCATTGACTGCGGGCTGTAGGATAGGCGCCTGCAGAGAAGCTGGGGCGATGCAGATATCCTGGACACTTCCAAAAGCCGAGGCCGGCAACCCTACTGCTTGTCCCGGCAGCTGGCTTCTTCTCCAGCTGACTGCAGCCAATGGTTGGGAGGCTGCCGTGGCCTCGGCTGCCGAACACGCCTGGGGGTAATGGGAGAGCACGCTGAGCCCAGCACCCAGAGACCAGGGGCCTGCAGCAGAGACTCGGGGTCAACTAACCCCCCCTTCTGCAGGACCCTCAGGGGAGCCCCACACACACCTCCGCCCGCGCCACCCAGTCCGCAGCCCTTCTACATCTTCTGCTGCTGGGGCCTCCTCGCACACCATGTCGATGACCTCATCAGGGATGCGCAGGTACTTGATGGTGCTGCCTTGGATGTAGCACTTAGGCATGAGCCAGAACTTGTCCCCGTCCTGCGGGGGAAGGGGGCTCATGGGCCGGGATGTGGCCAAAGCTCCCACGTGTCCCCCCCAGGCCCCTAAGCCAGGAGTGCAGATGACTTTGCGGAGGTTGATGTTCATCCAGTTGTTGCAGGTTACCAGATGCCGTTGTATGTCTCCCCGTCCTTCAGCTCCACCAGCTGCAGGGACAGGGATGCTCAGTCCATGTTAGCCATGCAGACTCAGGCAGGTGCCCCAGGAATGAATGAATCGGCCCAGGCAGGAGCCCTTGGGCAGTGGCGCAGCCCGTGGTCCTGGTGCTGCAGGAGCCGTGGTGGCACAAGGCCCTGGTTTCAAGCACTGCATAAGAGGACAAAGAGGAAGGACACAAGGAAGACTGGCCAGAAGGCTGGGCCGTGGGCTGACCACCCAGCCTAGGAACTGAGCTGGGTACTCAGAGCAGCTGGGGTGGAAGGATCCTATTCCTAGGAGACGTTCCCAGACCTCCACTCCCACCACCCACCTCTGGTAAACATGGTCACACAGGAGTATTACACAGCCCTGAAAATGAACAGGGTTTTCTCTTCCATCCACACAAATGAAGCCCCACGCCTTACCAGCTGCCCAGACTGGCTGTGACCGCTGGCTTCCTCTGCTCCTGGCACTCGGGCAAACAGGTGTGCGCCCCAGCTGGCTTGTTACTTCAGGGGACTCTTATCCGGTGCAGTGGCCCTGCTGTATGGTTTACCTGAGGGTGGGGAACCGTCTGTGCAGACCATGCATTAAGCCGCTGTTAGCCATGGGTGGATGCCCAGCACCCTAAGAAACAAACCCACTCAAGCTATGCACACCCAGCCTGCCAGGCTCTACCTCCCTAGTGCCAGGATGACTTAAACCCACAGCCTGGAAGCCTAGCAGGGGCAGCTGTGCCTCCCTGGCCCTGCCACTCACCATGGGGTGGTTCTGCACTGTCTTCAGCAGCGACAGAGGCAGCTGCAAGGGAAGAGACCACAAGAGTCATGACCAATTCTGGGGCTCCACAGAGGCCCCTCCCCACCACAAAACAGGCCTGGCTTTCTTTGGTCAGTCCCTGGGGGAGTCTCTGGTTGTAATGCTGGGTGGGCTCCTTGGGGCCTTGAAACACGCTCAGCGCCCTGGCAGGTAACTCAGGGCAGCACGGGCACAGGGGATGCTAGCTAGGGCAGGGAGCACCTTCTCCAGAGCACCCCCAGCACCACAGAAACAAATTGGCACCCCACAGGGTCAGACCAAGCCGAAGACTCAGGTCAAAGGCTCCAGCTAGTGAGGTTCTGGGTTCAAATCCCCTCAGCAGCAGGAGCATCAAGGTGCTAGGTTATCCTTGGCTAAACAGGCCAGCCTAGGCTACAGGAAGAGACCCTCCCTCACAGGCCACACCTGGCCCAGAGAACATGGGCCCATCAGACTAGGTCCCAGGCCTCCCACCACCTGTGCACACACTGTGGGGCAGGATGAGGACAAGGCCCTGGTGGCTCTTCCTTGGGCGCCCTTCCGGAGATCTGGGGGAGACTCTGCTGGCAGGAAGCCATACTTAGCCCACTTCCTGTGACTGCTTCTGGGAAGAGCCTGGGGCAGCTAACCAAGCCTCCTTCTCAGGCCCCAGGGAAGGGCAACACCCTTGAGAAGATCCTGCCCACCTGGGCTACAGCACCCAGGAGGAGATAACATAGGGTGGGGGAAGACAGACTGGACCTGAGCACTCAAATCCTCAGCACTCCCACCGGAACTTGGCTGGGACTTCGGTCCTGCCTCTCAGCAGCCTGCTTATAGCTGCAGGTGACCTCGCAGTTAGCCACCCATCCTGCCAATCGGGGACTGGCCCTTTGGGCACCACTCGGTCCCCAGAGACGACCAAGTGGTTCCTTGACAGAGTCACCAGGGCGGGAGGAGACCGATCATACTCGCCTACATAATCAGCTGGAGGCCAATCTGGGCTACATGAGAATCTGTGTCTTTAAAAAAAAACAAATCCACAATATCTGAGCTGTGGAGACGGGAGTTAAAGACTTCCTCACTGGCAAAAGGACCTAAGTTCTGATCGCCAAATGCTCCACAAAAATGCTGGATGTAGTGGGGGGGGGGTCTGTAGAAGGTAGAAAAATGCAGGGTGATGTCCGAGGTCGCCTTGGGCCCCCATAGGGACGCACAAAGCCCTCTGGGCCCGTGCATACATCCCCCAAAGAATCAGTCAGGTACAGCGGATGTGTGGAGACCTGCGGCCAAGGAAGACAAACCGGTCCGGTGGGAGCAGCTCTGGGCGGCGGGTGGCCAGGGACAGGCCTTGGCGCCCTAACCCGGGCCGGGAAGGCTAATGGCCACTCTGCCCGTCCTGTGATTACGGGGTGACTTGGCTCACACCGCCCTGGCTAGACGAGAGCCGGCAGTGAGCGGCTTTCCCCCGCCAGAGGTAAACACGCAGTAACAGACACCGGAAGTGACGTTACAAGAAACTTCCTGGGCTCAGCAGCTGCTTAGCCTACAGGAGGCTCTGCCCCCCCCAGTGTATACCCTACATGGGATCCACCAGTGGGACGAGAAGGGGAGGGCCGCAGACCCCACCCCCAGTTCCCAAAAGACGAAGCCCACGGGGAAGCGAGAGTCCCAGACACTCTGCAAAAAGATCCAGAAAGCCAGGGGCGGTGGCGCAAAACAGCACTGCGCAGAATCCCAATGTCCCGCCCACTGGAAGGTTCGGCCCACTTCGGGCCAACAGGCAGGGCAAACGTGGAGGAAGACCACCTCCCCACAGAGGCTGCGCCAGCGGCGGCTGCCTGCGCCCGGCCCGACCCGGCCCGCGATTTATGACCTTGGAGGAAACCGTCGCCATGATCGTGCGCAACCGGCACCTTCAGACCGAGAAGGGCTCGAGATCCCGAAACGAATTTCTCGCGAGAACCCGGCCCCGCCCCGAAAATGTAGACCGTAGCTCGCGGACAAGTGCGCGCAGCCGCTCTCCGGTCCCCCAGCACACAGCTGGACGCGTGCGTCCCGCGCCTAGTTCCCGGACAGTCCCGAGCGGCTGCAGACCTCAATTTCGCCACCGTGCCCTGGGGGCCGCACAAACGTCCCCCAGCCACGTGGGTGGCCGCCACCCTCTCGCCTGGCCGCCCACGCCCCTCACCACGTCGCCAGCGGGGACCGAGCCGCCGTACAGTCTCTCGTGTTGCTGGCCGCGTACTACGCGGCTGAAAAAGAGCGGCAGGGATGCAGACGCTTCGCTAACGGAGCTGGCGCAGCCTGTAGTCCTGGCGCTGCAGTGGAAGCTGGCGGCCGGAAAGTATGGCCGGAGACAGACGCAAAAGGTCGTAACGCTGCGCCACTTCAGGCCCAAGATATGCTGCAAAGTGCGGACTGCGAGTGATTTTTTTTTTTAAAGGTCGTGACTCATTGTGGCATCATCAGTGATGCCTATCTGCGAAGGAGCTCAGGTCGCTCCACCAATCAGTGAGGAGTGGGGCAGGCTTCCTGCGCGGAGGACAAATTAAGCTACTTTGTAGATGCATGGAAGACATGCCGTAAAGTGCGGACGGCGCCTGAGGAAAAGGTAATGCAGAAGATTAGCTCATCTGAAACAGTTGACAGAGAGGGGCTCTGAGGGCGGCTCACCAATCATCGTAGAGCAGTGGGGCGGGGCCCAGAGTCTGGAACCAATCATCCAGGGACTCGAAGAACTTTCTGTGGACCTGCGGGGAGAAGGCCAGCGCGGTTACGTTCTCGCAGCCTTAAAGAGGGAGGGTGCCGTAAAGTGCGGCGGGACGAGTGATGCGAAAGGTCGCAGTGCGCACTAGCGGGTGTAGGCCACCCGAATGCTTGCGGGTAGGCTGGTGCTGCAGGCGCGCCTGGTCTGGGGCCTCCCCTTTGCCACTATTTAGGGAAATAGAGGCGTGGTCTGCTGCTCCAGGGCACGGCGCAGGCCCAGGGCTGAGACGCGCCCGCCTCCAAGCGCTTTCTTCTGAAATTTTCCTCGCCATTTGCGCATCTGCCGGTCTCAGGAAGTTGTAGCTCAACCGGCCTCCCTCTCGCGCAATACACCGTCTCCGCTTCCCATTGGCGGGTTCAGTTTCAGAGATTCCTGGGACCCTCGCTGGGGGCGAAGACTAGAGGACCCCCACCCTGCACCCGCGTTCTGTGCGCTGATGACGTGAGAGGCGCAGGGTGGGCATTGCAGCCGGGGGTGGGAGGTGGGGGAGGGGGGAGTGTGGCTTCTCGGACACCCCTACCCAAAGCAGACACCTGTCATTCCAGTGTCCGTGACACCCAGGCCGGCCTGGGTTAGCCAGACGGAGCTGACATCTAACGCCATGCCTAGGTTGGGGTGCCAGGGCACCCCGGAAACCAGCACTGAGTTGAACCATCAAGGGTCTGTGCTGTCTGCACCGCGGGTGCCCCCTGTGAGGTAGGGGTGCAGGAGCCTCTGCGGGAAGGAATCTTTGAAGCTGGCTCCTAAGCCTGGCCACCTCGGGCTGAGCCCCACGGGGCTGAGGACCCCCCTCTCCCCAACAGAGCGTGCCTCTGCGGGGGATCACCCCGCGTCTTGGCCTCCCAGGATGGAGTGACGCCCCTGTCTGCTCCACACCAGCCACCCCCTGCTGAGCCAGCGCAGAACCCTTGCTGATGTCCAGAGCGCCAACGTGATTGACAGGGACGGCTTCCCGAGGCCCACTCGGTAGGCGAGCTCATCTTACCGACGTGCCCAGGTGCAGGCAGAGGCGGAAGTGGGCGAGAGGATCGCAGTGCACCGGGAGTCATTTTTCCAGAACTTTTCTATGAAGTCTGTCCTGGGCCCAATGGGCAAACCCAGAGTTGTGATGAAAACCTCGCCTGCGGCGCCCCCGCCCGACCACACCGAGGTACTGCTGGTCGTCCAGCCTCACTTTGCTTCCCTGGCGTGGAATCCCGGGTCTCCCGCGACACAGGCTGTTACTCAACTTTGAGCCCCGCCTCCAGGATGATTCCCCATGGCACCTCTGGGTCTCCCCACCGGGAGTCCATAGCTCCCCCCTTCACGTCCCCTGTCCTGGAGAATTGTATCGGGGCTGCTCAGGACACATCGGTGACCTCAAAGTTCGCCCTGTTTCTGAGGATACAGACCTTCCCCCCACTTCTTTCACCTCCTGCTTTTTAGAGGGTTCAGGTTGGCTCTGGAGGACAATATGGGGGGACAGAATCCCCACTCCACTCTTGCAGGCGGCGCAACTTTGGCTGGGCAGGTCCCCAGGCCCTGTGGCAGCAAGGGTGGGGTCTGCAAGGGAGCTGGTGCTGGAGTGGGAGGCTTGGGAAAGAAGGTCGGGTCCCTGAGGCCACGCCGGTCTCCTTAGCAACAGGCTTGTAGTGTTTATTTTGCGGTTCCTCTAGGACTCCGGGAAGCCTGCCTGTAATGGCTGCGGGTCAAGTCGCATTCTGTGCCTACACGATGTGGAGTAAACAGGGTGCCGGCAGGCTTCTCCCCTGACAGCCCCCTCCACACAGAGTTCTGGGGTGCAGATAATACAGCAGGCGCCTAATGACTGCTGGCCAAGTAAATGTCTATTGGGCCTTTTGCAAGGCAGAGCTCAGAGGGAGAGGGACCTTGGGTGGGACGGGGGGCGTGGTCTGAGTCCAGTCCATAATTGGACAGGCACGGGGGGCGGGGTCGCATGTGGCCAGGGGTAGATATGGGGCAGCTGCACGACCCTGATAGGGGCGTGGCCTAGCTCCAGGCAGGTCCGACGCTCCCAACAATCATCTAGGGGTGTTGTGGAGGAGCGGGGCTTAAACGGGGCGTCGCCACAGTCCCAGCCAACAGTCCAGCAAGGGTCGGGGCCTGAACATGTTTTAGAGGAATGGGAGTGTCTTAGGCATCCAGAGCTGGCGGGGATTGGGGGCCTGGGCAGAGGCGAGGCCTGAGCAGAGGCACCTGTCCAGCCGGGTCGCGCACACCAAGCGCGGGCTCTAGGGCGCAGCCCCCCCGCGGGTCCGAGGCGCGGCGCGTCCTGCCATGGAGCGGCCCCGCAAGGCCGTGGTGGTAACCGGTAGGTGGCCGAGGGCGGGGGTCAGGGCGTGACGGCCTCCCCGGGCTTCGGGAACGTGTGGCCTGCAGATGCCCAGCGCAATCCTGTGGTCCTGGAAAATGAAACAGACACTTCTCTGGCCCTGGAACCCCGGGGCGGGACTCCGGGTGCAGGCGCTCAGCCGATCTTCGACGCGTGTGTCCTCCCCGAAGCGAAGGACGAGGCGCTCGGGGCACGCAGGATTTGCTTAGTGCCCCAGGAGATAAAGGCCAATTGGCCAGCAGGAAGTGCCTAGTGGAGGAAACCTCCCCACACCGGATCTCCCGCACCCCTTTGAGCCCCGCATTGTTGGGGGAATACGGGGAAGCAGGTCGGTGTGGGGGTCCTCTCTCCCAAGCTGCCCAAGACAACTCTGCTCCTAGAAAACCAACTGCCCCTCCTTCCTAGTCTGGCCGCTTGGCCGAGTCCCCTGGGCCCCAGAACTCGAGGGGTCATGTGACATGCGGTTCGCCAAGATTCCAAAAGGTGTTTTGTTGGTGGTAAACAAAAGAATGACGATGTTACCTCGCCTGCCTAATGTGTGTGTGTGTGACTGTCTGCCTGTCTCTGTCGTTTGTCTAGGCTGGTCACACCCCCTTTTCACAACTCAGTTCTCAGCGTCCAACTTGTGGCTTCTGGGGATCTAACTCAGGTCACCAGCTTTGTCCACGGTTGCCTGAGCACCTGAGTTCTTTCACTGATCCGTCCACCTTGTTTAATTTATTTTAGTCTGACACAAGATCTCTGACATAGTTAAGCACAGGTGTGAACTTGACTGTTGAGGGTTTGAGCTCTGGGCACAGTTGTAGAGAGTTGATGGTTGAGTTAAGCCCAGAGCAAACCTGAAGGAAATTGTCTAGCTGATGGGAAAAACCCAGCCCATGGTGGGTGGGATTAGGCCCTGGATAAATCACAGAGAGCTGGTTGAGAGAGTCAGCATCCTTTTGTTTACTTGGGCAGACATCCTGGTCTGGCAAATAAAGATTGTCCCTTTCTCAGCTGTTATGTCCCTTTCTCCCTCGTCCTTGGTGTTGGTGTGCTCTCCCATCAAGCTGGACTGAGAACTGTAACCAGAAATTGTAAGAGAATAAACCCCTTGTTCCCTTAAGCCGTTTGATGGTCATTTAACAGCAATGTTGCAGGCTGACTGCAACAAAATTTGGTTGCCCGGGAAGTGAGTGTTGCTGATAAATCTATGTGGATTTTGTGACTTTTGAACGGTTTCGCTGGACAAAGTTGGAGGTGTTTGAAGATTGTCACTTTGTGGGTTTACAAATACCGTTCTTCAGAATTTAGTAGGCCAAGTGATGCTGAGAGAGTAATGAATTGTTTGGGCCCAGTTTCTGATGAGGGGAACAAGGACTTTGTTGAAGTTGAATTTGAACTCAATGGACTGGTTTGTTTGATAGTGGAGAGCTGTGTTGGTGGCCATTAAGCTCTGAATGTGGAAAGGGCAGGCAGCAGACTATCTGCTGCTGTTGGAGAAATGAGTTTCAGTGAAGGATAACATAGTGACTTGCACTGGGACAGTGGAAAACGTGAAAACCACCGTATGGCGAGTTCATGGTTTGAAAACCCCGATTCCTTCAGGAGCCAAAAGCCCAAGTTAAAGCTGTTTCTTGCCCTTTGGATGTTTGGCTGCCTAAAAGAGGCTTTTCCAGTGTCAGTGCATTAAAGTTGGCACAGCTGTAGCTCCAGTGGACTGAACTACATTTCAAACTTGCTTCAGAGTCTGGTAGGGTCCCCCAGGTGGTCCTGGTTTTGGTGAATAGTTTGAGGAGTTCATGGAAAGCAGCAAAAGCTTGGCACCAAGTGGCAGATGTAGAGTCCTGTGAGAGAAGATGAAGCTTATAGCTTCAGGGGCGAACCTAGAGTGTTGGAGATACCAGAACCATGGGATGTATGCTGAGGACAGCTGCGAGTGGAGATTCAGCCTGGTAAAGAATGTGGTATTTGATTTTCTGAACTTTGATCTTTTTAATGTTTTCTTATTGTTTAAGATCTTTATGTTTTAATGTTTTATATGTTTTAAAGTATTTAATTTATTCTGACTTAAGACTCTTAAGGTTAAAGAACTTTGAACTTTTAAAATGTTGGAACTGAAATTTTTTACTTTTTTATTATTTATTCAATTGTGCGTGTGGTGTGCGCGTGTATGTATGTGTGAGTATGTACATGTGTGTGTGTAGAACCACGGACAAATTCGGGAACCACCATGGACGCATCCACCTCCTTGTTTACTCTGCCCCGGGATTCACAGGACCAGAAGCGCGGGCCACCCCGCTTCCGCCCGGCGTCTGTACATGGGGTCTAGGATCTGAACTCAGGACCTTCTGCCTGCAAGGCAGAGACTTAACCCCTGAGCCACCTCGCTAGCCCCCTGAATTTTTTTTTATTATCATTTATTCAATTCTGTATGTATGGGTGTGTGCGTGTGTGTGTGTAACCACGGACAAATTCAGGAACCATCATGGACCGCCTCCACCTCCTGCTTGCTTACTTTACTCCGGGGATTCACAGGCTCCGCCCTACCAAGACCAGAAACGCAGGCTGCTCCCCCCCCTTCCACTGGCGTCTATACATGGGGTCTAGGATCCGAACTCAGGACCTTCCACCTGTAAGGCAGAAGCTTAATCCCTGAGCCACCTCTCCAGCCCCTGGAACTGAAGTTTTAATGAAAAAACATTTTCAATTTGTCCATGAAAGGTATTTCTAAGATAACTTTTAACATCTATGAAGACAAGGATTGAAGGCTACAGTTTAAAAGTGTTATTGTTTTTGTGTCAAGTTGACAAGAAGTGGAGTGTCATAGTTAAGCACAGGTTTCAACTTGACTGTTGATGGTTTGAGCTCTGGGCACAGTTGTAGAGAGTTGATGGTTGAGTTAAGCCCAGAGCAACCTGAAGGAGATTGTCAGCTGATGGGAAAGACCCAACCCATGGTGGGTGGAATTAGGCCCTGAATAAATCACAGAGAGCTGGTTGAGAGAGTTGGCATCCTTCTGTTCACTTGGCCAGACATGCTGGTTTGGCAAGTAAGGATTGTCCATCTCAGCCCTTATGCAGTGATGGTATGGCCAGTTCCCTTGGCCCTGGTGTAGTGGGTGTTCTCCCTTCAAGCTGGACTGAGAACTGTAACCGGACTGTCCTAAGAAAGTAAACTCCTTGTTTACTGTGTGATGGTCATTTATCACCAATGTTGCAAACTGACTGAAACAGTCTCCCACTAATCCAAGGGCTCCTCATTTTGGCTAAACTGGTTGGCCAAGGAGCTCGGGGACTTCTATCTGTGGCCCCCAGCCCTGAGGTGACAGGTATACCTGTACCATGCCTGGCTTTTTCATGTGGGGGGCAGGAATCTGAACCCCGATGCTCATGTCTGCACAGCAAGTGTGTAACCTTAAGCTATATCCTCAGCCCCAGTGATTTCTTTTCAAACACAGTCTCAAAATGTAGCCCAGGGTATCTTGAGAACTCACAATCCTCCTGCCTCAGTATCCCAGATGGGTTCATAGGTGCCTGGGCCCAGTGGGGGGGGGCTTTAATTATTGTGAGCAATAAGACCTAGCACATGGAAGAGGGAAGTTGGCTCTCCCAGGCCTGGGTTTGAATCCTACCTCCTCCACCTTCTTGCTGTGTGCTTCACCTCTCTGAGCCTCACTTCTCTCACTTGCCAGGTGGTGCAGGAGGGGGGGCTTGAAAGGTGAAGGGTTATGGTAAGAGTCTGCAGTGGGAAGAAAGAGGGCAGTGCTCATCTGGGTTTTCCTGCCTTTTCAGGGTTCGGGCCTTTTGGAGAACACACAATGAACGCTAGCTGGATTGTCATGCAGGTAACTGGCTTCTAGGGAGACAGGGCAAAGCTAAAAGCCGGGCTCCCCCCAAGAACCCTAAAGAAGGTCTTGGGGTGCACCAAATGTGCCTGTCTCTGATGTCTTAGAGCACATTTGTTAAGTGTTTGCTTATTTACGTCTTTGTGTGTTTATTTGCCAGAGTTCTGTTACATAGGAAACCCAGGGTGACCTCGATTTTATGATTTCCCTTGCCTCAGTCTCCCCAGAAGTGCAAGGACCAGCTAGGAGACAGCCCAGGAGTTAAAACCTCTGCCTCTTCAAGCAGAAGATCTTGAGTTCAGATTCCAGGTCCCACTTTAAAAAATGACAGGTGGAAATGCCAGCAGCCCTCAATTCTGGTCTTGGTGGGCCAGGGAAGCTGTGGGGGTTGCAAGACCAAAGTCTGCTCTCTAGATGATACATTAGCAACTGAACGGGCCATCGAGTGACTCCTCCCTTGGGCTGTTGAGTTTGCCTCTTGTCTTGCAGACAGACCAAGTTATTTTGGGGGAGGCCCGAACTTCCCCCCTTGGGAGTAGAGAAAACTCCCAGGTCGTTTGGAATGCTTTTGTTTCTCTAAGAAACTGTCTGGGCTGTTCCTCTCCTCATCAGTTCTTTCCTGCATATCTAAAGAGATGTTAATGCACAGGCCAAGTAACTCTGTTTTGAGGCCTACATTCCTTCCTGTTTTAGCAAGGAGCCGCCAAGCCTGTTTAGCATACCTGGCAGTGTATCCGCCTCACAGCAATTGGGTGTCACTCCTGACTTCCCTTTGTTAACCAAAATGTATATGTTTTATATAATCCTGTAAAGAATTTGGCCCTGCTTCTTGATTATAAAAACCCTTTATGTTACAATAAAGTTGGCTTGGATGATACCAGACATCCAAGGCCCCCTCTGACCCAAAGCCTGAAATTTTTAATTCCTATTGCTCCCACTTCAGAATCCTGCTTTTGTAGGTCCGGGTTGGCGCTGGTTCGTGGGCCCAGACAGGAAGCAAGAAGGTAGAAGCAACCTAGGATGATACCCGAAGTCACCCTTGGTCCGAGACAGGGACACACAGTGGCTCTGATTTGCACGCACAGGCACACGTGCGCGCACATGTGCACACAAGTAGCTCTGATGGTCAGATTGGCAAAAGTCTTAGCCGGGTAGAAAGGAATCCGCTGACCCTTCTGGGACCCGCAGGTATAGTGCCGCTCTTCCCAGTGTTCCTCACTGCCCGGCCTCAGAAGGCTGATGGTCTCTTACTGGTCACAAGCAAATCCCGAGGGCTTTCTCCTCCACTATCCCCACATTCCCTGATGAGCCATTTAAACATAACGGAAAGACCACAAGCCCCTCCACGACCCCAGGAGGCAGGAGGTCAGGCGTGCACCTCCTGTCTCGGGAAGTGGGGACGGTTCCTCTGCTTTCAAACTTTGCCAAAAGATAACTTGGTCCAAAAGTCAGTCATGTGACGTTTCCCTGGAGACGCGCCCTTCGCCTCCTGCAATTCCTCCCGTGGCCACTCAGTGGCGCATTCTACCCGCGCACGTTCAGAAAAGGAGTGAATTCTTATCTCCGTTTGAATGCTCCCACTGCACTAAAAGTAACATCAGTTTTTTGACATGGTTTTCGCTTTTAAGATGATCATTGCTCTTTTCCTTAAAATAAATATAGTTCACATTGGCAAAAAAAACCCCCTGAATTAGCAATAATCCTCCAGCCCCATTCTCCCAGATTTAACTTTTCTCTTTTCTTTTTTAGATTTTTATTATTATTATTATTATTTATTCAACTGTGCGCATGTGCGTGTGTTCGCTCGTGTGTGTGTGTGTATGTGTAGAACCACGAATGTCCGTTCGCGAATGGACGCCTTCACCTCTTTCTGCCCCGGGATTCACAGGCTCTGCCCTACCAGGACCAGAAGCGCAGGCCGCCCCCGCTTCCGCCTGGCGTCTATACATGGGATCTGGGATCCGAACTCGGGACCTTCCGCCTGCAAGGTGGAGGCTTAACCCCTGAGCCACCTCTCCAGCCCAACTTTTCTCTTTTCTATGAAGCGCCCAACCCGAGTATTTTGTTATAGGGGCAAAGAGTGAAAGTGCAAACGGTTCCCAGGCCAGCCCCCAGCTAGCTTATCTTGTGTGGAGATGCTGGGTGTGAAAGACCCCTGTCTTTCAGTCAGAGGCCACGGAGAGAAAGACCAAGACCCTTCTCGCTGCAATAGAATGAGGTTTTATTTAATGACACGCCGGGCAGCTCCAGCAACCTCTCACACAGGAGAGACTGAAGCGGCCCCGAGCAGCTCGGGCAAGGGGTTTTTAACGGGTCTTGGGGTAGGGGGGGTTGCTTAGCTGAGGAATTTTCTATGACCTTTACAGTCATTGGTCAGCAAGAGCTCGGGTGGAGTTGGCTCTTGGTGATTGTTCCAGTCTACCTGCTTAACCGCAGGCTGTTCATTCTGGGTGACATTCAATTGATGGAATTCCCCTTTGTGCAAACTTGCTTTTCCAAAACTGAAGGGCTGGAGGTTTTAAGGGGTGGGGAAATACCTGTAAAAAGCTCAAGGCTGTACATAGTTTTAAGCAATGAATAACAATGGATGCTTGGATGGCTATAAACAATGGATGCCTGAATGACTACAAGCAAGGGCTATACTGTGGGCCTGAACCAGCCTGCTTTGTGAATTTTAGGGCGAGGGTCTCAGGGTCCAACAGGTGCAGGCGCCTATCATGAAGGACAACGTTTCCTAAGCTGTCCCGGGCCCACCTGTCTTCTCGCAGGCGCTAGAGAAGCTGGGCCTTGGAAACCAGGTGGGGGGGACGGTCCGGGACCGAAGGACGACTTGCATGTATCCCTGTGGAATACCAGACGGTACAGAAGCTGATTCCTGTGCTGTGGGAGAAACACCATCCCCAGGTGATTATCTGGGAGGTGAGCGCTGCTTGCCTCTCATATTTTGTTTTTACTGCAGATACAAAGATAGAGGGATGTGGGGGGGACACGCGGGCCCTGGCACATGGGTGGAGGTCAGAGGACAACTTCCAGAAGTCAGTTTTCTCCTTCCTCCATGTGGGCTTGCGGGGATCAAACTCAGGTCTCCCGAGTTTGGCTGCAGTTGCCTCCCCTTTGAGCCTGGCTTCCCGTGACTGGTGGCGGCAGGGTGGATTCAACCAGGGAGAGATTAGAAAAGTCATTGAAAGGCAGCCCTGGGCCTTGGGGAACTCCAGTCATGCTCAGCCCCCCATCTGATCACAGCTGGTGGTGCACGTGGGCGTGTCTGGCATGGCCACCGCAGTCACCCTGGAAAAGTGTGTCCACAACACGGGTTACAAAGGCCTGGACAACTGCCGCTTCTGCCCCGTCTCGCAGCGCTGTGTGGAGGACGGACCAGAGACCATCGACATGGACGCTATGTGCAGGAGGCTCAGTGTGCTGGGGCTGAATGTGTCTGTCACCATCTCCCACGACCCGGCAGTTGGGCTCGGGATCCCTGACGCTGAGGCTGTGCCTGGCTTCTTATGTGGGACTGCAGATTAGAACGCTGGTTCTCATCCTGTGCCGCCCTGGCTGTTTCCCACTGAGCAGCAACTCAGGCCCAGACGTTATGTTTATTTGTGTGTCTTTGAGTCAAAGCCCCCCCCCAAAAAAAAAACAACTAAAAAACCCCCAACGATGTGACTTTGGGCTCCAGGAGACTCTGTCTCAAAAAAAAAAATGCTCCTGGAAGGAGAGGGAGACTTCCCGGTGGCTAAAGTTCTGACTTCCCAAGCAAAGGATCTGAGTTGGGATCTCATATAAAAAAGCTGGGTGGGTGTGGCTTCCCGCCTGTCACTTCAGCCCTGGAGAGCAGAGCCTGAGGCTCCCAGAGCAAGCTGGCTGCCAGATAAGCCCTCATGGCTGCTCTGCGTTTCAGGAGACCTCGGCTCCCAGCAGGAAGGTGGAAGAGCGCTGGAGGGGGGTTCCCAACGTACAGAGGAAAATCGGAAGCGAGAGAATAAACTGCTTTTGCCCCAAGCCCTGAAGCCCAGCTGCCTCCCCCAGCACTGGGGGCCTGTCCAAGCACGTGCACACCACGGATGATCCCCTGTCCCCACACACAGGTACCTCTGTGACTTCACTTACTACACGTCGCTGTATCAGAGCCGCACCCGCTCAGCCTTTGTCCACGTACCCCCGGTGGGCAAGCCCTACACCACTGACCAGCTGGGCCGAATCCTGTGGGCCATCATCGAAGAGATGCTTGGCGTACTAGAGCAGACCGAGGACATGCACTGTTGCCACCAGCACTGACCCCTGTGCCACCCTGGGGGACCCTGTCAGACCTGCGCCACCGGATGAGGCTTTCCTTGGGTGCTAAGGATTCGAACTCAGATCCTTACAGTTGTGCAGCAGGCTACTTGCCCACTGAGCCACCTGCCCTGTTTGTTTTGTATCGGGGTCTAGCACTGGTGCAGGCTGATTCTGTCTCCATCCTCTGTCCTCCGTCCTCCTGTCGCAGTCTCAGGGCACCGCCAGCCCATACCTGGAACTCCCCTCTTGGGGTATTTTATTTCATTTCTTGGAGCCCTGGCAGCATCTCTGTTCCCAAGTGCCATCTGAGGGGGACGAGGGTCTCTGGCACCCTGCCCCACACCGGTCCTTCAGTCCCAGCAGCCTCTGACCACTTCTTGTGCCTTCAGGGTGTGCGTGCTGCCCTGTGTGGGGGGACAGAAGCCTGGGGTAGTCTGTGGCAGGGCATCCCCCTGGGATGGACAGAGATTAGTGAGCTGAATGACCAGGGGCCTTGTCTCCATTGAGTGCCCACCAGGCTCAGCCTCCTCCCCTGGCACAACCCCACATCTCCTTAGAAGTGGGGACCCAGAGTCTGGGATCCCCCAAAACTGCTTGGGTGTAGGTGGAGTGTCAAAGAGCCTAGTCTAGCCTAGGGCACACTGTGTCCACCTTGATTTAACCACATGTCGTTGAACCTGTGTCTACCAGGCAGCGGAGAATGTTCTAGATTTCTCTGTTGTCTAGGGGCCCAGTGGTGGCAGATGGGTGGTCAGCTTCATGAAAAAGACCAGCTTACCCTGAGCCCCCTGAGGGCTTAGGGCCACGGTGGTGGGCAGGGCTTCGAGGGCACCTTTGTGGGTGTGGCCAGCAAATGGGCACTCATGGGTGGGCGGGCCTTCAAGGTGGGCTGCATTGAGGGGTGGGCTCAGTATCCTGGCATGGTTTAGCGGGTCTTTGATATGGGTGGGTTTATGTTGGATGCTTTAGGAGGGGGGTTGGAGTGCTTCTCGCTCGGAGATCACTTTGGGAGCTTCGCCCACTAACCACAGAGGGGATAGGGGGAAACCTATCTTGTGTCTGGTATCCCCTCATATCTCAGGTATTTTAGCGCTATGAAAAAAATCCCCCTGCCAAAAAAAAAAAAAAAAAACTCCCTGGCCCCTCCCCACACTCTTTCCCAAACTTCCTTTTCAATATTTTGTGTTACTTTTTGGAAGGTAAGAATTGACACCCACGTGGGGCAGGGCTTAGCGGGCAGCTTCAGAAGTCAGTTTTTTCCTTCCACCATGTGGGCGTCTGGGGATCAAACTCAGCTCCCTGAGGTTTGTGCAGTCTCCTACGTTGCTGAGCCCTCCTGCCAGCCTCTGGAGACGTTCTGAGGAGCTGCCCCTGATCCTGTCCTTGGCTCTGAGACTACTGTTAACAGTGTTCCCCAAGAGAGTAGAACTCCTCTAACCTTTGGCCTCAGGTTACTTTCAGCCAAGGGGGTGGGATCTTCTGGGAAGGTGCTGCTTACTTAGGGGACCCTGGGGACACTGTGCTCAGCGGCCTCGGGTGCACACTGCAGCTGCCAGTGCACTCGCCTTCACAACACACCCAGTAGGGGCTTGACTCATTCCTCAAAGAGTGAATAGGATGGGATGCTGTGTGTGGGTGTGTGTGAGAGAGACAGAGAGACACGGAGAGATGGAGAGCGATTGGAGAGAGGCTTCTGCCCACCAAGTCAAGGAAGTGTTACCCGGATGAATGCCTGAGCCACATGAACTCAGACCCGGGGAAAGTGGCTTCCCCTCTGACAACTGAGGCACATGGAACGCCTGGGCTGAAGTCAGCTGATTTGGTTCCTGCTATGACCAGCCACCGTGGGGCAATCCAGAGGCCACGAATCCCAACCCTGAGCCCCAGCCTCGGCGGACTGCTTCTGTCCCTACAGACCCAGCTCTGCTGAGTCACCCTGAGCTGTCATTGGCTGTGTCGTCATCCCCCCCCCCCCCCCCCCGCGGGACAAAGCCAGGAAGGGACGGGAATTTCCTCAGGTCCTGGGTGATTCAGGGCTGGGGACGGGGCTCAGAGGAGAGTGACAGCCCAGCAGCCTCTGTTTTTCTTGGTGGCTCCTGGAGGCAATGGATGGAATCCAGGGCCTCATGTACACTAGGCCCGTTCTCTACCTCTGAGCCACAATCTTTTATTATGATTTTTTAATTTTTATTTATTTTTCAGCACCATGTGGAAGTCAGAGGTTAGCTACCTGCTTCTACCACATAGGCTTCTGGGAATTGAACTCAGGCCCTCAGGTTTGGCTGCAGTCACCTCACCTGCTGAACTATCTCCCTTGGGAGATTTTTTTTTCAAATTTATTTTTTTTTATTTATTCAATTGTGCGTATGTATGTGTGTGTCTGTGTGTGTGTAGAACCACGGACGAATTCGGGAACCACCACGGACGCCTCCACTTCCTCCACCCCAGTATTCACAGGCTCCGCCCTACCAGGACCAGAAATGCAGGCCACTCCAGCTTCCGCCTGGCGTCTATATGTGGGATCTGGGATCTGAACTCAGGACCTTCTGCCTGCAAGGCAGAGGCTTAACCCCTGAGCCACCTCTCCAGCCCGAGATTTTTTTTTTTTCAATCGGGAAATGGTTTGGGGTTCATGGAAGATCTTTTCTGCTTGAGTTGAGCTGGTCATGCAACCCCCACCCCCCAAGCGTCTTTGCACGGTACTGACGTTTTAGCGATAAGTTGCCCTGGAATTCCCGGGTCACTCTTCTTGGGTACAAGGAATGTGTGGTATTGGATTGGGAGATTCTCGGCTCAGCCGGGAGGAGCGCGCAAAGCTAGTAACTGCGGCTTGAATGCCCGGGTCCCTGCAGGGCAGAAGAGTCCTCAGCACCCCCCCCCCCCCCGTGTGTCTTATGAATAATCAATGAAGAGCCTCGCTGCCACGCAGAACTAAGATAGCTCCAACCTTTTTCATGCAGGTCACCGGGGTCCCGGGAGCCTTCCCGCTGAGAGCTTGTTGATCACCAATCGTTGCTCTTTGTTTGGTGCGGCCCCCATGAGATATTTCCATTACCTCCACCTGCGTAGCGCGCAGCTCCGAGGGCCTGTGCTTGGCCTGCTTTGCTCCCGGGGCCTCGCGCGGGGCTCTGGCCACGCGTGCCACCAGTCGCTGTCTTTTATCTGTCTCACGTTGATTTCGCATTTTACTTGTTTTCCTGGTTCGGGACTGCTCTTGGCAGTATTTCCCTTCATAGCCCAGGGTGGGCTGGAATCCTGCCTAGCCACCCACTGAGCTTTATCACACCTGAGATCTTTATGTTCCAGGCAGCTCTAAATTTAGCTCTCCCCATGAACACACACACTTCCTTCCATCGGTTGGTTATTCATTTCTAGCTTTGGTGCGTTTCCAGCCTAGGTTCTGCTCCCAATGCTGGGATGATGGGACAGGTCTGTGCCCAGGTTTTTTGGTGGGAATGCCCATGAAAGAATTTCTGGCCCCTGTGACTGTAGTAACCACTTTCTCAACTGAAAAATTCAGGTTCCCTTCCCCTTCCAGCATTTGATTCTAGTGAGGGCTCAGGGGGTTAGAGACTGCCTCACAAGCAAAAGGACCTGAGTTCAAATCCCCAAATCCCAGAGAAAAATGGTAGGTGGGCATGGCTTCCCGTTTGTCACTCCTGCTTTGGAGGACTGGGCCTGGGGACCCTCCAGAGTACACTAGTGGCCAGAAGAGCTATCATGGCTGCTCTGTGTCTCATGAGATGGTGGCTCCCAGCAGTGAGGTGGGAGAGTGATGGAGGGGATTCTCAACATTGCCCTCAGTCTCTGCAGTCCTGTCTGGAGGTGGGAGGAAACTGATGCCCCCACACACACCTTCCACAGTTACTTAGGAAGCCTTGGTGACCAATTGCTAGTGAGAGGACTCAGTAAGTATCCAGTCCTGAGTTCAAATCCTGGAAGGCTACATGATGGAAGAAGTGGTTTCTAAAAGTTGTCCTCTGACCTCCACCTGTGTGCCATGAGTATCTTCCCCTCTCTCATAAATATTTTTTAAAAAGGGAGCTGGGCTACTGAAGCTGGTGTTTAGGAGGTGAACAGGAGTTTGCCAAGGACATGGCAGGGTCTCCCCCTGCATGTGGCTCTGACTGAACTTCAGGGTCCTGGTGTGGGAATCCAGAAGCTCAGACCTTCCGGACTGGATTCTGGGGTTCCTCGTGATGCAGGCCATCCAACCCCTGGTCTGGGACCGCGGTCACTCTGTCCTGTGACCCCCTCCAAGCGCTGAAATGACATTTTCCAAATCATGAGCCTGCATGCCCTGCCCTTTGGGGCAGGAGTGGTGGGTGGATGGGGCATCAGGGCACAGGCTCCATGATTTCTAACTGACATTCTCTGGGTCCAGGCGCTTAGCTTGCAGCTCCTGCAGACACACGTACAGAGCGCCTACTGTATACTGAAGTCAGACCTAGCTCCAGGGCGCCAGCTGCTTCCCAGGGGTCCCAGAAGATCTCTGAGGAGGGGCTCTTTGGCCAAGGTTTTGGAGGGCAGGAGTTTCCGTGGCAAGATGACAGAAAATACAGTATGTACAGGAAGCACGCCTGCCCCGCTCGACCAACAGGTCACAGACAAGTCTAGATTCCCCCCCCACCAACTGCCAAGGGGACTTCCCCGAGCTTGTCCTTGGTCAAGTTGTTTCTCCAGGTTCATTCAAAGTTCCTGCTTTGATTGTGTGTGTGTGTGTGTGTGTGTGTGTGTATGTGTGTGTGTGAGAGAGAGAGATTGCGCGCTCAAACCTCAATGTCACGTTGGTCACATGGTCTTTGGGGGGAAAAATCTTCCCGCGGGTCACCCCAACCACCTGGCGAAGCCCCCGGGATTCCTGCCAGGAGCAGCGGGAAGGGGGGGGCGGGGGACTATAAAGGCAACCTCGGGCCGGTCCCCGCTCACAACGCGATTCCCACCGCAGCATGTTCGCATCCAGGGTGCCGCCGGCAGCAAGGCCTCGGATCGGCAGCTGCTAGTCCTGCTGTTGATACTTCTGGTGACGCTGCGGCCGCCGCAACGCGCCCACGCAGAGCCCCAACTCCGGGCGCACGAGCTGCGGAGACGTTTCCAAGATCTGCTGAGTAGGCTGTGGGCCAACCAGAGCCGGGAGGACTCGAACTCAGAACCCATGCCCGCCGCCGCCGCCCACACTGTCACTCCACAAGGTGTCTTTTGAGGAGTCCCCTTGAGGAACTCCACTAGATCAACCACGCACTTAAGCCTCAGTTTCCTTAATTATGAACCCAGGGGAAGAGGACGGGAAAACCGGGGTGCCTCGAAACCCAGCCAGGGCTAGGCTGGCGTGGAGTGGGGGTTCCCCCATCCCGGGATGGTAGCTGAGTTCCCCGTGTTAGAGATGGTCACAATGGCGCCTGGTGCGTATCGCCAGAAATGGAGGGAGCCGGGCGCTCACGGGACTCAGTCCGGCGAGGGGCATAGACCCAGGCCCCAAGTTGGGCCTGGAGGGGGTGGGGGATCCCCAAAGACCCCCTGAGGGAGGAGGGGCAGTTTGCTAGGAAACCTGTTGGAGCTGGTTAGGAGTCTGACGCAATCGCTGGCCAAGACTTTTATTTATTTTTTTAATTTATTTTATTTTTTATTATTTATTCAATTGTGAGTGTGTGTGCATGTATGTATGTATATGTGTGTCTGTATGTGTAGCACCACGGACGAATTCGGGAACCATCATGGAAAGGTGGCTCAGGGGTTAAACCTCTGCCTTTCACGCGAAAGGCCCTGAGTTCTGATCCTAGACCCCACGTATAGACGCCAGGCAGAAGCAGGGGCGGCCTGAGTTTCTGGTCCTGGTAAGGCGGAGCCTGTGAATCCCAGGGCAGAGTAAACAAGGAGGAAGTGGAAGACTCTTTTAAAGTCAGAAGCGGAGATTGCCCCAGTGTAGGTGGGAGCGGGAGGGGTGAGGCCGCAGGGACACGCCCCCTCAGAAGCCCTGAGACGGAGCCAGGGCGGGGGTGGGGGTGGTGGGGGTTTGGAACTCACAGCGATCCCCTTGAGCTGGCTACACAGGTGCTGTCAATCAAACATCCCCAGCATTTTTGCAGCGCCTGCTGGGTGATAAGTGGCCAGAGTCACGGGACTGAAATTTTTAACCCAGGCAGGTGGAGGGATGGGGGTGCACCTTTCGCTCACTTGCAAGGTGGGGAACAAAAGGCCCTGGGGCGGGTCCAGCCTGTCCCCCCCTCCCCGCAGCATTGTAGAGAACCCACTTTCTTTTTCCTTCCTTTCCACAATGCGTTTGGGACCCAGCGATCGCCGGCTGCTGCGAACCCCAGAGACGGCGCTGCCCTAGGCGGTCTCCGAAGCCTCCCGGGTGCACCGGGCGTTGCCGCGACCCGCGAGGCCGGAACCGTGGGACATCACGCGCGTCGTGCCGCGGCGGCGGCTGCGCCGATAGCGCCGCGGGTCCTCGTCGCCGCGGGCCGCGGTGGCGCCACCTGCTGACACGATGCTGGAACTGCAGGCGGCGCCGCCCGCGGTTGGCCCGGGACGCCGCAGCGCGCCCGGGAAGCAGCGGGACCGCTGCCCGCTGAGCCCGGGGCGCTGCTGCAGGCTACACCCCGTGCCCATAGAAGACGTGGGCTAGGCCGACTGGGTGCTTTCGCCGCGCCTGCTGCAGGTGGGCGTGGGCGAGTCCCCACCGCTCTACCGCCAAGCCGGCTAGCTCGCGCAGCTGAAGGGCCGGATGCACGCATTGCAGCCCGACCTGTTGCCCGCACCCTGCTGCGTCCCCGGTGGTGGTCGCAGCGCTCGGATGTGGGGGTCTCGCTACAAACCTACGACGACTTGATGGCCCGCTCCTGCCACTGCGCCTGAGCGACCGCACCTCTCCCCCCACTTCCTATTTATTATTATTACTACTGTTTTTATTATTATTACTACTAATTTATTGGGGTCACGCCGGGTGGAATGTATTTATTGCAAGCCATTAATAAACGTGAGAGAGAATTTTACCCTGTCTCCCGGAGGGCTTGGGGAATGGGGGTGTCTCAGGATGATTCTCCCCTAGGGAGTTTGTGCGTGTTGGCAGGAGGGGGAGGATTCCCTACAAAACCTGGGCATGGCATCAAGCTTTGATTCCTGGACGGCGGGACCTATAGAAGGTGCTGGAGCGGGGCAGTGACCCCCGGATCTGGCTGAGGGTGACCCTCCAGGATCCTTCTCTGGTCTACGGTGGGTCACTGCCCCAAGGGTGCACCATAGGGTCATGAAGTTCCTGGAGCACCCTGAATGTTAAACTGGAGCATGAAGATCTGGGTGGGTGGGTTCTGACAGGATCCAGATCAGATAAGCAGTAAGACCACGTAAGTGGCCCTGTCAGTCAAACCTGGAAGGTGGCTCAGGGATTAAGACCTGACCTAAGAGCAGAAGGACCTGAGTGTGAATCCTGGGCAGCATGGGAAGATGCTGGTCTGTCATCCTGGACCAAGGGTGACTTCGGAATCACCCTGGATTGCCCTACCTCTTCCTTGTTTGCTCTGGGGTTTCCCAGGCTCAGCCTTCCAGGGCCGGAAATACTGGTCACCACCGTTTCCACCTGGCATTTTCCCCCTGGGATTTGAATTCAAGACCTGTTTGGGAGGCAGACCCCTCAACCCCAGCCCATGGAACTGTTCCAGGAGGCGGAGGAAAGGAAGGGGACATATATGTGACGTCCACGTGCAAGGTGGACCCCCAGTCTAGCATAAGAAGGAGCTGGGCAGGGAGAGCTGACAGCACCTTTGAAATTGGACCCCCAAACTCTGCCTCCTGGCTGAGGGAGGGGCGCTGGGTGCCCATGATCCTTGTTCTGTCCTTGGAGCCCACGCTGGTGACTTCAGGGTGGCTGTAAAGGGGACAGATCTCCAGCCCCCGACAATCCCTCCCTCTCCCTACACCCCCCCTCCATCAGGCCGAATTTATTAGCGCTGACGCCAGATGCCTTCCTGGGGCTGCAGTCCCTCCAATGGCCACGCGGGGCCAGAAGAGAGCCATGGGGCATGTTGGAGAGTAGCGCAGGGCCACCACAGCTTTGCAAGTGTCCCCCACTCGCACTGCCAGATGCACGTAAGTGTAGGATTATTCCAGGACAAGAAATTTAAATAAGGAGGAAAAGCATCTACGTGCCTACAAGTGGGAGGGCAACAGGGTGGCTCGGGATCACAGTCTTTGTCTGGCCTCAGAAGGTCTTAGTTTGAATCCTCAGACCTCAGGGGGGAAAACTGGGTGGGAAACTCCAGAGCGAAGCAATATGGAGGTGCAACATCTCACACACACATATGTGTGTGTGTGCACGCGCACGTGCACGCGTGGCTGCTTGTCTGTCAGGCCTGCAGGTGGGCACGGGAGCCTCTGAAACCCATGTCAGCGGCAGGCGAGATTCTGGGGCGCAAGTCCAGAACGAAGGGCTCTTCAGCCACCTCAGCTCCTCGCTGCCGGCAGCAGTGTGGCCGGACATCCTGGTGGCCTTGAGGTAACCATGTGCTCACCTTCCCGTTGCCTCCAGACACTCCCAGGCTAAGAATGTGGCTAAACAGCTGCTCAGGCCCTCAGCAGAGACTTCCTTGGGACCGGTGAGAGGGCTCTGTTTGGGAGGCGACTGTGAGCAAATCTAGGAATCTGAGTTCAGACTCTGCAAACCCACAGGTGGGGTGAGAGGGCTGACGGTGAGTCATCTGACCTGCGCCCCTGCACTGCTTTGTGCCTGCTGGCTTGGTCAAATCAATATTTTTGCTGCTTTTTTTTATTCTTCTAGTGTTTCCTACTTGAAAACAGTGAATTCGGGGCTCAAGAGATGGCTCAGGGATTAAGCCTCTGCCTTACAGGCGGAAGGTCCTGAGTTCGGGTCCTAGACCCGGACGTATAGATGCTAGACGGAAGCAGGGGCAGTCTGCGTTTCTGGTCCTGGTAGGGCAGAGCCTGTGAACCCCAGGGCAGAGTAAACAAGGAGGAGGTAGAGGTGTCCATGGTGGTTCCCAAATTCGTCCGTGGTTCTACATACACAAACACACACATATACATACAGACACATGCACAATTAAATAAATAATAATTTAAAAAATTTAAAAAAAAACAGTGAATTCACGCTATTCCCACCTTCTCCACAATCCCACCCCCTCTTCCTCCCATTCTGATCCTCCTTCCCTCTGCCCAGCCCCCTCCTATTCCCCCCACAGCCGACCAACCCCCTGGCTGAGTTCTCATGACGAGGCTGTGTGCAAATGAACAGCTATAGTAGGAACAACCCTCCACACACACACCCACAGACCCTGATTCAAAAACATGAAAGTCAAGAGCATTATTTCCCACATTGCTGCCCCGAACTCCCCATCCAACTTCTGTCTAGTTCTGGAATGTTCTTTCCTCACCCAAAGGAGCTATGTGGGGGTGAGTCAGGAAGTCTGCCCTTCCCGGGCTCCAGCCCCTCACCTCCTTCTCTTCCCTCCCCATGTCCTGTGTCCCTGTGCCAATGGCTGAGCAATATTCCAAGATGAAGTTGGGGCCCATCCTGTGTTCCATTCTGAATGGGGAATCCGCTGGAGGAGTCACGTGGGATGAGTTCATAGTGACAAACTCCTGGCACCTGTGTCTAGGTCCCAGAGACCCTTCCTTGGCAATGGGTGGGTTTCAGTGTTCTGGGGAAGTCCCAGACTCAGGTCTAGGAAGCCTTCCAGAGACCCTGCCCCTCTGTCTTCCCTGTCCTGCTTCCACAGTCCTGGGGAGGGAAAAGGGGGAAAACAAGGAGTATCTGTGTCCAGCTCCCTCATTTCCCAAGACCAGGGTCCCTCCTGATAGGAGGGACCTGGCTGGGAGCTATGGCTCCTGTGTCTTGATCCAGAAGCCTGACAGATGAGGAAGTGGAGTGGTGGGGGAGGTGGGGAAACCACTAGCTTCCAGGGAAAGGGAAGTGCGACCCTGGTGTCCCTCCTGTGAGAGGAGAGCCGGAGGCCGCAATAGGGCAGGTCTAGGCCTGTCTGCACCCGTTCCCTGGGCTCAAGGACGGAGGATGCTTAGGTGCTCAGGCGAACTCCACCCAGCTGCCCCAGCTGCCCCCAACGTTGCTGCCCTGCTGAGGGGAAGGAACCTCCCCCCAAGGCGATCTCTGATTTGCATATGACCGGTAAGAGTACTGGATACCACCTGGCCTTTGGTCTTCTTTGGACCCATTTGCCAGAAGGGAAGACTGAGGCTGGAGGGGGCGAACCTCGGGGAAATGGGGGGATGACGATAAGCCAGAGGCTGCGTTTAACCACTGTGGAAGTAGAGTCTGCAATGGGACAGGGCGATTCACACGCTCCCGCGGGCTGTGGTCGGCTCAGGTGAGCCCCTGGATGGAAATTACATTGGCAGGAATCTTCTGTGTGCCTCGCAAGTGGCTCGGATGGGGGCCTCTGGGCCAGGGGATCCTGGTTGCCGCTGGTCTGGCCGCTGGCCCTGTGCCAGACGTAGGCGGAGCCGGAGCGCTGTCGAATGGTCTCACCGACTTCGATCCCTCGTCGCGATCTGCGCCAACTTCAGCGGCGGTGGCTTTCAGCCCAGGTGCAACCAAACCCTGAACGGCCGAGCTGGAACTCAGGGCCGACTGGGGCTGCCATCTGATTGGCACCGCGTCCGCCAGGACAGACGTGCCCACCAGCCGCCGGGGCTGTGTCTGCGGCGCGACGCGGGATCCCCGCAGAATGTGTCCGACTTCTTGCTGACCAGTTGCGGTTGGCGTCTGTCGGGCTGCATCCTCTGATCATCGGCGTCTAGGCGGCCGCCGGCCTGCTGGGCTTGCTGTTGCTGGTCGCCAGCCTGCTGCTGATCTGGGCGTTGTGGAGACGCCGCCACCGCCAAGCCACCCTTGGGTCGCGGGACAAAGCGCCGGTGACCACGGGGAGCCGGGCGGGTGATTCCCAGTCCCGTTGCGGCCCGCAAGTCCCTCTCCGACTACGAGAACATCTTCGTGGAGAAGCTGCCCCAAGACCCACCCAGGTGAGTGACCCCCACAGCATCCCACTGGGCCGGGGCCCTTGATCTGAGATGTGCGCCGCAACCAAATTCACACTCAAAATCTGCCTGACAACGACTGTGTGTCCGCGATCGCGTCTCTCGCTGCAGACGAATCCGTGAGATGAACACAGCAGCTCTCGTCTCAGGGCGCCAGGGGCCCCGGGGTGAGGCTCTCTCACCTGGTGACTCCAAAATCTAGTTTCTGGAGTAGAGAGGAGATGGGGAGGGGATGGGCTCTGGGGAAGTGATCAGCCCTCTGAACTCATGGGAGCCTGTGTTTCTGTCCCCCTAAAAAAATGAGGACACCTGCCTCCCCTGCGACGCATAAAGAACATGCAGGAAGGGCAGTTTGGCGAGGGAGACACGGGGTGGGAAGCACAGAGCACCCGGGACCCACAGGGAGCTCTGGGGCAGAGATGCACAGGAATATGCAAAGCAAATGCAAATGAGGGGAAGCAGAAGTGGCTTGGTAGGGGCACAGCTGCCAACAGGTCTGTCAGCGAAGTGTTTCTTTGGGGCTGGGGATGGCTCAGGCATTCATCCTCTGCCTCCTGATTAGAAAGACCTGAGTTCAGATCCCATCTAAAACCACCAGGGGGAAATGACAAGGGCTTGGGCTTGGAAGGTGAAGCCTGGGAAACCCCAGAGCAAAGAAAGAAGGAGGAAGAGCCATGCAGGGTGATTCCAGATGTCACCCCTGGAGCTACACAGGGACACACAGTGCCCTGTGACACACACACACACTTACACACACACTCCTGTAAAAAAAAAAAAGAGATATGAAGAGAGAGAGAGTGTATGCACACCATTATCACATGATCAGAGAACTTTCAGTTCTCTCCTTCCACTATGTAGGCTTCCAGGGATATAATTCAGGTTGCCAGGTTTGGCTGCAGTTGCCTCCTACCAAGCCCTTTCGCAGTCCTCATACTCAACCTCACAGCGCGAGGTTGATGAGCATCTAACCTATTCAACTTTAGAAAGGTCTTTCTAAGTTGGGGAGGGTGCTGTGTCAATCTCTCCGGGGTCCTGGTGAAAGAGCTCAGGCCTGAGCTAGCAAACTCCCAGCCCCTTTGGGGCTTTGGGTATTTTTTCCAGAGGAAACTGAAATTGTCCCACTTTAAGGAAGGAAGATAGGGCCTGGGTCAGCTTCCTCAGAGGACATGCAGGGAAGGAAGGAATCAGACACAGCTCCAGCTTCCCTTTCCCCAAGGGACACATCTGTCCCCGCTCCCCCACAAACCAGTGGAACAACCCTCACTGCCCCCCACCCGCAAATGCTCAGGTCCTGGGTCCCAGGCTGGTGGTCCTGGGTGGGTCGTCTGGATCCCCACCCCCATCTCTGTGCCTTGCAATGACCCCATTGTGGCTGAGAGCAATTTCTACATGAACTTCAAGGCGGCCGACACAGACCCCCAGCCCATCTACTGTAACCTGGAGGACCTTCGGCCCATCCAGAGTAGGAGGAGGAATACGTGATGCCCAACTGCTGAGCCGGAGGTGGGATCCCCTCCCCAGCACCCTCCTCTTGCGCCTCAGCCAGCAGGGGGGAGTGGATAGGAGACACCCTGATAATTGGAAGGATAAGTCAGTGTCTGAATTCTGCTCTCTCTGGGATGTATACAGGCGTTGCTCAATAAATGCTCTGAGCAACCCAAACTACTACCAACTAAGAGCATGCGGGGGCCCCCACCCCTCCCCCAGGCCTCTACTCAACTCCAGAATCTCAGCTCATACACCCCCTCAGCTTTCACCCTCTGTGGGAGAGTCTGCAGCCTGGTGTGTAGGTGGATATGGGGGGGGGGTCCTGGCCTTGGCAATTTTTCCTCAATTTTGTTCCTCTGTCTGCACACCCCACCAACATCCAAATAAATTTCCAAAGGGGAGAAAAATAAATAAAATTGACCTCATCCTTCCCAGATTCCTCTGCAGCAAAGCCCACGGCACCCAGACCCCAGCATGTTCCCAGTAAGTCGGGTCCTACCCAATCCCCCCACCTCCAATGTGGCTAGACACTCCTGGTTTTTGTCATATTCCAGAGGATAAACCTGTGAGTGAACTGGATTTGGCTGTCTCTGCAGCTTACTGATTTCTCCCTGCTCTTTGCATATGAGCTTCAGCACAGGTGTCAGCCAGAGCCTTTTGGCCCAGCTTGGGGACTGCTGCACCCCTCCTTCGGGGTCCCCCAGGAAGTCCGGTGCATCTACCATACAAAGCACTTGGTCCCCAGGGAGCACAGCTTGTTGAGAAGTCCAGCTGCTTCTATCCTCTGCTGGTCAGAGGTGGGATGACAGGGGGGGCTCCAGCCTTTTAGAATTCTGGGATTCTGGGGATACCTTGAAAGTATCACTGTGTACTCCTCATCACCGAGGACAAGAACCCAAGGAGGTGTGAAAAGGGAGCCCCCCTCGGGTCCAGGGGTTTGGAATCTGGGTTCCAGCAGCCCTGTCACCCCACCACATCCCAAATTCTGAAAACTTGAATGGGAAGGATGAAACTCCCCTGTGCCCCACCCAGCATAGTCCACAGTTGACGGTGGATTCCAGAGAGAATGTGCAGAGAATTCCAGTGTTGCATGCAAGATTTCTCCCTCAGGTGGCAGGATTTGAATCCAAGACCTCAAGCAGAGTACATCAGTGCTGTACTAATGAGCCGCACCCTCCCCCTGGCCCAACTGTCTCTGCTAACTTTTTTTATTTTGAGGCACTGAAGCTTCCTCTGTAGCCCAGGCCGGCCATCCTCTTCCTCTTCCTTCAGCACCCTAAGACTCAGGACCATGCCTCAAGGCCTGGCTTTGCCAGAGTTTAGGGTGACCAGCGTGGCTTTGACTACCGAGTCATGTCCCAGCCCTCCCCTCCTCTCCCCGTGATGTCGAGTATGTGATCCCCTGCAGAGCGTACAGGCTGAGCCTTCAAGACCTGCGCTTTGTGTGATGAGGCTTGAATGCAGGACTTTCTGCATGCTGGGGGCCACATCAGCAGCTGGGTGCATGCAGCCATGCAGTTGACTCTCCTGGAACACTCCACCCACCCTGGGTTTCCTCACCCGTCAACTTCTCCTTTCCTCACTTATGGGTTTTTTGCTGTTAAAGCTTTCTTTCATTTTTTAAAAATTTTTTTTCTTATTTCTTATTTATTCAATTGTGCATGTTTTGGGTGTGTGCATGTGTGTGTATGTATGTGTGTGTGTGTGTGTGTAGGACCACGGACAAATTCGGGAACCTCCATGGACGCCTTTGCCTCCACCTCCTCCTTGTTTACTCTGCCCCGGGATTCACAGGCTCCGCCTTACCATGACCAGAAACGCAGGCCGCCCTCGCTTCCGCCCAGCGTCTATACGTGGGGTCTAGGATCTGAACTCAGGACCTTCTGCCTGCAAGGCAGAGGCTTAACCCCTGAGCCACCTCTCCAGCCCTTCTTTCATTTTTTTTTTCTTTTTTTTTTTAAACTCAATTTTCTTTTTGAAAAATTTCAAACCCAGAGAAAAGCTGAGGGAATAGAAGCTGGAGAGATGCTCAGGGGTTCAGCTTCTGCCTCCCCAGCAAGGGGACCTGGCTTTGGATCCCACGTAAAGAAACCAGGTGGAAATAGCCAGTGCTGGACCTCTGGCCCCCCATGGGCGGAGCTTAGAACACCCCAGAGCAAAACTAAGAGATAGAAGCACCCAGGGTGATTCCTGAGGTGTCACCCTTGGTCCTCTATGGGGACCCACGAGCCCCCTCCCCTCTCTCTCTCACACATGTGCACAAATGAAAAAAAACTTTTGAATTTTACATTTAAATATTTCAAAATTCATCTCCTAAGATCAAGAACATTTTCTTTTTCCTTTTTCTTTTGGTCTTCATGAGGATCTGCGTTTCTATGCTTGATTGCATATGGCTCCATACATGTTTGCATGCACATGTGACTGCGTGCATGGTCGCTTGCACAGTTGGCTGCATGGCTGCTTACATGCACAGTTCCATGCACGTTTGGTCTAGTGGACGCATGCATGTGTGCAGGCACGGGTGGCTGCGTGCATGGTCACTTGCACGTGAGGCTGCATGGTTGCTCGCATGTGCAGTTGCATGCACAGTTGCAGGCACATCTGCTCAAGTGACTGTATGCATGTTTGCATGCACATGTGGCCACATGCATGGTCGCTTGCATGTGTGGCTGCGTGCGTGTCACGTGACAACTGTCAGAAGCTGCATTTCTCCTTCTGCCCTGTGTGCTCCTAATCCAGAATTCAGTTGTGAGTTTGGTGTGCAGGAAAAAATGAAAACAAGTAAAAATTACAAAAGGCCAATCAAAGTGTTTCTCCTTTTTTCCTGAGGCAGGAGACTGGCTGTTTCCCCACCAGGCCTCAAACTGGATTTCCCGCCTCAAAGCCCCGTCCTCCTCCCCAGGTCCCGTAAGAAGGTCTCGTTTTTCCGGGGATTGCAACAGACTTTGCTGCACTGTTAGGATGCTTGGGGCTGGAGGCAGAAGGACCTCGCTCACTGCAGCCTCCTACACAGAACATTCTAGAAGCAGAGCTCTAACTTCAGGGTTCAGTAGCTCATGAACAACCTTTAGAATTTTTCTTTTCTGACGATTGTCATCTTTATTTTTCCAGTCATCAGCTGAACTGGTGGAGGAGTTGGGGGGGGTGCTTCCCTTCCCCGCAGAGCGAGTACAGTTTTCCCAGCATGCCTTGCTTACATCTCCTGTGTAGTGATGTTACTGGCTGCTCTGGACCTTAGCCCAGACCCCCGCGAGGGGCGGGAACATGTCTGCATTAGTTCCAGCAAAGGGCTCTTCTGGGGGGTTAGGGGACTCTACGGGGAGAATTGCACAGGGAACACTACATAGGGAGCACTACAGCACAACTGCTGGCGCCCAGCCTGGGTTAGTAGCAGACCTTATCAGTCCTTGAGACCCAAGTTCCATTCCTGCAGCCGACATGGTAGAGAGACAGATGTAAAATCTTACCAGCTAGGTTGATTCTCTTCGTCCTCATCTTCTTCCTCAACTGCCTCTGAATCCAGTGCCCAAACATGGGTTAATCAGTTTTCTTGCTGGGATTGGATAGGTTGGGAGGCTGATACCCCCTTTTTCTCTCTCTTCTCACCCCCCACCTGGCAGGGTTGACCAGTTGTCTTATCTGGATTCAGGCAATGAGCATAGAAGTGTCTGGTTGAGGGGCTGGAGAGGTGGCTCAGGGGTTAAGCCTCTGCTTTGCAGGCGGAAGGTCCTGAATTTGGATCCTAGATCCCACATATAGACCCCAGAAGGAAGCGGGGGGCAGCCTGCGTTTCTGGTCCTGGTAGGGCAGAGCCTGTGAATCCCCTGACAGAGTAAACAAGGAGGAGGTGGAGGTGGTCTATGGTGGTTCCTGAATTCATCTGTGGTTATACACACACACACACACACACACACACACGCACAATTTAATAAATAATAAAAAATAAAAAAAGAAGTGTCCGGTTGAACAGATGTACAACATGGAGGCTTTCATGTATCTATCTTTCTTATTTTTTGGTCTCCCCCCCATTCTGCTTTTTTTTTTAAATTTTTTTAATCATTTATTCAATTGTGCGTGTGCGGATGTGTGCGTGTGTTGTGTGTGTGTATGTGTGTGTAGAACCACTGGCGAATTCAAGAACCACCATGGACACCTCCACCTCCTTGTTTACTCTGCCCAGGGATTCACAGGCTCCGCCCTACCAGGACCAGAAATGCAGTCCGCCTGGCAGGGGTGTATGTATGGGGAGTCTAGGATCCGAACTCAGGACCTTCTGCCTGCAAGGCAGAGGCTTAACCCCTGAGCTACCTCTTCAGCCCCCCATTCTGCTTTTTATTTTGTTTATTTTTAT
The DNA here is from genome assembly GCA_023101885.1 of Typhlomys cinereus. NCBI lineage: Eukaryota > Metazoa > Chordata > Mammalia > Rodentia > Platacanthomyidae > Typhlomys > Typhlomys cinereus. The sequence continues at coordinate 221,091 of JALPQD010000504.1, forward strand.
GTTTATTCTAGCTTTGCCTCTGTGTGTGTGTGTGTGTGTGTGTGTGTGTGTGTGTGTGTGTCTGTGTCTGTCTGTCTGTCTGTCTGTCTGTCACAGGGCAGTGTGTGCCTGTGGAGGCTCAAGAATGACTTCCAGAATCATCCTGGATTATAAAATTTCTTCCTCCTTTTTACTTCATTCTGGGGTTTCCCAGGTTCCGGCTTCCAGATCCAGAAGTGCAGGCTGCAACCATTTCCACCTGGTATTTTTAACCTGGAATGCAAGGATCTGAACTCAGGTCCTTCTGCTTAGGAAGCAGAATCTCTGGTCCCCAGACAGACATCTTTACCCTCTCCCATGTATTGTGAGAAGCCCATAAACTCCAGATGTAACCACTGTCCCACACCCCAGAACTCTGCACAATCAGCTCAACTTGCTTTTCTCACTAGCATGGGAAATGGAGGCTTCTCAGGTGATTGACAGAAAAGCACTTTCTGGATCAAGTTGAGGGGAAAGGGTGAAGGATGAGGCTGGATTTGAACTGAGAGGCTTGAGCCAACAACTTTGCCAACCGCGTGTGAAGTCTCTGATCATGATGAATTCAGGTCTCGCAGCTGGCGCTTCACACCTCAGACTCAGCCCCATCCCTCCAAGTCTCAGCGGTCTGTGAGGGGCTGGAATTGGGGGTGGAGGTGTGAAAACATCGTAAGTTCACTGCATCTGTGTATAATGTAAAGCAAGAAAAATTTAAAAAACGGTGCGCACTCCGGGCTACAGTTCCCGGAGTGACCACACGGGGGAAGCAGAGGGTCATGGAAAGTTGGGGTGGATAGAAGCGTCGCCGGCCAAGTACGTGTACGGTCAGCTGAAAATGTATCCACGTGTCCATTCGCAGCCGGGAAGGTGTCCCCATACCTTGACGACCTCTTCCTCGACCTCCCCAGCAGACTGACAGGGTGCAGTTCACTTGTGTTTTAACTTTCAGCTGCCCAAGGTGAGGATCCGGTGCATCCAATAGGAAGTTGCAATTATGAGGCACATAGCACAAAACAGAGTTCTGGGAAGACGGCTCAGCGGTTCACAGCCTTTGCAAAGGAACTGAGTTTGGATCCTGAATCCCGTGTCAAAACGCCAGGCAGAAATGACAGCGTCCTGCACTTTCTCCCTAGTGGGTAGAGCCTGGGAAATCCCAGAGCAAAGCAAAGAGGAGATAGAAGCAATGTATCACATACATGCAAAAAATTGGGGGTTGGGACAAGAGCTCTCCTGGCTTGTGGGCCACCGGGGGTTCCACCCTCAGCAGCCAGAAAACCTGACAGGGCAGCAAGAGAGGGAGGCCCAGCCATGTGAAACTCTACAAGGTTAGCTAGAATGTTCTGGCTAGTTGGAATGCTGCAAGTCCTGAACAAAAGGCTCTCTAGCCAACTCAGGCCCTCACTGCCCACAGCAGTGCAGACAGACGTCTTTGTGCCAATAAGGTAACATGCTCGCCCTTGAGTAGCTTCCAGACCCCCTCAGCTGAAGAATTCTGTCAGATAGCCACCGAGGCCACAGCACAGACTTTCCCAGCTGCTGGGACCCGTGAGAGGGCTCAGCTTGGGAGGCGACTGTGGACAAACCTGGGGATCTGAGTTCAATTCCCAGAACTTCAAATGCTGGAAAGGGAGAATTGGCTTTTTTTTTTTTTTAATTTGTGCATACATGTGTGTGTGTGTGTGTGTGTGTGTGTGTGTGTGTGTGTGTGTATGTGTGTGTCCCTGTGGAGGCCTAAGGGTGACTTCAGCAATCATCCTGGATTGCTCTTCCTCCTACCTCCTCTTTGCTTTGGAGTTTCCCAGGCTGGGACTGGGGGTTTGGATTTGTGAGGGTGTGTGGCTGACTTAGACCATCACAGTTACCCACTAAAAGTCCCAGGATGCTTATCCTGTGCCTGCGTTAGCCAGGGACGTTTGCAGATCGGTGGAGCCATATGGGTAGCTGCAGTCCGCAGACAGCCACATTTCATCAGCCCCAGAAATTTTGAGACCCCCCCTCCAGTGTGCCCAAAGAGGGGAGATGGGACTGATTTGCCATCTTTTCTTCTCACAGCTTCTGGCTGAGCTGCTGTATGGAGAAGCCCAGGGGGACCCCCCCCTGCATTCACCTCTGTCCTCGCCAAGCTTGTCCATCCAAGGCTGTTGCCCCGTCATACTTACATGTGTTAACTTGACAATTGAGAGCTGAAGCTCTGGTACATGTATAGAGAATCAGTAGGCGGGTGAAGCCCTGACCAGGTCTGCAGGGCACTGCTCCATTACCGGGGACGCTCCTGCTCCTGCCAAGCTAGCATCTTTTTGGCTCCCCAGGGCGAGTCAAAGGCCACCCCACAATGTCCCACCAATTCTCACATGACTATTGGAAGAAATGTCACTACACCCCACCCTATGCTTCCCGCATGCTCCAGGCCATGCCGGTGCGGGAATGGTGCCCTAGGACCTTTGCACCATGTGCGCACTTCCAATATTCCAGCTCCTTTCCTCTCTCCCTTCTCTCTGAGTGGGCCGTGTGTGTGTGTGTGTGTGTGTGTGTGTGTGGGGTGTCTTTGGGGACTCTGGGTACCCCGTGTGTGAGCCCACCTGAGCTGGAGCTCCCGGCCTCCACACAGGTTGCTTGGGATGCGCCTGCTGGTTGCCATGGGAACCCTGCACAGCCGCCTCTGCCCCCCCCTTCTTGCTTGGTGGAGGTTGAGAAGCCACATCCCGCACAACAGCTGGAGCAGGTGGGCGGGATGCAGATTGCCCACCTGAGGAGTCCTAATACCTGGCACAGGAAGTTGGGAGCCCTCGGGGCCATGTGGAGAGCCTGCTATGGAAATACCAAAGTCCACACCTGCCTCCAACAATCCTTCGGGGTGTCTTCTAAAACATCCCTTAGATTTGTTCCCAGACCAGAAGGCAAAGTGGCTCTCGTATTGCTGCCAGCAGGTTTGGCCACAGCACAGCTGCCACCCCGGGTCCTTTGGCACCGGCCGGTCCTTGGGACCTGGACGTGCTCCCGACCTAGGCAGTTTCCTTTGTAAGAGGCCTGAGGCCCGCTGCGTCCAGACTTCGACCCCCCTCTCTGTCAGGCTGCCCGGCCTGCAGATGCTCCTCTAAGACCCCCCACCTTCTCCTCGTATCCTCCCTCATTTACAGACATGTTGGACCCCCTCATTCTCTCTCCTTACTCTCACCATACCGGGCTACTCCTCCAAGGCAGAACCCCAGGTGAGACCAGTTTGATGCCCCCCAGGAGCGATGTGTGTGTGTGTGTGTGTGTGTGTGTGTGTGTGTGTGTGTGTGTGTGAGGGCCCCACTTCTAGGGCAGCAGAGAAGGCCACCCCGGCAAGCCACTGCCCAGCTTCACAGCATCTGCCCAAGCCATGTCCAGCCTGAGACCAAGTGGGTCCCATGAAAGCCTGGATGTGAGGGGACATCCCCTCCCCTCTCCCCCTGTCTGCTCTTTCCCTCCCCCATTCCTTCTCTCCTTTCCCCCCTACCCTTCCCCCATCCCACATCCCCCCTGCCCCTCAGGCTGCCGTTGACCCTCCTGGGCTGCTGAAGATTGAAGCCGCCTGGACAAGTGGACCTCCATGCCCCTTGTCCAGCCCTGGGTAGCCATCATGGTTGCAAGCGGGTAAGGAGGCAATGTCCTTATTGATGGAAACTGGGAGGGGGAAGGTGTGGCGCGGGGGTGGGGTGGGCTACCTTCTCTGTCTTACCCTCCTACATAGGACATTATTTTCCTTCCCGGTCTCAGTGACAGGAGTTGATGACACCCCCCCAATGGTCCTACTGGCCACATCAACAACATCGACAACCTGCCCCCCAATCCTTCCTCATCCTTTCCTTTCCTTTCCTGCCCATGCCTGGGAAAGACCACTTCTCAAAAGTAGAGATCCCTCCCACCTGTCTAGGAGTTGTCCACTGCCCATTTCCCCTCCTCCTGGGCTGCACTACCCACAGTTCTACCCCCAAAGTTGTGGCCATGTCCACAGCTGTAGCAGCCACTCCTCTAACCCAGTTCTCACCAGACTCAATGATCCTTCTAGAACTCAGATCCCACCTCCCAGAGCCTCTGGAAGAGTTTGTGAGTGGTCTTCTCTGCAGGGCCCCTGCTAACTACCCAGGTGACCCCGCAGGGGTCCATCCAGCCTAAGACCCACATTCTGTCATGTGAGGCTGCATGAGGAAGTGCAGCTTTGTGTCCTCTGGGATCTGCTCGCCTTGGTACCCCCTTCCGCTTCCCTTCCCTAGCAAGTGTAGCACATGGCCATGTGGGAGTCTGGCACGTGCAGGAGGTATATCATCCACAAGACAGGACTCCCCTTTTTTTCCCCTTTTCTTCTGTTTGAACAAGATGTGTATATAATCTTTTCGGGCTTCTGGCTCATGATATTTAACCAGAGAACCGGGGCCCTGTAGCTAGAATAATTAAAATCGGCTTCTTGGGTTAGCGTTTGCGTCTGGAGCCTGTGTTCCTGGGAGGTAGTCACCCCAGAATATTATGGGGGCTCATCTGTGATTGCCAGAGGAAGGTACCCCAACACTGGTGGGAGGCTTGTGAGTGGGGCCAAAGGGAGGGAGGTGAGGGGGCAAAAAAATTCCACCTGGGAATTCTAGATGTCTGGGACAAGAATTTGGGGTGGGGGAGAGGAGGAGGGAGGAAGGGAACCGGTCTACCTATTAAGTTTGTATGAGTGGAAATAATAATAATAAAAAAAGAATTTGGGGTGTCCTACATCTCAACCTCTGTGCCTATGTTGGGGAGGAAAAAGCCATCCTGTTCTGGGAAGGTTGGATGCAGCTGTTGAACCCCATGTTCAGGGTTTTAGGGGGACAAGTCTGTTTCAAAACACCAGGTGAGGCTGGGTCTCTCCAAACTATCTTATTTTTTTTGGGTGCATGCATGTGGGAGAGGGGGGAGGGCTGAATGGTTTCTGCCATGTCCATCCTTGGGGTACTGACATCTCTATGTCTTGCTAGACCTGAGCTCTGCCCTGGGGGTCCATGTGACCCACAGCCAGGGAGTGACAGAATCCACAGCTCTTCCAGCTCCGTCTTGCGTTAACCTGCTTGGCCATTAGCCCTAACAAATCAGAGACTCAGAGATCCAGAATGTTCTGTAGCTTAGACTGGGGCCAAACATGTGCTGACTGAGGAGAGGAGAAAATGAACCTGCGGGATCCCATGCCCCTAAAGGGCTGAGTGCATGTTTGGGGGGCCTCCAATCTGGCTCCCTCAAGTAAGGGAAGCCCCACCAGCTGGGAGAAGCTAATGGTTCTCTCCTGAGTGCTGTTAGACCCAGAGGGCAACTGGCACTCCAACTGCGAACCAACATCCCGTTCTAGCCCTATGTAGTTCCATCTGCTGGGGAATTAATCCCCTGTGGCCCCACAAGTGTCTTCAAGGAGTCTCAAGGTCTGAGGCCTGATTCTCCTGGCAGGACCCCCTTCCCCCTCTCCTAGAGGTTCCCAGCACCCCATATACAGCAGGTGCTGGGTTGTGGCTCATAGATGGCCACAGATTTATTTTATTTTTTTAACTTTATTTATTTATTTATTCAGTTGTGCCTGTGTGTGCGTGTGTATGTATGTATTCAGTTGTGCGTGTGTGCACATGTGTGTGTAGAACCACGGACAAATTCGGGAACCACCATGGACGCCTCCACCTCCTCCTTTACTCTGCCCCGGGATTCACAGGCTCCGCCCTACCAGGACCAGAGACACAGCCCCCCCCTTCCGCCCAGCTTCTATTCATGGGGTCTAGGATCCGAACTCAGGGCCTGCCGCCTGCAAGGCAGAGGCTTAACCCCTGAGCCACCTCTCCAGCCCCAGATTTATTTTATTTTAAAACTTTAGCTTGTGTGTGTCAGAGAGGACTGTGTATCCTTGTGGGAGCCAGGGGTGACTTTGGGGATCATCCTGGATGGGGTTGAGGAGACCTAGAACCCGGTTTTGGTTTCCTTTTAGTTCTTGTATATAGTCTTCATAATGTGGCCCAGTCAACTCATCCATTAGCTCTAACTAGGGATAGGCTGAGAGCTTGGAATGCTTGGAATGTGGCCCCACGTGCCTAGCTAAGCACCTGAAGAGCAACGTTTCTGCTCCACTGGAGTTGCCCACCCCCTGCTCCTCCCCTTACCAGGTGGCCAATCATGTAACTACTAAGTTGGAAGCCCCCTCCCCTTATCAGTAAGCTATAAAACTTTCCCCGCACAAAGGGCCAGTGCCTGGCTTGACACTTCTGTTGGCTTGTTGTGAGCTCACGTTCGAATCTGCTAATAAAGACCCTCATGCGATTTGTAGCCGGTATTGGCTCCTTGTTGATTTTTGAGACCCCAGAATCTGGCCACAACAGGGTCTTGCTGGACTCTGGGATTTCCCAGGGTACGCCCTAGCGGCGGGTGGGAAGCGCAGGACAGCGCCATTTTTTGCTTAGTGTTTTTAACATGGGATCTGCCTGGGATCCGAACTAGGACCTTCTCCCTGGGAAGCAGAGGCTTAACCCCTGAGCCATCTCTCCAGTCCGGGGCCAAGATTTACTCTCGCGTTTTTTTTTTTTTTTTTTTTTTTAAATCACGGGCGTCTTTCAAGAGCCCTGGAGATTTTTAGGGGGGGCTGTCTGCCCTGCCTCAGAGGAAGAAGCTGATGCGAGTGGGAGGAGCAGAATATGGGAAAGGCTGGCCTCCGCCTCCGGCTGGCCCCAGGAGAACGGGGAGGCGGGGCAGCCCTACCCAGCTTTTTCTGCAGGCCCCCCAGCACCCTGGCCACTTCCCACCGAAATGGGGGCGGGGCGGCTTACGGGAGAGAAGGGGGAATGTGGGGCACGTGTAGACCCGCCACGCCGCGCACTGCAACCCCCTGCGCATTCCCCCACCCCTAGCCCAGGGTCTCTGTTGGGGTGATGAACAAGCGCTTGCGGCGCCACCAACACCCCCCCCCAGCACGAAGAGGCGCACGTGTGTTTGCAGGCCATGCGTGTGGAGGGGAAAAGTAGCGAAACCCACGTTCCCCAGCCCAGTGTGGTTGACGCTTGGGGAGGAGGAGGCGGGAGGATCCGGGTTTCAAGAACAGCGCGTTAGCTGTAGGATCTGCCATCCTCCAGCCCCCCTAAAGTGGGGCGTTTTCGGTGGAGGGTCAGCCAGCTGTTGCATAGCGTCCGCAGCAGACCCTGGGGACATTTCCCAAAAAAACTTTTCCCTTAGGGGCTCTGGATTGTTGGTCTGGGGCCTTGTCCGGGCCCACGAACCAGCACGAACCCGAACCTACAAACGTGGGAATCTGAAGTGGGAGCGGAAGGAATTAAAAGTTTCAGGCTTGGGTCAGAGGGGGTCTTGAATATCCCGTATCATCCAAGCCAACTTTATTGTAAAAGCACAGGGGTTTTATAATCAAGAAACGGGGCCAAATTCAAGAAAACATCAAAGAGGAACAGAACCAAATTCTTCACAGGATTATGTAAAACATATGCATTCTAGTTAACAAAGAGAAGTCAGGAGTGACATCTAGCTGCTGTGGGACCAGACATGATGTCGCCAGGTAGAGTAAACAGGCATGTCACCTTGTTGCCAGAAGAGAATGGACAATGGTCCGTGTAGTAACATTTCTTTTGATAGGCATGAAAGATAGGGAGGGAGAACAGCCCAACCCACGACCCTGAGATTAAGAGTCTCATGCTTGGGGCTGGAGAGGTGGCTCAGGGGTTAAGCCTCCGCCTTGCAGGCGGAAGATCCTGAGTTCGGATCCCAGATCCCACGTATAGACGCCAGGCGGAAGCGGGTGCGGCCTGTGAATCCCCGGGCAGAAGGAGGTGGAGGCGTCCTTGGTGGTTCACGAATTCGTCCGTGGTTCTACACACACACACAGACACGTGCGCACATACACACGTATATGCACACAGTTGAATAAATAATAATAATAAAAAAAATTAAAAAAAAAAAAAAAGAGTCTCATGCTCTACCGACTGAGCTAGCCGGGCATCCAAGCCCCCTCTGACCCAAGCCTGAAACTTTTAATTCCTTCCGCTCCCACTTCAGATTCCCACGTTTGTAGGTTCGGGTTTATGCTGGTTCGTGGGCCCGGGCAGGGCCTCAATGCGTGTACCCGCCCTCTGGCGGCCATGGCGCGTCCCGAGGCGTCCTGCGTGGGTCTGCAATCCGGGCACAGCTGGAGCCGGCCACATCCAGCCGGGTCTCGAACTCGCGTCGCACCTCCTGGTTCAGCACCCCGCAAAGGCTGAAGGCCCAGGTAGGTGCCCTGGTCACTGCTGACGCGCGCGGGGGGGGGGGGAGGTGGCGGGGGCGCTGCGAGGGGGGGACGCGGGTGGTTCTCTGTGGGGTCCTCCCAGGGCGATGGCCCAGGCGCATGTGTTGGGGAGGGGGGAGGAAGAATCAGGGGCGGCTCAACCCCCCGCGTGCGCCCCCACCGGCAGGTTCCATTCTCGACACCGCCCCTTTAAGAGCGGCGGGGGCGCGCGGCGGCAGCGAAGACGCGCGTCCCGGAACAGCCCGCACCGCGGAGGGAGAAGAGGAACCGCCCCGCCCATCGCCGCCGCGCGTGGACCGCGGGGCCCCGGGCACTGAGCACGGTCGCTATGGCGACGGCCACGCAGGCCTGACAGGTGCGCGCGAGCATGTACCCCAAAAGTGGTCGCGGGTCCGCGGCGCCCTCCGACGGCCAGGCGCGCGAGAAGTGAGTGGGGCTCCGGGTTGCTGGGCGTGTACCGGGCGCGAGCTTCCAGGGATCATGCGAGACCCGAGGGGCGCTAGATTTCGGGGATTGGGAGGCCTGCAAATTGTAAGGGGGTCCACGCGAGATCCGAGCGACTCGAATTCACGGGAAACCTGAGGGGAGTCAGATGAGCAGTCACGCGGGGACACTGGAGAAAGGAGATTCCCAAGGGGGGGACCCGGGTTTCCCCCCAGGGGTCACTAGCAGGGTGATTGACGGGTGTGACTCCATGAATGGGGCACGACTAGGTCGCAGGAGACCCGCGAGATAAGTGGGAGTGCCCCTTCAGGACCCACGAGTTCCCGCCCAATCTGTGGGGCCAGGCGAGGTGCAACCCCAAGATCTGAAAGGGGGACACTGCCGGGATCATGTTGACACTGGTTTGAGAAGCTGATGTCAACCCCCAGCGGGGAGCGATTTGATCTGGACAGGAGGGTCTTTCCTTGCCACGTGTGCCTTCCTGCTGGGCCATTACCCTCCCCCCCCCCATAGAAGCTGGGGTGCCCAGTGGGTGGGATAGGACCCAGTAGCAGTTGATGGGAAGACAGAGCCTGGCCTTCTGGTTTCTGTTTCTGTGGGTGGATAGCTACCAGGTCACCCCAGCCTGGCAGGGAGGGACCTCAGAGATTCCCTGCTAGGGGAGAGAGGGAGGAGCCAAGCCGGCAGAGGCTGCAGCATGTGCTAAAGGCCTGTGGTGAGGTGTTAACTGGTGAAGTCACCACATGGAGCACTGGCTGGTGCTGCCTTTATGGGAATTATGGTAGCTGCATTGGTAGCTGCATATGGTAGCTGGCACAGGTGGGCCAGCTATGGCGTGATACATGGGCTGGTTGGGGACACAGGAGGAGTGTGGGGGTCAGGTGGGACAGGCCTGCCTCTGAGCCTGGAGGTCAAAGGGTGTCTGATGGAAGTGTGCGGCTGCTGAGGACCAGGTCAGGAGCAAGCTGCCAGGTACCCCTGGGAGCCCTGTTCAGAGCTGAGTGGAGAAAGGGGAAGGGTTCAGACCTGGGGTGTGGATGTTGCCACTCACATAGTCTGCACTCCCACTCTTGCTTCTCCCACACCAGCTTTGTGCTTTGACTGGAGAGGGCAGTGATGTGGGGGTGTGGGTTGCCACCCACAAGGCTCCCCTCCCCCCAAGTCTTCAGGTGTGTCTCCCATTCACTCCTCGATAATCCCAAAGTGATGGATCCAGACATACTTCAGCTGCTGTGAGGACCTGGGTCCAGATCTGTCTAGGTTGGAGCGTGTGGACTCCTGAAGGCTGGGGGCTGCACCCATGAGTGTGGGAGGAGGGTTGGCTTCTGGGTGTGAGTGTGGACAGGGTGGCCTAGTCTGAACCCCAGCACAGGCCAGGGCTGGGGCAGCTTGTTTCTATCTCCTCCTGACAAAAGGGTCCACACTGGGGGCGCAGAGTGACAGGTGTGCGTGCCACAGACATGTGGGGAAGATGGGTGGATGGACAATGGGTGGATGTATGGATGGGTGGGTGAGTGGATAAGTAAGTGGGTGGGTGGATGGGTGGATGAGTGGGTGAGTGGGTGGGTGGATGGGTGGGTGAGTGGATGGGTGGATGTGTGGATGGGTGGATATTTGAATGGGTGAATGGATATGTGGATGGGAGGGTGGGTGAATGGATGGATAGATGGGTGGGTGGGTGGATGGGAGGATGGGTGGATGTGTGGATGGATGGGTGTGTAGATGGGTGGATGGATGGGTGTGTGGATGGATGGGTGCATGAAGAAATGTCTTTCTGGAGGATATAGAGGTGGTTTGTAGGCATGAGGTTCCCATATTCATGCCAGGTGCTATTTCTGGCAGAATGCTAAGGGTGGAATGGAGGCCGTATGAGGGGCTGTGGAGAAGAGGCTATGTGAGGGGCTGTAGTAAGTAGCCAGGGAGATGCCGAAGAGAGATGGGGGTGTGTCTAGGAGGGTATTTTAGGGCTGAGCCCCAGGCAGGGCCAGGACCCGTGGGGGGAGGCTCTGGAGCCTGTCCACATGCCCCCTCCCTCTGAGAGCCTGTGTGAGCCAGAGGCCTGGTGTGTGCTGGGCAGGGATCAGGGAGTGGGATGTTCTGTGGATGGTTGGCCTTGCCTTGGGGTGGTCACCAATTGAGGCAGTCAGTGCCCAGGTCCTCAGGGGCTGGGGACTCCTCAGGACACTGGGGTCTGCGAGAGTTAGCAGGTCACCCCTCATCCTCAGGAAGGCAAATGGGGACCCAGGGGCTTCTACATGGGGTGTTGATGGATGTATAGGAGTTCTCTCTCCAGAGAGTAAAGACGGGAAGGTGTGGGTGGGAATGGACGACGTGGGGTAGGGTGGGCAGGGTCTCCTGCCAGGGTTTCCACCCAGGGAGACACTTGTGGTCTGCCCTCAGGTTGGCGCTGTATGTATATGAATACTTGTTGCACGTGGGTGCGCAGAAATCCGCACAGACCTTCTTGTCTGAGGTGAGCAGCGGCCTGGCGCCCGGCATCTGGTGGACTGGGGGGAAGGCATCCCTGGTGGGCCAACAGGCCCCCTCACCTGCCTGTGTTCCCACAGATCCGATGGAACAAGAACATCACACTAGGCGAGCCGCCAGGCTTTCTCCTTTCCTGGTGGTGGTGAGCGTGCCTGTCTGGGGTGAAATGTGGGGGGGGGGGGCAAGAGCTGCCCTCATGCCCTCCCACCGGTCTCCCGGGTGTCCACAGCGTGTTCTGGGACCTGTACTGCGCGGCGCCCGACCGCCGAGAGGCCTGCGAGCCGTTCAGCGAGCTGAAGACCTTCCAGGACTATGTGCGTGCCTGCGGCCCGGGATGTGGGATGTGTGTGTAGGGTCCTTTGGGAAGTTGAGATGCAGAAGCGCAGTCCCCACAGCCAGCGGAGGTCACCAGACTTTATATGGCTTTCGGTGTCGGGGTGCGGAGGAGGGAGATGAGAAGGAAAGAGGGGGAGCGCCGGGCCCGCGTGGGAAAGGCGGCAAGGGTGGGATCTTATAGACCTTGAGCCCCGTGGCCGGAGGCACCGGGTGCAGAGTCGGGGCCGCGGGCAGGGCGGGCAGCGGGGTCCTGGGCGCGCCGGTTGTCAAGACAAAGTGGGCGTGGGGGCGGGGCTGGCGCCGGCTGTGGCCCGCCAACTTTGGCTTCTCCAGGAAACTGAATAGGGGCTAACCTGTTGTCCTGGTGATGCGCGCAGGTCCAGGCGCGTTTTGGTGGATGATTGACACGTGTGTTTGTGTGTGTGCGTGCGTGCGTGTTTGTGTGTGTGTAATCTTAGTTCCGACACCCCCAAGTCACCCACGGGGGATCTTGGTGGTGTGCCTTGCGTGGGGCTTGGACCTCAGACGCCCTTGGCAGCCACCCGCGGTGTCTTCCCTTCTCCCTGAGGAGGAGTGGGGCGGGGGGAGGGAGCCTTTGGGTGCGTGTGTGAGGGACAGACTGTGTATTGGGGTGTATGGCAGCCGGACCCCTTATTTCAAGACTCCGTTTCTTTGCACCCCCTTCACATCCTGTCTGACAGCTGTGTGCAGAGAGATGGGGGCTGCCCTGGTCAGGAAGTATCCTGGTTGGTTCTTTTAACACCGAGCCTCTTGGGGTTCCCCCATGTCCTCAGGGCGCAGCCGCGGCTCCCAGTCCGGTGATGGGGAATGTGGCTCCCGGTGATGCAATGGTTACAGGTCCCTTGGCGCCCGGGTTCTTCCGGGTACAGGGGACCTCCTCTCCCCAATAAAGGGCGGGGTGAATTGTAGCGCGGAATGTGGGGGGGGGACTGTGGGTGTGCGCACGCGTCTTGGCCGGTAGGCACAGAAGAGTCAAAGCGCACGAACGGCTGGAAGGGCTGTGCGGCCGGCACTCGGACCCCAATTTAGCACAGATTCTAAAAGAGGCTGCCCTCTACCTCCCACATCCCTTAGTCTGGTGCGGGTCGGCACTCCTTCCAGCTGCCTGTGGTGCCCGGTGATGGGTGGGAGGGAGATGGGGGTGTGTGGGCCAGGGAGTGGAGGTCACTCCAGCTGGTGGGAGGCCAGTGTGTGAGATAAAATGTGAGGTTGGACGCCGTGATTTTTCCATTCACCATTCCAGTCTATCATGTCTCCGGAGTTCCCTGGGGGGCCTTGGCCCACCCTGAGGATGCCCAGCCAGGTGAGAGGAACAAGGCGTGTTTGTGGGGGCTGGGCAGGGTTAGCCCTCCAAACAGTACAGTAACCCCCTGCAGCTCCCCTTGGGTCTCACCTAGGGTGAGTTGGTAGTGCCCCTGCCGCTCCCCTTAGTACAGACAGTCCGTGTCTAGACCCTGTCCATGTGTTCCAGGGACATCCTAGCCTGGGCAGCCTATTGCAGGGGTTGTCCCCCCTTCCCGCTGGGCATTGTCAGTGTGGGGCCCCAGGTAATGGGTGGCCCAGTCCAGGGCCAGTCACAGTGCTCGGGTGTTCCTCAGCATCCCGGTTTTCTCCTCAGGGTTATGGAGTTGGCCTGCGACCCCCACCCAGCACCCTTGCAGAAGGCCCCAGTCTGCCAACCATGAACATGTAAGATTCAGGTGGGCATGTGCTGGAGGGAGTCTCTTACTCCCTGCCCCCCCATTCCACCCCCTGGAAGTGTTACAACTGCAGGGGTGACAGGCAGGTTTTGGATGTGGCTTCAGTGGGGAGGGTGGGGATTCAGGGTGCTCATCGCTGCAGTGACTTTCATGTGTTTACCAGGGGCCCAGGTGTGCGTGGCCCGTGGGGGAGTCCTGGGGGCAACTCGGTGAGTGGTGGGCGGGGTGCCGGGGTATGGGGGGCAGCCAGCTACCGACTGGATGTCTCACAGCCCCATCTTGTCCCCAGATTCCCTACCCCTCCTCATCGCCTGCCAGCTACAGGGTGAGTCAGTCCCTTGTTGGAGGCCTGCTGGGTGGGCAGCATAGTGGCCACTGTTCTCACCATCGATCCCCTCCCCTCCCCCTGTGCCCCTGTGCCTCTGTGCAGGGCCCCCTAGGAGGTGGCAGGCCCACCGGAACCCCCATCATGCCCCTCCCAGGAGGTAGGGCCTGTGGATTAAGGGTGGCCCCGGGTGAATGTGGGGGACCTCCAAGCATCGGAACTGTCCTCCACTGTGTTCCTCCTTCCCCTGTTTTAGACTCCATCGCTTCGAGCTCGGAGACCCGTACACAGTCATGAACCCCATGGGGCCAGGCACCACCCGGGCTAATGTGAGTGGGGTGTGGGTCGTCTCGTTTGCCGAGGACCCCAATGGGGTCGCCTGGCCCCAGCCCCACGTTGCCCTGTGCCCGCAGTTCCCGCTGGAGCCCGGCGCCGAGGGGCCGGCGCCCGCCATGAGCGCTTTGGAGGTGCAGCACGTGAACGGATCACTGGGTGAGTGGCCGGGGCTCCCAATTCCCCCTGAACCCCCCCTCCAGTACTGGAGTGCAACTCCCCTGGGTCCCCGCGATATAGCTTTGACCATCTGTCCATCCTGCAGGCCCGGGCGACCCTGACGGTCTGTCGAAGGTGAGGCCAGTGCTAAGCTGGGGGTGCGGGGACGGGTAGGGCGGGGACCTCCCAGTGCTGACATCGGTCGCCCCTAGAGCTCCCCCAGCACCCCTCGGGACAAAGAGCTGGCAGCCGCCGGGACCTTCCTGCATTCATTCCCGGGCAAAAGTGTAAGCAACTGCGCCGAGTCCCCCCCTACGGCGGCGGCGGCGGCTCGGAGGGGCCTGGTGGGGAGACCCCGACGGGGCGGCCGGGGGATCCGAGCAAGACAGTGACCCGCCGCGGGCCAGGTGGGAGGGCCGCGGGCCGGGCTCCGGATTGCGCTGAGCCCCCCCCCCCCCCCGCGCTGCACGCTCTCTCCGCAGTGCTCACCCGGCTTGACCATGTGCGTATGAGGGCGCCACGGACTCGTTTTTGTAAAAAATATTCAGACGTGGGCTCCCACCCACACACGTGACAGGGCGCCGCCAATAAACGTCACCCCGTTTTGTCTTTTGGTAGCTGGTATATGACTCATCAGTTGGCTGGGCCCCCAACAGGATGGGTGGCTGGGGGCGTGTGTGGGCGTCACTGCAAATCACAAAAAGGCTTGCTTAACCACTTTTATTGTCTAATGGGATTCTGGGCATGGGGGGGGGCAGACATGGGAAAGAATAGAAAGGCTGCGGAAGGACTGACTCCTTAATTAGCTGGCACCTCAGAAGCCTGCGTGTGTCCCATTGGCGTCACCCGTACAGCCGTTGAGGGTGCCAGGGGGCGCCAGCCCCTTTTTGCAGAGTGCCGGGCTGGTGACTGTCACCTGGCCGCCTTGTACCAGGTCTGGGCTGGGCCGTTGCATCTTGTACTCCAGGAGCATGTGGTTCTGCGGTGGGAGCCCCACGCAGGCCCTGGAGGGAGCAGGTGTGGGGTTAGGACCTACCGCCGTGCATGTGCCCACCCGCGACGTGGGCAGCCCAACCCACACGCGCACCTGAGAATATTCTCGATGCAGCTGCGCTGCCGGAAAAGTGCGTTGACCACGGGGCTGCCGGGGGGCACGAGAGGGGCCTTGAACAGGAAACCGAGCAGTGCCAGCACGGCATGGAAACCCTGCGGCTCCGGGTCGGCATCCGTGTAGAAGCGCACGCGCTGGCACAGCTCGGTCAGCAGCACCAGGTCCAGCATGATGGGCGCAGCCAGCAGCGAGTCCTGTGGATGGAAGGGGCCTTAAGCGCGGGGGCGTGGTCTCCCAACCTCACCAAGGCCCCGCCCCTCCGCGCTGAGGCCCTTGCCCACACCTCACAGGTGTTGTGCAGCACCAGCGTGTTGGTCCCGCCCAGCATCAGCTCTGACGTATACTCGTCCAACGCTCGTTTGCTGTCGCCCATATAGGGCACGTATTTAATGACCACCTGGGGAGGGGCAAGGGAGCGACGGGGTCTCACGCGGCCCGGGACCCAGGCCCCCCCCCTCCCCCGGGTTCTCACGGGCTGTCGCCCACGAACGCAGTGATCGGGCTCCTCGCCGGCCTTGTACAGCACGCGGTTGCTGCGCACTATGTCGTCCACCACGCTGCATTTGGACACCTCCTTGGAATGAAACTGCGGGGGCGCAGACAGGTTCTGCCCGTCGTTGTTGCCCAGGTGGTTGTAACTCACGATGGACATCGTCTACAGGCCGGACATGCCAGGGAAACGCTAGACACTGGGGTCCCCCCACTCCGCTCCAAGCAGCCCCCTCTCTCTCGGGTACCTTGAGGCCAGAGCCGATGAGGAAATCCACCAGGACAGACTTGATCTTGGTCTGGCCCGACTTGAAGTCGTCCCCGCCCACGAACACGTGACGCTGAGATGCCAACTCCAGGGCGCCGGGGACCAGAGTGTTCTGCGGGGACCCATTGAGGAAGGCACACCCCTCCAAAATGCTGGCCACGGCGAACAGCGTGGATGGCGACACCTCCCGACCCAGCTGTGAACGGGAGGGTGGGTTGGGCATTCAGTGGAGGGGGCGTGGTCTTACCCTGCCGCACACAGGCCCCAGATCCCCACGCCCACCTGAATGGTTTGCAGGAGATTCTGGGCGGTGTCATTGACCCCCGGGACCACTTCGCAGAAGCGCTCTGTGTTCGCTGTCCACAGTACGATGACCTTGTCCAGCCCCGCGCTGGAACGGAAGTTACGGATGTCCTCGCGAATCTGCTCCAGCTGTGGGAGAGAAGGGGTGTGCGTACAGAGGTAGGTCCTCCGCGTGTCAAGTGGGGGAACTGGTGGCCAGTTGGCAGCAGATGATGGGGAGAGGCCGCACCTGCTGCGCGCGGGAGCCCGGGATGAGATTGTCGGCTCGCGCCTTCTGGTTGGCTGCGATGAACTCGGGAATGTACACTGAGGGGCGCGGCTGCAGCTTCTCCATGTGACCCCACAGCTGCTCCTGCAGGCCGCAGTCCAAGACCTGCGCGCGTCGCATGGCCTGGGCCAGGTTGAGTGACGAGATGTCCCAGCCTGAGGAAAGGGACACTGGGCTCACCCGGAACTTGTCCACTGCCCTCAATCCCGCCCACCAATCTACCCCAAAATTCCCACCCTTCTCCCGGACTCGGCCGCAACCCAATGCTTTGCCCACCGTCAAACACCAGATCGTTGGGGGCCACCATAGGGAGCAGGTGACTGAAAGACACAAACACCTCCTGACCCTCGGCGTCCAGACCCAGGCTCACGGTGCCCGCCTGGGTCAGCGAGCCGAAATAGTTGGCTTCCTGCAGGGGACGGAGAGGGCTGAGCGTCATGAAAGGTGGGAACACGTCGGAAGGGCAGGCTTCAGGCTGAGCCGCACGCCTCGCACAGCCCCACAGCCCAGCCTCGCTCATTAGCTTCCAGTTCCGGCTCAGCTGGCTGGAACGGAAACCCAGTCCCGAAGCTCCGCCCCTGCGAGTAGCCCTGGGGCCCCGCCCACCTCGCCATCCCCGGCCCCTGCGGAGGTGTCACTCCTGGGGGTGGCCGCTCCCCACCTTGAGTCCAGTGCGCGTGGGCCAGGTCAGGCGCAGTCGGTTGGCCAGTACGGCCGCAGTGAGCGTGGAGCCATTGTTTCCTCCCCAGCCTACGAGCATGACCCCGAGGCGGGGCACCTGCCGCTCCGTGCGGAAGGTAAAGCGTGTGGTCGTGGGGTGCACCTGGGGGGCGGGGCGGTGGCGTAAGTCATATCCAGGCAGCTGACCCCAAGATCCCGAGGGAGGGCGGGGAGGAGACAGGGGCCACCCTACCACGCCCCGCCGCCCCCCTCACGCTCCACCACCCGGTCCGCGCCCACCCTCAGCTCGCCATCCTCGCGGCTGACGCGCGTCGTGCGGTACTCGTAGCGGGCTTCAATGGCGTCGGGGCTGTAGGTCACGTCCGGACTGTCCACCACGATCTCTGCGGCTTCCATCACCGTGAGCTGATGGGCGGAGGTGGGGTCGGGGAAGACTTCAGGTCAGCGGGTTACCTACGATTAGCCTCCGCCCTCCCAAGACATCTCCTTCCGCACACACCCTGTCGTCCACCGTCCAGGGCGCACTCACCAGTTCCAGAGTCGGCGACGGACAGTGCGCAATCCGGGGGCGCGCGGTATAGAAAAGCGCCGAGGCTACGCCCACGCCACGCCCCCTGGGTTCGGGCGGGGGATCGAGGGAGGGACGCGCGCGGGCCGGGGTTTGAGTCTTTTGGGAGTCACGCGGACTGTCCGGACCCCCGGCGGCCGGAAGAGGTCCGCCGTCTCCCGCTCACGCATTGGCTCCTCCGGCACGGGGAGCCTTACGTTTCCGAAGACGACCGCCAATAAGCTCCGGCCAGCAGCCAGAGGGCGAGGCCGCCGGGCTGGGTGTGTGTGTGTTGGTCATCGGATCTGAGTTAAGGCCGCGGTTCCCTGTCCTCCACTCCAAGTCAGGGGTCCTGTTCTGCCCACCAATCATCCGATCCACAGGCTTCCAATGCTTGGTTCCCGCAGAAGTAGGGAGACTGGGCAGGCGCAGCTCATCCGCCCACCCCCCAGCGCCGAGATGAGTGTGGGAACCCCGCAAGCTGGTGGGGGTGGCTCCTGGAATGTTTCAAAACAAGTGGTCTCCCGCGGTGGAACAACTTTCCACTATTTTCATTACTGGAGTGGAGCAAAAAGGTGGACAGGTGGAGCGCTGCGCCCCAAGGCTGAGGCTTTGGGAGTCCGGGACTGTGAGGTTTCAGGCCTCAACCCTGATGGAATAGTTAGTTCCCTGCTTTTGGGAAGAGTAATGAAACTGGGTACCCCCAGTAGAAAGGACACCCAGACAGGACAAAGGTACTTAAGAGCAGAGTTGACATGTGGAGAGGTTGGGGGGGGCACACTAAGGCCCAAGTGGAGGTTAAAGGTAGAACAGGCCGGGATAGCAGGGCCCCCGGCTTGTCCACGTCCTTGAAAGTTGCCTGCAGAACTCTGGTTGGGCACCTCGTGGTGCCAGCACCAGATACCCAGGCTGGGCTACCAGAGACCTCAGGAAAGGCTCTGCCCTGTGATGCCAGGAATTTCTTCCCCAAGTCAAAAGCAGGTGGCAGGAAAGTGCTCACCTCCAGATGCTACCGGCCCCAGAAATGTCCCTACTTCTGGATCTGCCCTACTTCTGCATCCTGCAGAAACCTGTGGGGCCCAGACACACTCTGGGGTCAGCCTAAGTATTGTCCAAGTCCCCATAGGGGCTTCTAGCTAAGGGACCAGCATTGCCCCACCCCAGGACTTGGTCAGCCCTGCTTCAGGTGAGGCTCCCACAGTGTGTGTTCCCCACTTGACTGCTGTCTCCACACCAGCAGCAAGTCTAGGCCACCCAAGAGGGAAACTCCTAGGGCCTGGGCAGATATGACTCTGAAGGCATGGAGAGGACAGGTTGGCTAGGCTGTCCTAACCCAGGGTACATGGTGCCCAGTGCCTGCCCAGCCCAAGGGCTACCTCAGAACTTGGGCCAAGTCCGCACTGCCCCAGGCTGTTCCTGTTTCCTTTGGAAAATGAACACTCTCTCCAGGACTGGCAGACCCAGCAGCAGCGGCTCAGCAGAGGAAGGGGACTATCAGCCGGGAGGGGGGTTTGGGGAGGTCACCAGATGGTCCTCCCAGGCAACCTGTCTTGGAGTAATGCAGGCCGTGGGGTCCCTGATCTCCAGTGTTCCATGGAGGGATCACACATGGCTTGTGCTTACAGTCAGGGGGAGCCCTTGCCTCCCCCAACTCCAATAGCCCCCTTTATTCTGGGCCTGGGCTTAGCATGTGGGTCCCCAGTATCCAACAGTGAGCAACATTGGGACAGTTGGTGGATTTATTGTCGCTGTGACTGCAGGAGACACGAATCTTGGGCGGAGACTTGCCGTTTGGCAAAAGGGAAACTTCGTGTAAACATTGTAAACATCTACTTCAAGGCTCAAAATAGTTTCTGTCCATTACGACACTGGCTCGAGGACCGGCATTAGCCGGCACATGACCCTACTCACGCACTTCTCTCAGTTTCTGGAATCCTCGGACAGATACCAACCACAGAAGGCCTGGAACGGGGGTGGAGGGGGCTGAGGGTGGGCGGGGCCTCCTCTGAACACTGGGGCCCCGGCCAGGGCCAGCAAGTCATCCATGTGGAAAAACGACCGGGTCTCCTGGGTGGTCGGGGGCAGCGCGAACAAACAGGCTGGGGCGGCACCCTGGAAGCAATTGGGAGACTCCCCAAAATTTGGGAAACAGATACATCTGTGTTTGCCCTCCACCCCACACTATGCGGGCACGATCCCCGGGGGACCCTAAGCCACAGGGCCTGTATGCAGCGAGGGTTCCCTCACACAACGACACGCACTCCCATATACACACGAAGATGCACACACACGGCGCCCTCTGTGCTGTGGGGGCGGCAGGGTACTAGGCACAGTGACAAGCAGCAATTGGAATGCCCAAAGAGCCTCGCCCTGGGAAGGGTGGGCCGGACATGTTCTCCGGGGCTCCCACTTCTCAGCGCCCCCGCTCAAGGCGAGTCCAGGCCCCGCGAGCGAGGAACGACATGCAGAGGGGCACAGACCCGGGCCGTGGTGTGAAGTCAGAAGCTGACACACGGGGAAACTGAGGCCCGCTGTAGCCACCCGGGCTGTGGAGGGCCGCGGCTGGTCTCTCGCGTCCCAGGCACCGTAGGCCACGCTGCTGGCCTGAGAGGCACAGCATAGAAAACGTACAAAAATAGAGGGTCTGTGCAGGTGTGTAGAAAAGTAGAAAAGGGGGCGCTGGGCGCTACGGTTGCATCTGCAGCTGCTGCTGGTCGTAATCGGTGATGAGACACTTGATGTGCGCGAGCTTCCGGTGCAGGTACTCGCAGCGCTGCTTCTCCAGGGTGTAGTTGGTGTTGGTCTGCAGGGTGGGGGGTGGTTACCGGCACGCCCCTTCCCTCCCCGCTCACAAGGGAATGCCCCGCCCCCTGCCCCACTGGGGAACTCCCGCACCTTTCTGATTCTGCGGTACTCCTGCAGGATCTGCCCACGCGTGCTCTGAAGAGACAAAGGTCGGGTGAGACCTCAGGGGGAGGCCCTCCCCACCTGCTGAACCCCCGTGCGCACCTCGTACTCTTTGGAGCCTTTGGCCAGCTGCCGCAGCTGCGCATCCAGCTGCGTGAAGCGGCGCGTTACCCGCTCGATGCGCGCGTGGAGGTCACGGTACTCGCTGTACTCGGCGTTGAAGTCGCTCTTGTAGCGCTGGCGCTGCTCGGACGACGAGATGGCAGCGTACTTCCTGTGGCAGGACACGGGCGGGCATGGGCAAGGGGCATAGGGGGGACACAGGTGGGCGTGGGCAGGGGACACATGGACGGGCGTGGGCAGGGGCTACAGGGGGACATGGGCAGCGGGCAAGGGGGGGCACGGGCGGGAGTGGGCAGCCACTTGAGCATCCTATGCGGGCACATGAGTGGCAGGTACTCACAGTAGGTAATCAGTTGTTTCCGCTGTGGACACACCAGTGCTGGCTCCGGCTCGGTTCACACCTGGGGGAGAGCCACGCAGTCCCAGCCACGCTTGCAATGCGCCCCAAGAGCCGGACGAACCCCAAGTCGCCTCCTGGCCTCCCGACATCCCTGCTGCTGCCACATGCACCTCACTGGCGGCTGGGACTCACTCTCCCGCCCACGCATTATGACTGTTGCACTGGTCAGGTGCACGAGCGCAAGACCACAGCTGTGGCCTCACTCTGCTCCAGGCTCGAGTGTCCTCTGCAACCCAGGGGCACTGGCCTGCAGAGTGTGCTGGATGTCCTTGTTCAGCACCTCAGCCTCCCTTGCCTATTGTGGGGTTGGAAGCTGCACCCCAACACAGCATGGTGCCACTGGGATTCTGGCACTTTGGAGGGTGGGTGAGAAATAGGGAGACAGGGTCTCAGTAGGTCTGGCTGTGGCACTGTGGCCTGGCGGGGGCTTGTAGCCCTAAAACTGCAGGGGCTTCAATGAGACTCAAGACCAGGCAGGGGATGGCGGTGGGTGGGTAAAGGGGAAGCTACGACAGCTGGTGGAGCCACCAGCAGTTGCATGGCGCATTGGGTTTGGATGCAGAGCACCCAGTGACCTCAAATTCCCAGGCCCACTGCGGTGGTGACTTAGTGCTGCCCCCTAGTGGCACTAGCTGACTCTCCCCAGAGCCTGCTGAACTTGTGTGTCCCCCCCCAGTCCCTGTGGCCCCACGAATTAACTCCCGGGCAGCCCCCTCCCCAGCTGGCCTCGCTCTGCACCTACCAGAGATATCTGGGGGCACCAAGGTGGGGGCAAGGGGCTTGTCCTCCTGCGGCCTTCCCTTGTCCTTGTGCTTCTTGGGCATCTTCTTGGGTTGGCCTTGCGCCGGGCTGGCAGGCCCATGGGCCAGAGACAGGTCTGAAAGGAGGGGCAGGCTGGGGGGTGCGGCCTCCCCACGCCTGCAGTCCTGGATACTGTGGTTCAGGTCGTTGCTGACATCTGCCAGGGGGTCATGGGCTCGTGGGGACTCCAGCCTTGGAGGTCGGTTGCCTGAGCTGAGAGCATCTGAGCTGGTGGATCCTGGGGTAGGCAGTAGGGTCTTGCAGATACTGGGGTTATCCAGCTTGCCGTTGAGGGTGGGCTGGGCTCTTTGAGCAAAACGTGAAACCCTGGGCTTCTTGGTGGCCAGGGGGTCGATGAAGCCAGGGGAGTGTGGCCGCTTCTGCAATTTCAGAAGTCAGGGGGCCAGGGCTGAGTGGAGTTGGAGTGGGCTCTTGTAAGCCCCCCCAGCCCTCCCAGATTCACCAGAGACGAAGCTCCTGAGGGAGGAGCAAGGCCCCTCCAGCTCCAGAGCCTCCCACCCCCTACTACCTGTGGTGGCAGCGAGATGGGGCGCGCACGCTCTCTAGGTGGGCTGGAGGCTGCGGGGTCGGTACTCTGGGGCTGGCACAGCTTCCTGGGGAGCAGCGACACATGTCAGGATCCGCAGAGCCCCAGGCTGTGTAGAGCTGGGCTAGGCCCATAGGAGCCGCAAAACTGCAAGCCGGTACTGGGGTCTGGCCATGCCCCTGGGTCACCAGCCACTGGAGGGTCAGGACAGGCCAAGGCCAGCCCCCCAGGGACCCCATGCCCATCTGGAACCAACCTCCACCCATTCTAAGAATACTCCAAGCTTCTGCGGGTGCATGGCAGTGTGGAGACCCCTAAGAATATCCCACAGTTCCCAGAGACCAGACATGTATCTACCGGAAGATTAGGCTCATGTGGACAGGGCCTGGGGGAGGGGCAGATGCATGTGGTCACTCTGGACCCAAGTGAGGGGCACATGCCTGTTCCCAGGTGGAAGTCAAGGCCACCTGGATTCCCAGACCCTCTCAAAATAATCCCAAACTTTTTACCCCAAAGTGCTGGGTCTAGGCGGAGCTGGGGGCCAAGGGTCCCACCAAGAGCCCTTCCAGGTCCCCCAGCACCAGGCCCAGAGCTCTGCAGCCAGGCTGTTTCTGTAGGGTGCTGGCGGGGGGCTTACCGCATGAGTATGCGCTTTAGTAGCTGCTGATCGCCCTCTGAGTAGCCAGGCCAATCCTTCTGCACGTCCTTGTACACACTGTCCCTCAGTGTACATGAGCCGTCTTTGGTGCTCACATTGGCCACCTGGAGGATAGTGGCTGCTGTCATCAGAGCCAGGCACAGGGCCTAGTGCCGATGCAGGGACTTGGGGAGCCTACAGCCAGAGATGTGGGTGGGCATCTTGCCAAGCGAAAGGCCAGCCGTGCGCATGGCCCTCTGGAAGCCCACCCAACCTATAGCTGGATAGTCCCCCCCAGAGAGGGCAAGGGTGTATAGTGGGCAAGGCCCGTGCAGATCTGTCTTGCTGTGGGCCTAGGAACAGTTTCCATCTGGTTTTTGGAGCTGCAGTCCTGCCCTGAAGCCAAGTGGTGCGGCCTCGGGGGTCTTTGCGAACACCTTCACAGCCCTTTTCTTATTAGCTGAGCGACTCGTGCCCCTCGAGTGCTGTGGACCTGGGCCCAGGAGAGTGGGGGTCGTCAAGGGCCGCACCAGAAGCATCATGAGCACTGAACAGCGGGCAGGGCTGGCTGGCCAGGCGGTGTGAGCCACAGGACGCTGCCCCCAGAAGCTGCCCAACCTTAGTCCCTTGTGCTGGGCATGGTGCCCGCCGGCTGCCCACAGGGTGCCCTCGGCCAGAGGGAACCGAGGCTCCTGCTGTTGAGCATGTGGCCCCTGCCACTAGCAGACCAACTGCTCACCATGACCCCGTGGGCCTGCCTGGCTCACAGGAGATCCTCCTGCCTGGCCCCCAAGGATCCCCAAGGTCCTGTCCACAGGTCTGGGAGGGTGAGGTGGGCAGTAGCAGCTGGCCAGTCTCAGCAAGACCATCCACATGGGGCCACGCTGGAAACGGACACCACTGTGCTGTACCAGATGCACCCAAAGGACGGACACTGTCACATGGCCTCTCATGTTCTCGGTGTACCGAGCGAGGAGCAAGAGAGGAGCCCCCTGCACTGGCCCTTTCCCATGGCCATGCCAGGGGAGGGTGGTCTGAGCCCTGTTGCACCTACCTGTTGCAACAGCCTGTCCAGCGTGTCCTTGTCGGCCTGTGCCATCCCATCCTTCTGCAGCCGCAGAAGCAGCTCGGCCTTGCAGTAGGGCCGCAGTGCCAGTAGGTGCAGCACACGGTCGCGGAAGGGTCTCTGCGCCACCGAGCCAGCGCCGACCTTCCTGACACTGGCCAGGGTGAGAGGGGTGGCCCGCTTCCAGGCCGGCAGGGCATCCATGGGTCCTGGCGCTGGCCTTCGGAACTGCACCTTCTTGCCTGCAAACAGAGTCTGTGTCAGGGGCAGGTGGAATACAAGGGGTGGGGGTGGGGGAGCACCACAGGATCAGAGTGTAGCTGATGCTGACCTGTCTGTGGGTGACTGAACCCAGGGCACAGATGTGGCCCAGCAGGCACCTGGCCTGCCAGGAACTCGCCTGTGTGTGCTTGGCCCTGCCCACGTGTGGGGCCATGCCTGCGTGTGGAGCCACAGCCCCAAGGTATCTCCTTTGCGCCCTGCCCGCTGCTCCCGGCTATCCTGGACCATCCTGCCCTTGAACTGGGGTGACAGTGAGACCCCCTAGTGGCCCACGAGCTTCAGGAAGCACTCTCAGCTTCTGGGGTTCAAAGACAACCTGGGCCCCGATGCCAAGACAAGACGTTGCGTCATGTCCTGGCCGGTGGACCCCTAATGGTCGGCCTGCTCCTGGTACAGGCTCTGCACTGTACCTTGGCTGCCCGGCCTCCCTGACACACACCCAGGTAGCGGCCATCGGCCTTGATGACAATGGTGCTGCGGCTGCGCGTCTCCTCCTCCGCCTGTGCCAGGCTCTGCCGTGCCTTCTGGTACGAGTCGTCGGTGGCGCACACAGTGACTTTGTCCTGGATGCTGCCCACACAATCCAGCTGGATGTCCCCACAGCTGTGGGCAGAACAGTGTCACCAGGAAGGTGGGGCATGGGGCGGGATGGGGTACCGGCCAGGCCATACCTGGACACATACTGCTGCACGCAGTTGAAGCTGCCCTGTGGGCTGTCACGGCCGATGTTGGAGAGGTAGAAGGAGAAGGCGCGCAGCTCGCCGGGTTGGCCAGGCTGGGGCACCGAGATGTGCTGTGGGCAGACAGGGTGTCACTGGGGCTCTGCTCACCCCAGGGGGAGCTGTGTGGTATCCCAGCCTGCCCTCTGCCCAGTGCAGTGACTCCCACAGTGCTGGGCTCTTTCGGAGCTCTGTATGGACTGTGATTCGGTTTCCCCACCTGGGTAACATACCACTGGGGTACCTTCTGGCCAGACAGGCCCAGAGGTGGGCAGTGATGGCCCAGACTGAGTTAAAAGTTCTGAAGGGGCATCTGAGTGACCCATGCCCAGGGCCCACATGCAGGCCCAGGCCCAGCAGGCATTGGCCAGTGACTATGTGTCTGTTTGGGCGCAGCATTCAGGGAGCTGCCGGAGACCAGCACACAGCCCACCCTGTCCCTGGGGCTGGCTATAGAGGGATGCAGGCTGGCTCAGAACCAGCACAGGGCAGGTGGGGTGCTGACAGTGGTCTGGGGCTCAGAAGCACCCCTGCTCTGAGCACGGCCTGTCTGTTGGTTGGCACTTGTGCATTTTGTGTGGGGTCTCAAAGGCTGAGCGGGGTGGATCTGGGGTATCTTGGGGTGTGGGACCTGAAGCTTCCTGCTGGTCTGGAATGTGGCCATCAGGGGGCGCTGGCCACCCAGGCTCAAGTCCTGGGGACCTCCTCAAGAGCCTCCCCCAGCTGGTGCGGGGGATGGGGATCCTGCCATGCACTAGGCCTGAGCTTGCTGAGGGAGGGGTCTCTTCCTCCTCGGGGACCTGGCTTTGCAAGGGCTGGTGCCTCACATACCCCACCCATCCCCAACATTGTCAGACAAGGTTGCTGAGTGGCAACATGGGCCCAGCCAGGCTTCAGCTCCGCCTCCTGCGCAGGACACTGGTCAGCCTGGCTCTCGGGCTGCAGGGTGTGGGTACCACATCCTGGGGAAGGGGCCAGGTGCCATGGACCCTCCTGGCAGTCTTGCAGGCCCTGCACGTGGGGGTGGGGTGGCAGCCCACGATCGCTCCCCCACAGAATCACTCACCCCTTGGCTGCCTTCAAACCGGATGGATGGTTTCAGTGCCAGTGACTCCTATGAAAGAGCACACGGGATGGCATCACATGGCAGCGCAGCCATGTCCAGCCCACAACGGACAGCTGTGGTGGGACTTTAAAGGGGAACAAGTTACCAGCAGCACTGGCCTCGGGCAGCTGCAGTACAGTGTGGCTGGGTACGGATGGCTCACACCTTGCAGGTGCCCAGGCCAAGGGGAGTTCAGGATGGGAGGAGGCAGGCCCTGAACCCTTGCCTGTGGACACAGAAAAGGGTGGAGGCGCTGGGTACTATCATAACTAGATGTCAGCTTGATGGTTGAGGCTTAGAGCTCTGGGGACATTTAAAGAATGAGACTAAGGCCCTGAGCAAGCCTGCAGGATATTGTGTGATTGGTGTGGGACGACTCTGCCTCGCCAGGTGAGACTAGATCCTGGGCAAGTGGTCAGATGGAGGGAGCTGCTGGCATCCTTGGTCTGCTTGGTCAGATGTGTTGGTCTGGCAAGTGGAGATTGTCCTCGTCTTGGCTGTTATTGGCTATGGTGTGGTCCTATGGTATTGGTGGACTCTGCTACTGGACAAGGAGAAGAAACTGCTGGTTCCCTTACACTGCCTGGTCGAGAGTCCATCAACAGCATGAGCTACTGAGCCTTCCAGAGCCCGAGACAGCAGTTCTAGACCAGCCTGGGGGGCTGAAAAGGAGAACCCTGGTCCAAAACCCAAACCCAGTGGCCGAGCACTGGCTCAACCTGGGGGGACCAGCAGGTGCAGGCAAGTGCACAGGGCTGAATGTCAACATCAGGCACACACTGGGGCTGCAGCCTCCAAGACTGCTTCAAAACAAAATAGGTTAGCAAGGAGCAAGTCCATACTTGTGGTTTGGCTAGCAGGAGGAGATGGGTCGCAGTGTGGATGACTCTGGCCGCTAGCCAGGGACAGCAAAGTCCAGTATACCTTCAGGATGTGTGAGCCTGCCCCCCAGACAGAGAGCAGGGGTCCCTTTGCACTCACCCTTGAGGCCTGTGAGTAGGAGAGGGAGGGGAGCCAGGCCCCAGCTGCCCCTTCCAGTACAGCTGGCTAGTTGGGAAATGCTGGGAACACCCTCCTGTTGCGATGTCCACAGCTGCCAAGACTGCCCGTGCCTGGGGGACAGTGCCCTGCCGACGGCCTATGCAGGGCTGGAGACCTAAGCAGGCCAGGCAGTTGGGGGGTGGCCCTCCCCTGCAGCTCACCCTCCACCCTGCGGAGGGCCTGCCTAGTGGGCACTAAAGTTCACAGAGGCCAGAAAACTGGGAGGAGAACGCCCTTGAGGTACCTGGCCTGAACCCCCCAGCCCAGCAGAGCCCCATCTTGTCCACTCAGATCCAACCTGTCCCTGCCCAATCTGTGGCCTAAGGCCACTGTCTGACCCAGAATTGTCTGTTCAAAAGCTGAGCTTTCCCGGGGCTGGAGAGGTGGCTCGGGGGTTAGGCCTTCGCCTTGCAGGCGGAAGGTCCTGAGTTCGGATCCTAGACCCCATGTATTGATGCCAGGCGGAAGCAGGGGTGGCCTGCGCTTCTTGTCCTGCTACGGCGGACCCTATGAATCCCAGGGCAGAGTAAACAGGAGGAGGTGGAGGCATCCATGGTGTTCCCAAATTCACCCGTGGTTCTACATACACACACACACACACACACACACACACACACGCACACGCACACACACACACAATTGAATACATAATAAAAAACAGTTAAAAAAAAAAAAGCTGAGTTTTCCCCACAGATCCTAGAAGTTATGATGTAGCCCTTCTGACTCCACCCCAGGGGGCTGTCCATGGGCTCCACTGGCCTCTGCCCAAGGATTTTGTCTGGTTTGTAACAGCTCTGCTGTAACTATCATGTTACAAAGTATTTCATGTGTTCATTATGATGTTTCACATGTTACAATGTGTTTCAAGCATGTTTCTACCTATTTAATCCCAGGGCCTTGGGCCAACTTCCCCTACCACACTGCCCAGGCTGGCTCTGGTCACTGAGACCACATGTGCTCCCCACTGCTGCTTTTGGAGTGTTTCACCCAGTCTCACAGTTTGGCCCAAACCTGGCTAAGCTACGCACTGTCAGAAGGATTTGAACCCAGGCCCCCAGGACAGTCAAAGCAGACTGTGATGTCACACACCGAGCTCCAGCGGCTGTTCCTGGAGAGGTGGGCACACCTTCTGGTGGGAGGCAGGATGGCACAGCCAGGTGAGCTTGAGGCTCAGCTTTGGATCTTAGGGTGGCTATGCAAGGCAGAAAAGCCACCCGAGGTCCTGTCTGGTCACTGGGGTCTGCAGACTTGTCGAGACAGGGCACTCCTATGTGGCTGACTGGACTCCCATCATGCTGGCACTGAGGTGGGCAGAGGTGGGATGTGGATCCCATCCTGACTGGCTGACCACAGCCTGGGTGCACACCGCTGGGCACACCCAGACCACGATGAGCCCCGACAAATGCATCCCTAGCCTGTTGGACACCCAGGCCTTCCCGCCCCATCTGATCTCAGCCTTCTCACCAAGCAGTTTGCCCGTGCACAGTGGTCCCACCCCAAACCCAGACCTCCCGCCGGGGAAGACCCTGCTTTCACTGTGCTGCCTCCAGGATCATGTGGAGTGGGGGTGGCTGTGCCCCAGCACTGGGAGGCCCTCCTTCAAGCTCCTACAGGTCTGGGGGGCCCCACATGTGATGCAGCCACACTGGCTCCCACCAGCCTCCACCTTGGACTGGAAATATGGAGGACCCCATGGCTAGCAGGGGCCTTCCTATGTGGGGGAAAGAGCCTTTTCAGGATCCACACCAGAGTCTGACCACGCAATCCCTCACAGAGGCCACCTGGCCCTGGAGAAAGCTGGGTGATCTGTGGCTGCTCAAGGTCAGCCATCCACTGTCACCGCGCTGCCTACTGTGCGGGGCCAGGAGAGGCCAAAGGACAGGAAGTACTTCCGGTGCCAGTCCTGGGGTGCTGCCCGGCTCTGGACAGCACAGCAGCACCATGTCCCAGTGGTGGGCCGGGGGCTTTGGGAGGACACTGGGAAGCAGCCCAGAGCTCCGCCCGTCTCTAGCCCAGCACATGGCTGGGCATAGTGCCAGGCTGAGACCACAGGTTGCTGAGACCATGTGGTGTGAAATATCACACTGGGGTTCCAGTGGATGCAGCCCCCACCACACAGTCACTTTGGGCGAGTTGACGTGGGGACAGAACAGCCACCCATGTCTCTGTCTCGCCAAATTGTCAGACGGGTTGCATTCCCCATGAGAGGCACATGGACTGCTCCTCACTCACTGCAGGATAGCCAGAGGCTGAGCGCTGACCCACCAACACCCTGCAAGGACTCAATGCAGGGCTGCGCTCACGGTGACCCCCAGACCCCAACTCCGTATGTCTAGCCTGCAGGGGAGACCCACCGCAGACACGGGGTCCAGCTAGGCTCAAGGCACCACGTGCGTGGCCAGCACAATGGAAGGTGGGAGTGGTCAGGCGCAAGCATGTGGAGCTGAGTTCAAATCACCAGCTTGGGGAGGTGCAGACATGGGAGGTGGCAGCCAGCGGGCTGGCATCAATGAGCTTCAGAGAGACCCTCAGAGACCCTGAGAGAGACCATCAGAGACCCTCAGAGAGACCATCCCAAGTGAGTAAGGCAGCAGTGACAGGAAGTCTCTACACCCTGGGCCCACCCACCATCCAGCACCTGAGTGGGAGGCAGACATCAACTTATGCAGAAACAAGGTGAAAAGAGAAACCAACTCCTCCAGCCCCCAGCGTGGGCTGGGCTCCCACGTGGCACGCCACGCGAAGGCAAGCCACGCGACCATCCCACAGTAACAACAAGGAAAAAGGCCCCCATGGCGTGTTGCTGACTTCAGTCACCAAAAACAGGGAGAGAAAAATCTAGGTGGGGTCAGTGAGAGGGCTCAGTGGGAAGAGACTGCAGCAAGCTTGGAGACCTAATTCAAGCCCCGGAAGCCCACAACTAGAAGGTGAGAACTGACTTCTGAGGTCGTCCTCTGACCTTCATCTGTGCCCACCTGCTTGCTTGCTTGCTCTGTAAAAGTATAAAAAATAAAAGTAACAGAATATCCATCTGCAGAGGATGGGTGGTCTCTAACACACACTGCCCATTGTTTCCAAGCTGTAGGGGGCCAGGTGGAAGATGGGTCTGGACTGTCTCTGGACCTTCCTGCAGACAGCACTGAGCCTGCAGCAGTCCTGAAAAGTAGGCTATGCCTCCCGACCCACTCCACACTGCGACCCCTCAGAGACTGGTGTGAGAATGCAGCCGGACAGTAGCTCTGACCAGGATGGAGGCTCGGGCCCTCACTGCTGCACGAACCCCGGCTTCCGAGGACCCTGGGCTCTCACAGTACCAGAGCCAGCAGGATGATCATCTTGGCGGTGTGGGGTCACCCTGAGGAACCTTCCAGAATGAGCAGAGGGCTTAGTTCCACAGAGGCCACATGTCAGCAGACAGCTGAGCCCTTGCCACCCACAGACGGACGCCGATGACTTAGACACCACGGGACCCTCCTTGGACAGCAGGGGGAATCCCAACCTGGCCCTGTCACCCACTAGGACGCAGGGGGCACAGGAGGACCTTCTTGGCCTCTCAGGCTGACGTGGCCCATGGGTGTCCTGGGATGCTGCGGCTCCCAGATGTGGGGAGACCACGCCATCCCAGCAGGAAGTGGAACTTCCTAGAAAAACCACGGTGAGGGGAAGAGGGAAGAGCTGGGGTGGGAGGCGGAGGAGTGGCCCCGCTCCAGGCCACCACACTTACCACCTACAGCAATGGGTATCTTAGATGAGGCCCACAGAGCTCTGTGAACATTCGCCTGCTGGACATCAGCAAGCTGGGGCCGAAGGACCCCCTCGCCACCAGTCCAGACCAGGCCAGTGGAGGTTGTGAGGATGGAGCCTGGGCACAAACCTGCCGCAGAGCTTGATCTAGGAGCCCCATAGGAGGACATCTGAAAGTCATCCCCCACTTTGTCTCTTGGCCTCCCCCTTCAGACCAGAGCTGGGGCTGTGGGTGCCTGTCCCCAGACCTGGTTGTCCACAGGGTGTGGTCTGAGGAGAGCAGATCACAGCCGGTTGAGATATGAGGGTCCTAAGTGACATAGGGCCCAGGTGTGTGCCCCCACGCCAGCCAGGCCGCGCTGGGCAGTGCTCTGGAGCCCGAGGCCGTAGAGGCTTAGGTTCTTCCTATGCTGGCCAGGGCGCAGTCTCCACAGTCCCATGGGCCAGGATGCCATCTGCATCAGCACTGGGTGGAGAGGCATCAGGATCCCAGGGGACAGGCTTCTAGAACACCCACTCAACAGCACCCTGTGAGTGTGTCAGCTGCTCAGCCCCAAGAACTTGAACGGGGCTCTAAGCTGCATATCCAGAGAGGTAGAGACAGACAGAGACAGACAGACAGAGACAGAGACAAAGAAAGAGACAGAGAGAGACAGGGAGAGAGACAAAGAGAGAAAGGGAGGGAGACAGGGAGAGACAGAGAGAGACAGAGAGACAAAAAAAGGGAGGGAGAGAGAGACAGAAACAGAGAGAGACAGGGAGAGAAAGGGAGAGGGAGGGACAGAGAAGGAGGGAAGGGGGATTACACCACACACCTGTCATCTCAGCCCTCAGGAAGCAGAGGCTTGATACAGAGACCCTGCAGCCTCCTGGCTCCCAGCATGCCCTCTTCCTTCTGGGCACAGGTGACTCCCTTGTCCCCTCCCAGGGCGGGTCCCAGCTCAGCCTGAGGGAGCCCCCATCCATCCATCTGTGACCCCAGCTTCACTCTCAGCACAGGCCTACAGGTTGGCACACTGGCTGCCCCCAGACTCCACTGGGCACCTCTGCCAGCCCACAGTGCCAACACCCGAGAGCCGGGAGCAGCGCCTGGAAAGGAGACTCACAGAGGAAAGGAATGCTTAGAGGGGGGGCACAACCAGCGTGGAACCAGCCCGCCTGTGCACCATCAAAAAAAGGTCAAGTTTTAGGTTGTGGTATTGGGATACAGCTCACACCGACAGCAAACAAATGATGTGGGGAGGGGCTGGCCAGAGCAGTGCCCCTAGTGCTGGTGCTGGGACCCCACAATTCAGCAGCCCCCAGACGATTCTGCCCAGGAACTAATTAGTGTCAGGCCGAGGCGCCCCCTCTCTTGGGGTGTCTCTCCAGCCCCTCTGCTTTCTCCAACAAAAAGAAAAGGGGACAATAATGGGCTGCCAGGGGTGCTTGCAGTCCACCCATGCTGGTGACCTGAATTCAATCCCCAGAACCCACTTGGAGGGAGAATCAACTTCTGAAAGCTCTGCCTCCAATTATGGCCCACAAGGGAGAAGGAGAGGCACAAGTGATGGCTCTAGGGGGTTGGGAGGCCGAAGGGCTGGGTCTGGCCCTGTTGCTGACCACCTCCAGCTCCGCAACCAGAGGGACACACGGCCGGGTGGGGAGGGGACGGACACACAGCCAGGGGGAGACACAGGGCCAGAATGGGGCTGCTGCAGAAGGCTGTGCAGTACCCCCAGAGGGTCCTGGGCTGGTGGGGTCAGTGCGCTGGAGCTGGAAGCTCAGAATGGTGCAGGGAGGCGCCCCGGCCCCTTGGTGGCCCTGTGCCCACCTGAGATCGCCAGCCCCCTGCAGAGGCTGGCCAGGGGCCCTGAGGACACATTCAGAGGGTCGGCACCTAGCTGGGGAAACCACACACCCAGGAGAAGGATGGGGGCCAGGCTTAGGTCCTGGGGCCCCCGAGCCCAGGAGGTCAGCCCTCCCCTCATCCACTCCATCCACAGACTTCCAGCCCAGCCTGTGGGTCTACACTCTCAATGTGTCCTGCCCCAGGACAGGGTGAGGTCACATGAAGCCCACGAAGACAGTAGATGGCAAAATATGACCCAGGGAGGGGAAGGCCTGCTGTGGGAGGGGGCTCCTTCCTGAAGCTGGGCCAGTGTTGAGGGAGAAGTTGGGGCCACGACGCTCCCTCTCCCCTGGGTTCAGGCTGGGCCAAGAGCCAGCTGAACTACCAAGACTTCGGGTGTCATGTTTTTAGGGTGTTGGTTTGGCTTTGGTCTCATGGAGCCCAGGCTAATCCAGCCCCCCCCCCAGCTGCCCAATTTTACAATGAAGAGAATTGGTGGGTTGGAGACTGGAATGATGAGAGAGCGAGGGGCAGGATGGAGGTCCTCACAACCCCCCCAACTCCCAGCCCACAGCACCATACCCCCCCTTAGGGTGACACTTTAAAGGAGAGCTGGAAGAGGGGGGCCTGGGGTCTGGGCCAAGCTGGGCTGAGGAGCTATCCAGAGTCACCCCATCCCTGGAAAACACAACCTTCACTGCCCCCCCATCAACAGGGCGCTTCTCCTGGAGGGTCAGACAGACACAGAGCTGGGCTGGCGTACACATGGCTGCCCCTATGCCCCCACCCCAGGAAGACCTGGCTTGGTGAAGGGATGTAACCCACACCGGCATTTAAAAATAGCATCAGGACAGTGACTGCCTGGCGTCTCAGGGTGGGGGGCGCGGGGAAGCCAGGTACCAAGTCCACAACTCACACTGAGCCCCAGCTGGCCAGGCTGCCCCTCCATGGCAGGTTAGAAGAGCCCTTGGGAGAGGGAAGGACTCAGGGCCCAACAGCCACCAGCAGGATGGTCACCCAGTGGTCATCACCTGCTTCCCCTCCCGGCCAGCGGGAATGTCCTACTGTGGGGAAATGAGCATAAGACAAAAACTATTCCTAAAGAGATGGCATCCTGTTCTCAAGGACACATAGTGGGGGAAGGGGAGGAACATAGGACCCACAGGAAGTGGCTGGGAGACTCCAAGGAGGGCCCGTGGGGTGGGCTCTGGGGAATGCAAATATAGGGGAAAAATTCCAGGCTTAGCCAATGATGTGTTCCCGGCCTCCCCGGCCAGGAAGAAAATCACATTCTTTCCTTCTGAGTCTCGCTGACTGCCTGCGTCACCCCCACACCGGTCCTGACACACACAAACACATGTCTACCAAGTCGGGAAACCCCGATGCCCAGGCCACTTGTTGATGAAGAAAGCCAGCGTGCCCCCTTGATCCCAGACACGGTGTCCCCAAACCGCTCTTCCCATAGGGACTCCCGACTTCTCTCCCAGCCAGGGGCACAAACACAAATGGGGGAAGATCCATGTGGCTGGCTGTACCCAGCATCTAAGGGTGCCCCCCGAAAGTGAGATCTGAAAGAAAGACCGAAGCAGGGGTGTTCCCCAGAGCCAAGCCCCCCCACGTAGGTCAGCATCCAGGACACAAGAGAACGTGCAGTTGGAGGCCAGGTGTGGCTCTCCCCTCCTCGACTCCGACCTTCTAGAAGACCACCGCCTTCTCTGAAGGTGTCGGGGACACGGGACGGCCTGCGGCAGGGGGATATGGGGACCAGATGTCACATCTCTACCCAGATCACCCTCCTCGGGGTGGACGGGGGCCGCTGGCCGCTGCGACCACTGGCCGGGAGGTTGGGGCAAGAGGATCGCCCGTGGCCAGCCTGGGCTACGTGCGCAGAAGTGACCTCCGGGAAGGGCGGCGAAGGGCGGGGCGGCGGGAAGGATGCGCGGGGGCTCGGCCGCGCGATCCCCGGCGCTCCTCGGCCTGGCAGCCCGCGGACGCCGGCGCCGTCCGGGACCGGGAGCCCCGCGGCCGGCCGGCCGGCGCGAGGCCGCGGCGCTCACCTGGTGCGCGCGATAGCTCTCGAAGGCCTTCAGGGCGCTGTCGGTGAGCTTCACATGTAGCAGCGACACCCGGCTGCCCGAGCCCGCAGGCCCGCACGACAGCCCGTAGCTCCGAGCCTCCTTCAACGCCGCCATCTTGGGACCATAGCTTCCCGCCTTCCCCGCCGCCGCCGCCGCAGCCCCGCCCCTTTCTGCATTATTAATGACCCACCGTGGCCACGCCCTCAGGCTCAGCTGATCAACAGCTCGGCCTGAGCCCCGAGGCCGACCACGCCCACAAAGGTGTGAGCCGGTTAACTCCCAGCTGACTGACAGCTCGCGGGAGGGAACCGACCGAGGCTGGCCACCCCCACAAATTCCAAGACACCGGGACCCTCGCTGAATGACAAGCTCGCCATAGGGGCTGAGCAAATGGCCACGCCCCTAAGTGATGCGGAAACTTACCCTCCTTGACTGACCGTGGCAGTGCGGCGCAAGACTGGCCACATCCCCAAGCTCTGATGAAATCTATCCTTGCAAACTAAAAGCTTGCGACCCTGTTGGGCAGTGACCACGTCTCCAAAGCTCTCTGAGGAAACCTGCCCTCGTTGACTGACAGCTGGAGGTGCTGCGCAAGGCTGGCCACGCCTCCATAGGCGCATGTCTGGCTGCCTGTTGCCTAGGAAAGGCGGGCGCGCTGAGCAGTTGGCCACGCCCCCAAGCTCTGAGGAACGCCCCCCCTAACAGACACCAACGTCCTGCACAGGCGGCCAAGTCCCCCACAGAACCTCACAAACCAACATTCAACCACCACACTGCTGGCCACGCCCCCAGACCCTTATGAAGCGTCCCCAGGGTGGCTGCATTATTCATGAGACTAGGCTGCTACGCCCACCTCTGACGCAATGGGCCCTTTAATTGCTGCTTCATGCATATTCATGAAATGGGTGGGCCTGCCTCTCCAAACACCAATATCCGAGCTCCGCCTTCACACGCGCGCCCCCTGCAGGGCACACCCCAACATGTGTCCTGGGAAGGCCTTGTCCCCAGCTCGATGACGCACGCATAATTAATGAATTTTCTTCCTCTCCCTTCTTTGGCGTCCAAAGAGAGATGTGGAGAGGGCGGCGTCCTACGGGCCTTGTGGGCGTGGTTATATAAATATACTGTTTGGCAAGCTGGCTGAGGATGCTGCAGGATTTCCCTTAAGGTGGACAGGTGGAATTCCCAGAGTCGGATGTAACCCGCGCGATTGGCGTCTGCGCTGAGAGATCCCGTCATCCGGAAGCCCATGCGGCAGCCATTCTATTTTGCAACCAACGACTTTTACGCCTCATGTGAAGTCAAATCACCTGCTGAACGTGGCATTCTGCAGTCCCCGTGATTGTGCTATTAACACCATTGCCCAATATCAGAACATTCCGTCTCCCTAAAAGGACACGCGAGCGTGTCAGCAACTGACCTTCCTGGGTATTTGCCTGTTCTGGCAAATCACCCCATGAGGTCTCTTTCTCCAATTTCCCTTGTTGTTTCTAGAGTTTACCAACCTAGTGCTTGGAATCTATGCGTTGTTCCTTTTTAATGTCTGTGTACTATTCCATTGTGCCAATCTAACACCTTGTACCGTGTCTAGTCACCTGTGGCTGTTTGTACGCCTCGGGTGACAGCTTTAAGTGCATGGAGTGCAGGCTCACACTTTGAGGAAAGATCAAACCATTTCCAGGGATTCCTTGTTTGGCTTCCTTTTCCCCACCCCTCAATCTGTCTACCCTGCCTCCCCGCTGGATCACAACAGCAAGCTCGGCTGCCAGGTGCCCAGCGACGCAGACCGGAGTTCTGAGTTCTTACTCCCGACAGTGGTCAGAGCGCATCGGAGTTAAGAATGTTGCTTGTAACTTGCTATCCTCCGGTCTCAGCAGATCCCCAATGCGCAGAGCCCGCCATCCTCAGGGAGGGCTGGGACGGGGCTTACAGGGAGAGAGCTCAGTGAGGGCCAGGGGCGGGGCTCAGAGGAGAGTGACAATTCAGTTTGGGCTGGGCCCAGGGCGATGCCTGCTCCTGTAGATAAAGCGAGACAGGCAGACCCGCATATGGGTGAGAGGTAGGGGGCTGCCTTGAGGACTGCTGGTCGACTGGATCTCCGCGGTTGGAAAGCAAGAGCATGTTGGGGTGACTCGGACGTGGTGGCAAGGGTGGGAGCGCCCTAGGTGCACACGGGTTCCGGTGGAGGGCGGCTGCTCCCCAAATGTGCGCTGAGCAACCAACCAGCCTCAGGCCACAGCAAATTGGCCAGGGACAGGTGATGCCCGAGGCCTTGGGGAAGATACGGGTGTGGCCAGGGACCCCCAGCCCCAGAGTAGGTGCAACCGAGGAGCAGATGTGCTCTCACTTGAGTTAGGGATGAGCCTCTCTTGTACAGCAGCCCTGCTGGGAACATCAGGGTGATTCGGGGAGTCCCTTGTTCCTGGCGGTCAGATGCAGTGGCGGGAAGGACCCTGCGTGTTGGCGTGAGCAGCCCTATGCTGACATCAGAGATGCTGCAACTCCAAGTTGTGGGACGCCCCTTGGGGGATGGGGGCCAGAGAAACTTCTAAAATCCAGCTCTGGGCCTCCGTGCCGGGGAAGCTTGAAGGATTCCGACTGTCACCCGTGGACTCGCTGCCAGGCCCAGGATCTCTGCACACAACACACGGGGACTCAGTCTGCTCCACGGCCGGGGAGGTTTGATACAGAGCACGTCTCCCCCTACGTGTGCGCACCAGAGCCCCCTGCCCACAAGTCAGGGTCCTCAGAAAAAAACGCCCCGTGCTCCGCGGGCTTGAACGGGAGGAGGCGGAGGCGCAAGAACGCGGTAGGTCTTTATTCGCTGCAGGGAACCCGAACAGAGGGCGCAGGCAGACGCAGGCGGGCAGGGAGGGGGACCCCAGGCTTTGGGACAGGGAGCTGAGGCCAGCGGGTGGGGTCTGACGCCAGAGAACAAGAGTGCTGGGGTGTCGGGTGGGGGAGCTGGGTCGGGGGGGGGGGTGCTCCCTCCACACGGCACACCACATTCCATTTCTGGCCCTTGGTCCCTCCTGTTCCTCTGGGCAGACAAGCCCC
This sequence comes from Typhlomys cinereus, assembly GCA_023101885.1. NCBI lineage: Eukaryota > Metazoa > Chordata > Mammalia > Rodentia > Platacanthomyidae > Typhlomys > Typhlomys cinereus. Next base: position 259,164 of record JALPQD010000504.1, read on the forward strand.
CAACTCTTGCTCCCAGGACCCAGAGGAGGGGGCTTGGGCATGGAATGTAGTGGGCAGGGAGCCCGGGTAGGGGCGCAGGGCGGGTCTCGCGGTGCAGGGAGCAGTCAATTCCTGGCAGCGATGACCACAGACAGCGCCACGCCCCCTAGGGCTATGGCGGTCGCTCCAAATAGCCACTTCCATGGGATAGACTGTGGATAAAGGGGAACTCGGTCCACACAAGCTTTCCAGTCCCGGCTTTCCTGTATCTAACAAATTCCTAGCATGTATCAAAACCCAAATTAAAAGTCCCTCCCTTCAGGACATTTCCCATGCCTCTAAGAGCCATCCCAAACCAGCCCACCATCTGGAAAATGAAGTGAAAATTTCATCTTCTGCCTTTACTGGGGCGGTGACTCCCCTTCCTGCCCTACCAGCCAAGTTCCAGCTGGGGTGCCCCGTGTCCCCCTCACCCAGGCACCCTTTCCTGGGCACTTGGCGGGCACCCGGCTCGGGTTTCCCAGCATCTTCCGGTATAGCGCGGTCTCGGTGCTGCGCTGCGCCGCGTGCTTTTTCACCAGCTTCGACAGCTCGGCGTGGATCGTCTGGGTGGGGGGTTGCATGGGGTGCACGTGAACCCCAGCCGACCTGCCTGTCACCACTTTCCTCCCCCATGCGGAGAGCAGGAGGAGGGAGGAGGTGGGGGATGTGTCTGGGGGCAGGCACCCGAGACCCCCCCCAGAGTCTGCCCCCAGCCGCGAACCTTGTTGGACGGCTCCAGCTTCAAAGCCGCCCGCAGGATAGGAATGGCCTCGCTGTACTCTCCTTGCTGGGCCAGAACCTGCCGGGAGGGGCAGGGGGTGGCTGGGCTGGGTCCCCAACCCCAAGGGTACCCTCTGCCCAATACCCAGCAACCTCAGAGCCTTCACTAGAGCCTGGATCCAACCGTGCCTGAAGGCTGCGTCCTGGGCCGAGCAGGACCAAGAAATCAGCCACTTTCTGGATTTATCCTCAGACAGGGTTTTGTGGCCAGGGCCCACCTGGGACTCCGGGACTCCTGCCTCAGTGTCCTCAAGGCCCGGATGGTCTGGACTGCCCACCTTGCCCTTGCGGAACAGCGCCTTGATGTTGTGGGGCTGGTGTTCCAGCACCAGGCAGCAGGAACGCAGCGCTGCGCGGTAGTGGTCGAGCTTCAGCTGGGATGCAGCCAGGTTGTTGAGACATTTCACCTTGAGCTGCAGCAGAGCCTCCTCCTCCTCTTCTGTCATGTCCACTGTGGGCAAGGGCAGCTGTGGGGCAGATGCTCCAGTCCCACCTGCAGACTGTGCTCCCCCCATGCTCCCCTTTGCTGGGATGCAGGCACCCCCACATGGCTTCATGTGGGCCTGCTTTCCTTTTAACATTTATCTTTGAGAGAGGTGGGACCCTCATGCCTTAGGGTACATCTTTCAGAAGTCAGTTCTCCCCTTACACCCATGTGGGCTTCTGGGGACTGAACACAGATCGCCAGGTTTGGCCGCAGTCACCTCCCATCCTGAGCCCTATCGCTAACCCCCTCCCCAGGACAGAGGCACAAAGCTGCTCAGTGATAGAGGGTCGAGTTAGGTGGGATGCCTGGTGTCACATGGAGCACAAAGCATACCACATGCTGCGCCCCAGCACCTGGAGACCAGGCAGGAGGCTCCCCAAGCCCTCCCCAAACACCTAGCAGTCTTGCTAGGTAGCCCAGGCTATCTGGTACTAGCTGGCCCCATTCTCCAGGCATCTCCAGCATCCGGTTCACAGGTGGGCACCCCGGGAAGTTACTCCCCAAGCCTGGAGAAGTCCTGGCCTGAAGGTGGGAATGAACCCACCTTCTGGAATATTCTGGAAGGTTCTACGGCCCCTTGGAGGATGGCAGTCACCTTTGGCACTGGAAGTGATGGCTTTGATGGCCAGGTCGTAGGAGTTGGCAGCTAGCACAAAGTCGGCACGCTGGTAGTGGGCATTGCCGCACTCGCGCTTGTGGTTGGCCAGGGCCACACGTTCCGGCCCACTTAGCAGCTCCAGGTCTGGCCCGTCCTCGGCGGACTTCAGGGTGACTTCAAGGCACAGAGCTGCATGCGGAGGGATGTAGGGGCTCCTACTGGAGGGGGACAGCCAGGGGTGCTCAGACCGGAAGCCCGAGGGGTGGGGTTCAGGTCCCGGGATATCCTGATTTGCACCTCCAGCACCATGGATAACGTATAGAGAGTCACACCAAGGCCAGGGGAAGGGCCTCGGGGTGTGGATCTTACCTGCCCTGGGGACCATAACAGTACTTGGAGTCAGCAGTGACCATTGCGGTCTCCCCCACGTTCATGAGGGGGACGCTGAGGTCCAGGGCCTGGAGACACAGGGCGAGCAGGGTCAGGGGCACCCCCCAGGGACCTCTGCCAGACCTCCGCCACCTGCCCTCAGGGAGCGGTGCCCACCTGGATGAGGTCGCAGTCGCCCAGCGTGAAGGAGAGCGTGGGCTCCTCCTGCACGTGAGTCCCATTCTCCAGTGATACCTGCAGCTGCACAGTCACCACCTGACCCTTGAGTGGGCAACCCGAGCCGGGGGGACCGGCCACCAACGTCTTCTTCCTCAGCAAGCCATTCCCTGCAGGGGCCAGGGAAGCAGAGCAATTGGGCAGGGATAGGGTGGTGCCCCCAGGCCTCGCCAGCTCTGACCACTGGCTCATTGTCACTTGCACCCCATGAGACAGCCCCTGGGAAATCCACTATGGAAACATAGCAGGCCTGGTACTATCTGCTAGAGACAGAGTCTCAGGTAGCCCAGGCCACAGCTAGGTAGCCCAGGTTGGAGCTAGGTAGCCCAGGCTGGCTGCAAATATATGGAAAGACTGGTCCACATCAGCTCCACCTCCCAACACACAGTGACTGGTGCCAAGACAGCACCCAACATGACAGCCTAGCATCCTGTAGTGAGGGCTGGGGGCTGGGCTCAGAGGAAAGTGACAGTTCAGCATCCTCAGGGAGGGCTGGGGTGGGGCTCAGAGGGAGACTGATAGCCCAGCATCCTCTGGACCGGCTGGGGGAGGGCTTAGAGATAGACCATACTCCTGACATGCAGGAGGCTCTGGTTCCTTCCCAGGATTCATTCTTGGGGGCCCTGGCAGGTGGGCAGTCAGTTGCTTGGGAAGGAGCAGTGGGTGTCATCTGGGTGTGGCTGGCACTGGGCTGTGTCTCTAGGCAGGTGACTCAGCCTCTCTGAGCTGAACGACTGCAGCGACTATGCAGGGGCCTGCACTTGCCACTTACCCAGGATGTCCAGCCATTCTTGGGGGGCTGGGGCATAGGCGGGCTCCGGTGAGGTAGCTGCCAGGAACTCTCTGGCCAAGGTGCTGGGCTGCCCCATGTCCTCCAGTGGAGGCAGCTGGCTCAGGTCCTCCTCTCCTTCTTCTTCCTCCTCCTCCCCTTCCGCGGCCTCCACTGCACTGAGCACCTCGTAGTCCTCCAGGGGCGACGCCCTGGCTGGTGTTTGGGCTGGCTCCGACGGCTCCGCCCACGAAGCCATGCTGCTGGGAGTGAGGGGTCAGGAACTGGCCCTGGGGGGGCCGGGAGGTGAGGAAGTGATAAAGTTAATTCTCTGGGACTCGGGAACAGCAGGTCTCAATTTCCCATTTGTGCACTGAATGACCCATCCAAAGAGCTGGTTTGAAATTAAATAAATAAAAAGTTTCCCCAGATGCCCGTCGGAGCCACCTGGGCTCCGCCCTGGTATGTGGGGGGACTCATACTGGGTCTTCTCGAAGCACCCCTGAGAAGTTAGGAAACCTCGCCCCTCCCCTCCGGCAGAAAAAAACCCAGTGAAGGCTCTGAGGGGTAGAGCCACTACCCCAAGGTCAGCAAGTCCAATCACAGCACAGGCGGGGTTAGAAGTTGGGATTCCAAACCGCTGGAGTGTTATCTGAATAAATACCCAAAAAGGGGGTGCTGAGAATTTATTAGAGAGCTAAAGGGCCGTCCAGAAGCGTGAGGAAAGACCTATTTTGGAGGTTTTGGACCACTTGGGGTGGGGAGTTGAGTGACTGTGAGGCGAACGCGAACTGCGAGGCTGCCGGGTCGAGAAGAAGGCGGGGGCCCACCGGGACTCTCGGGATCTTCTTCTGAAAGTGTGTGTTTCTCTCTGCAGACGCGGAGAAGCGTCCAAGAAGGGCAACACGCCCACCCCACCTCCCACCCCACAAAAGAGCTCCCCTGGTCTCGCCGCCCGTTTTGGAATCTGCGTCCGGCTCGGCAGCGTTGGGACCCGGAGCGCCCGGACCTCGGCTGTTCCCCACCCCCAGGTGCCCCACAGCCGCCCCCCGCACTCTTCTTCCCTCCCTCCCCGCAGAGGCCCGCGTCCCAGGCCGCGATCTCCGCCTCCAACCCTCACCTGCCGGGTCCTTCCGGGATCCGGCCGCCACCGGAGACCCTCCCGCCCCGCGCCCCCACAATTCCCCGCGGCCTGCGTCCCACAATGCCTCGCGGCCGCCGCCTTTTTCCCCCTCCCCCCTCACCGCGGCTCCGCTCCAACCCCTGCCACTCTCCAGCACACGTGCCTAAGATTCGGGGACCCCCGCGCGGGATCCTGCGCCCCCGCCGCGGCTACCCCGTCTCTGGAGGGAGAAGAGGGGCGAACAGCGGCAGGGATGCTCCGCCCAGTCCCCGCCGCGAGCCCATTGGCGCCCGCCCCCGCCGCGCCTATTGGCTGTCTCGCATGTCCGTCTTCAGCACAGACAACGCCTTCGTCACCTGTCGCAGCTCCTGGGCAAAGAAAGTGGGAAATGAGAAAACAGCACCCTCGTTTGTGAGGGGATAAGTTGAGGGGGACCCCTATTTCTCCTAGTTTTGAACGCATAGCAATCCCCCTGCCTTAGCTCTCTTGGCGCTCGGACAAGTGCGGAGTCATCGCTCTTGGTGCATACAGGACGCGCGCCTTGAGCGATTGTGCAGGACAAGGGAAGTGGGGGGCGCTGGGGTGACATTTCTCTGGCCACTCTGCCCGGTGTGGAGGTTTGTGGGGTGATCCCCCTCAGCGGCGCTGCTCTTTCCACAAGGCTTTTGTCATTTTTCATATGTCTCCTCCCCAACTTTTCTCCCATCCCCAAGCCCGCGAGAGTTCGTGCAGTGATTGGCGTTTTCTAGAACAATACCCTGTACCTGTGAGACTCACAAGCGACTTTTTTATGATCAAGACTCCGAAGTCGCCTTCTCCAGGAAGCCCTCCTGGGTTTCGTCTTTCAGGCCATCCTCAGTTCAGTGTCTGCACAGCTGATTTGCCACTCTATGCACGGATGTGCGTCATGTGTTTGTATCTCAGTGCATTTGACCATGCATGCGCTTCATCACTGTGGTTTGTTCCGCTCCTTGCTTTGCTCTGGAGTTTCCCAAGCTCCACCTTCCAGAACTGGAGGTACAGGCCGCTTTTGTTTATTTTGTGCTCCTTTTCCTTGCGAAGCAGAGACTCAAGCCCCCTGAGTCATCTCTGCAACCCGATGTGTTGTTTTGTGCTTGGGGGGGTGCACAATTGCAGCCCCTCCAGTAGTAGGCAAGCGCGGGTTCAGCGCACACGGAGCAACCGGGTCCTGGGAAGCGGCAGATTTGCTGCTGCTGCGGAGTGAAACTACAACGCCAGCCTGCAAACACGGTGCCCCCCCCATCGCCGCCTCCCAGCCCTTGGCTCCTTTGAATTATTTATTTTTCGCGATCCAGGCACACAACTGTCTGCGGTCCCTTCGCTCCGTCCACCGAGTGGGCGACCGAGGAATCGAACCGAGTTCGCCAGCTTTGCCCACAGTCATCTCACCCCCTGAGCCCTGCAAAGGTCCTTAGTGACTCATGTTTAGGGAGTGGTCTCATTTTATTTCATTTTATTACTTCTTTAATTTCAAAGACCAGGCGTCACTGACATAGGTCAGCCCGGCGTCGCTCTACGCTCGCGGCGATCCTCCTGCCGCAGGCCTCTCGAGGGGCCGACAGGCGCCCACCGTATCGTGCAGCGCTCGGCGCCCAGCGGATTAACCGCTCAGCATCCTTCCGCTTCCGGGGCCGCATCTGCGCGCGCTTCCCCGTTGCGCACGCCCAGGCACGCACTGCGTGGTGACGTCAGGCCTGATGCAAGGCGCACGGCGCCATCCCGGAAGCGCGAGCCAGATGTGCAGGTGCCGAGGCCGGCGGTGCGGGGCTGAGGCCGGGGCGAGGGTGGGCGGCGCACGGCGGGGTCCTCCCAGCCTCAGTGGATCCCCCCAGCGCCGCGCAGGAGGAAGGGGGAGTTGGCGGAAGTGGGGACGGGCCTCAGTTTCCACGCCCCATCCTTGTACTTGGGGACACGATCACCCAGACCGACCCTGCAGGCCTGGCGCGGTCCTGCTTCGGCCTCCCCGAGTGTGGGGGAGGGCTTGGGGGGCCCTGTGGACTTGCTTCAACCCCTCTTGTGCTTTCCTTTGGGGTTCCCCAGGCTCCGCCTTCCAGGGCCATCATGACAGGTCACCCCCCCATCCCTCTGGCGGCTTTTTTCACTAAGGTCCCAGCATCTGAGTTGAGGTCCTTTCCCATTTTCTCAGATCACCCGGCTCAGAGGTGCAGAAGTTGCCCACAGCCGCACAGCTACCTCCCAGGACATCCAATCACGGGGTGCTGGGCGCGGCGTCTGTGAAGGGGACCCCAAACCCCCAGGGCTCACGGCCACGTCAAGATACCGACCTCTGTCCATTGCCCTCCCATCCCACAATCTGCCCCCTTCCCTCTGGTTTCTTACTTTGTCGAAAGGGTCTTGCAGGTCCCATCATTCGGGTCTCCATTGATGGAGGCCAGAAAATGGGGCTCCATGATCACCTCTTAATTTTATTTTCCTGTAACGCGTCCTATGCACACAATGAATTTCCGTGTTTTCACCCTTCCTGCCAAACCCTGTTTTCATGTCTTTGCACAGGGGGTCCCCTGGGGTTCATGTGGGATATACTGTACCTAAGCACTCGCTGGCGCTGGCATGATGTAGCTTGGAGAAATCATGGGGTCTGGAAACTCCCCTCTTGTCTGGTGTCAGCCTTCTGTAGCCCTTTGGAGGCGTGTAGTGTTTCTTGACATCTTCCCTCATCCCTGGTGACGTGTCCATAGGCCAACTATGAGTTCTGGGGTGCAGTAGCCTTGTCCTGACCAGAGGATACTGTCTGTCAGCTCCCCATCTTCAAGATCTTCACCTTTTTACACCCCCTTTTTTTCCCCAAGGGTCCCTGAGCCTTGGGGGGTGATGTTGAGCACCCCACAATTAATTCTCTCTGCATCTGGGCAGAGATTGTCTGCACATCTTCCACAGCAACAAGAGGCTTGCTGGCTGCACACTGAGCATGTCTTGAGTTTGTGGGTGTAACTAGTGTTCTCATGGCTCAGCTTTCTTAGGAAGCAAAGATTTTTATCCCAGAGCCACCTGCCCAAGCCTGAGGCTCATAACCAAGTTCTAGGCTGGCCACAAGACACCTTGCTACCAAAAAAAAAAAACAACCAAAAAATCCTAAAAAGCCATGCATCGTGCTGCAAGTACCTTACGTGACAGCACAGTCCTGTGTGTGCGTGAAAGCCCTGTGGAGATCCTGTGCTGAGAAACAGTAGGGGGCATCTACGTCCCCCATGGCACATTGGAGGTCAGAGGGCAACTTGCAGAAGTCAGTTCTGACCTTCCGCCACTTGAGCTTCTGGGCATTGAACCCAGTTTGCCACAGTTGCCTTTCACACTGCTAAACCCTCTTGCTGGTCCCAGTGTCTGGCTTTTTGTGTGGCTGCTGGGGATGGAACTCAGGTGCCTGGCAGGTGCTCTTCACAGCACCGGCTCTCTAGCTCTGCCCTGTTTCTCTCTCTGTTCATTTGAGCTGAAGAGCCCCACTGTCTAGCCTAGAACTTGATGTGCAGACACTGCTGTGTTGCCTGGTCTGGCCTTGAGCTCCTGGCAATCCTCCTGCTGCAGCACCCTGCGTGTTGGGAAGACAGGCGTGAGCCTGACACCAAGGGGAGACACAGGGAGGACACAAGGGGCTCTTTTCAGGGAGGCACTGGCATGGTGGCACTGGGAGCCTGGCATGGTGGTGCCCACCTGGAGACTGAGAGATGGAGGCAGTAGGATCTAGGATTCAAAGCTAGCCCCACCTACATGGCAAGTATGAGCCAACCTTGGGTACATGGCGCAGGATGGGACTCCAGCCGTTTTGGAGGCCGTGCTGACTTGGGGTGTGCTTGGCTTCATCTCAGGAGTCGAGGTGGACCAGGATGGACCCCGTGGAACCCGCGGCTTCGGCCTCCAGTACCTTTTGCTGCCGCCTGCTGAGCATGGTGAACGCTGATGACGTCAATGCTATCATCTTGGCCCAGAAGAACATGTGAGCGGCAGGCCTGGGGGAGGGGGTTCTGCCCGGTCAGTGCACCCTGGGCTACAGTGTGTGGGGGGGTGGGGATTCAAGCTGAGCACAGGTACCTAGCAGGCTCGGCCTCAGAAAAGCAAAGAAAGAGACCGGGAAGGTCGCGCTGGGACTTTGAGCCAGACCCGTCGGGCGGGCGGGCTCACGGTGTGGCCCTGCGCCAGGCTGGACCGGTTCGAGAAGACCAACGAAATGCTGCTCAACTTCAACATTCTGTCCAGCGCGCGGCTGCAGCAGATGAGTGAGCGATTCGCGCACCACACTCGGACACTGGTGGATGTGAAGCGTGATCTGGACAACATCTTCCGCAGGATCAGGTGGGCGGGGCCTCCGGGGCCCCTCCCCTCCCACAGATAAGCTGCGGCTCACTTAGAGCCGCTGCCCCGCGGGCTACCCCCTCCCCCTGCTGCCCCAGCGCCCACCTGCGTTGGCGCCTGTAGGTTCTTTGTGGATACTTTCTCTGGGCCCCTCAGATCAGCATGCATATCTGGGGCTCCCTGCCTGCCACACAGGAAGCTGGAAAGGCCCAGGAGTTCCCCAGATTCAGGGGGTTCCATCTCCGGTGACCACGTGTTGAAGAGCATCCAGATGCAGGACCCAGGGTCAGCGGGTCCCTGGGAAATCACAGGACGTGGGGGGCTCTAGCCGAGGTTACCAGGTCGCCCTCTCTTCTGCACCCTCCCCACTCACACCCATCCCACGCGGTCCCAAGCTCCTTGGGAGGCCCAGAGCGACCCAGGACTCCTGATCCTCAGGTCTCCACTGCCACGTACCCACCTTTGGTGATGCTTTACAAAGCCCGTGACCAGTATGGGAGGAGTCCCGAGGTCCGAGAGCCAGGTGGGGTGTAGGCGTCACAGGGCTGCAGAGCGCATTGGTGAGCAGCCCAGGGCAAAGACCTGGGCTCAGAGGCAAAAATACCCGTGTGCGTGGCTTCCCGCCTGTGACTCAGGACCTAGAGGGCGGGGCTGGGGACCCCTGGAGTAAGCTAGTGGCCAGATGAGCTTTGGGCAGCTCTGAGTTTCCTGAGACCCCGACTCCCAGCAGGGAAGTGGGAGAAATGAAGGGGAATTCCTGATGTCACCGTCGGGCTACAGGCGCACATGTACATTGCTGACACACGTACACCCACCCGCATGTACGTACATGAAAGAAAAGAGGAAAAAAATCCTAATTTGGTGTGGCGGCCCAGGCCCTAGCGGGCAGGTGGGCCTGGAGCCCCCCCCTCAGTGGCAGGCAAGCGACCCAGAGATCGCGCGTGAGCTCCGCCCACCAATGAGCCCCGCTTACCCCTGGCGGTCTGTCCAGCCCGGCAGCTAACAGCCTTTCCCTTCCCGCAGAGCCCTGAAGGGGAAGCTGGGCCGGCAGCACCCCGAAGCCTTCAGCAGTGAGTTCTCCATGGGAGCCCACCAGGAGCTGGGGGGCCTCTGCCCCTGGGGAGGTCACAGGAGTGAGGAGGGGTCTTCATGGGGTTTGGGGGAGATAGGTGCCCTGGAAAGATCTTGGTGTCTGCTGTTGCTGGAAAGAATGTACAGCCCCTCAGTCTGGGACACTGGATGTCTGTCTTGACCCTAGTATTGGGAACTCGGGGAACTAGCAACACTGTCACCTCCAGGACGAGCTGAGACATACCAGCTCTCTAGCTGCCAGTCTGCCCTGCCTGCTTCCAAGGCTTCCCCTCTTAGCCTTTCACCCAGGAGAGACTGGGTCCTTCCCACATCAATCAAGTAGTCTCTTGCCCGCTTGTTCAGGGCTTGCTTTAATTGAGTAATTTCTCATAGATGTGCCTAAAGGCTCAACTCAGGGTAACACCTAAAACTGTCACGGGAAGTGATGTTACCTGCAGGAGGGAGCTGGGTAGGGTCCTCAGGACCCCAGGGCCTTCTCTGTGAAGTGGATGGGGACCCCTCAGGGAGCCTCGAATTCCTGTGGGGTATCTCAGCGGCTCCTGGTCTTCCCCAGACATCCTGCAGACGCCCTTCGAGGATGAGGACCTACTGCCGGCTAGTACCACCACCACCATTGCCACCTCGGAGCAGAACAGCATCTCCTGCAACACCAGTCCGGTGTCACCGCAGCTCAGCCCTGGCTTTGAGGACCTGTCGCACATGCGGCTCCCCTCCTCCACCCTCAACGGACACAGCCAGATGGACGAGGAGGAGGAGGTGCTGGGAGAGTAGCCCCAGAACCACCCGCACCCTAGAAGCCTGAGGGTGGTGGGGAGGATTCTTGGGGTCACTCTGTTTCACTCACATCGCTCCCTCCAGAGGGCCCAGTGCCCAGGGATCTCTTGTCCCGGCACCCCATACTCAGATGAGGACCCCTGAGTACACCAGGCTGGGGCAGCCATGCTGGGCCTAGGCAGCTCTGGACGACAGAAGGTTCCTGAAGACCAAAGCCACCCCTTCCCCCCAGCTTATGGGAACCCCTGGAAGCGGAGGGCTGCTGATGCCCACCCTGCACCTGCCTGTCAGGCCTGTGGCATGTGGAATGGGCATACCCCTCTTTGTGGGACAGGTAGAAGGTTGGAGATGGCCTTAGCCCGGGGTGGGAGGGGTGGGGGGGGTGGTCCCAAGCCTGGGTAGACCCTGATGTTTCTTGACAGCAGATGGACGGGTCACTTTAAGGAACAGCAGAGTGGATTATTTTTATACCGGTGTTCACAGATGCTGTTGAGACGTTCTCAATAAAAAAACTGTTGATACAAAAGAAAAGTGCTGACGCCTAGCTTCAATCTTTGGGTCTCAAAAGGTGGGGGGGGGGACTGAGCTGTGAGCCAGAGATCTCGGGTCCCCCAGTGCGGTCTGTTCCCTCTGCGGGACACTGGTCCCTTACCTGGAATAGGATCTGCAGATCCAAGAAGCCAGGTGGGGTCCTGTCCCGTGTTCCCCCCTCCCCTGGGTGCCCTGCCAGGTCACCCTGCTTTTGGAGCATCTTCTAAAGAAGGAAGGCACCGTGGTGCACAGGTGGAGGACACAGGGCAACTGGCAGTGAGGTAGATGTCGGGGATCGAACTCGGGTCCCCGGGTTGGGACCCAGCCTTGCTTGGGCGCCCCGTAGATTCGAGGCCGAGCGTCGGCCTGCTGTGTCTGCGCACATGCAGGTCGAACGTCCTGCCAAAAGCGGCCCCACTGGGCCTCTCTTGTCAGCATCCAGCATGGCGCCCAACCCTACTCGGCTTCACTTGCCAGTTCCTAGCATGGCACCCAGCCCTACTCGGCTTCACTTGCCAGTATCTAGCATGGCGCCCAGCCCTACTCAGCTTCACTTGCCAGCTCCTAGCATGGCGCCCGCACACAACTTGGCTTCTGTTGCCAGCACCCAGCATGGCTCCTGGTATTCTCTGGGCCTCGCTAACACCCAGCATAGGATTCGTTCTTCGCTCGGCCTCGCTTGCCAGCACCCAGCATGGCGCGCCGGCTTCGTTTGCCAGCACTTTAACATGGCAGTTACTGCGGCTCGGCCTCGCCTCCCATGCCAGCACTCAGCATGGCGCCGGAGCGGGGCTTGGCTCAGATTGTGACGACGCCGCGCCGCGTGCCCCGTGCGCACGCGCGTTGAGCGGCGCCTCGGGCACTTCCGGTTCCGCCGTCTGCTTTCTCCTCAGCGAGGCGGCCGAGCGGGTTGGTGGCGGTGGCTGTGCGGCGGGCCGGCGCCGGTTCCGGGGAGGTCGAAGGGCAGTCAGGAGGGGTCGGGGTCGGAGCCGAGGAGTCGGTGGTCGGGGTCCAGCGGCCGGAGACCCCCCCGTCGGCCTCGCGGGGGGTCTTCACGGCCGCGGTCGCGCACGTGCTCGTCGGGGCTGCGGCCGGCTCCATCCTGGAGTCCCAGCCTCGTTTTCTTGGGGTTTCGGGGGGGGGCTGACTGTGGGACCTAGGGAACTTTGGGCGGCCTGTGTCAGGAGAGGAGACCACGTCCTGCTCGAGGGGTTCACGGCCAGGCTGGGTCACGTGCGGAATTCCGGGCCATCCGGGGCTACTTGTAGAACTCGAGGTCCAACCTGCGGTATTTCGGGAGCTCAGGTCGGGCTTTTTTTGAGGATTAGGGGCAAGCGTGCCTCAAGAACTCATGGACCCCAGACAAGGAATGTGTGAAGGGCAAGCATACCCACACCCCGACTTTGTTTTTAGGGAGTTCAGGTCTGCCCAGTACAATAACAGTGAGCTTGGGGGCAGCCTGGGCTATGGAGTAAGTTTGATGGTTATCCTGAATTATTTAGAGGGTTCAGGGTAAGACTCCTACGGTATGAATGGGGGGGCAGGGTTGGTTGCCTTCAAAGCCCAGGGTACACCTGGGTACCAGGGTGACTCCAGGATTGGTCTAGCCTGGGCTACTTAAAGATTAGGAGATCCTGGGGGCTGGAGCGGTGGCTCAGAGGTTAAGCCTCCACTTTGCAGGCGGAAGGTCCTGAGTTCGGATCCCGGATCCCAGATCCCACGTATAGACGCCAGGCGGAAGCGGGGGCGGCCTGCGTTTCTGGTCCTGGTAGGGCGGAGCCTGTGAATCCCGGGGCAGAAGGAGGTGGAGGCGTCCATGGTGGTTCCCGAATTCGTCCGTGGTTCTACACACACACACACACATACATACACACACGTATACACACACAATTGAATAAATAAAAATCCTAAAAAAAGATGAGGAGGTCCTAGCCTGTATTACAGGCTAGTGGTTTTAGGGGTCAGCCAGAATTAGGGGATTGCGTGGGATCATCTTGGGACGCAGGGAATTCAGGGCCAACCTAGTGTCGGGAGTGACAGTCTCCTCCTGGCTCTGGTGCAGGGTGGCCAATTGGGTCTAGCCTGGGCTTTTGCAAAGTTCTGGGAGCGGGGCGTCAACTGGGGTCTTAGCTCTGTCCCGGTGTCCCGCAGACGCCAAGATGCAAATCTTCGTGAAGACACTGACAGGCAAGACCATCACCCTCGAGGTAGAGCCCAGCGACACCATCGAGAACGTCAAAGCCAAGATCCAGGACAAGGAAGGTAGGAGTCCCAAGTCCATGTGGTGGGGCACTGCCAGGGTTCCCCCAGAGACCAGTCCCCCTCTCTCCCGAAGGCATCCCTCCAGACCAGCAGCGACTAATCTTCGCCGGCAAGCAGCTGGAAGATGGCCGCACTCTGTCTGACTACAACATCCAGAAAGGTAGCGGGGTATGGATGTCCTCTGCCCTCACGTGGATGGGCACGCAGTGCTGGGTAGGGGCTCGAGCATTTCTGGAGTGTGTAGTTAATGAGAAGGAAGCTGGCACCCCCACCCTGTGGTCGCCCAGCCCTCTCTGGGGACCTCGTGTGGGGGGGAAGTGTCTCACAGAGCAACAAACCCCCCTCCGGCATCATGGCCGGGTACAATCGCTTGCTAGCTGCGGTTTGGTTCTTCGTTCATCCCCCTGCCTCAGAGTGCTCCGGGGATGAGCCTGGGGCTTGTGGCTTGCATCCAGAATAGGCCTCCCCTCACGGTCCCCCCTCCCCCAGAGTCCACTCTGCACCTGGTGCTGCGCCTGCGCGGAGGCATCATCGAGCCGTCCCTGCGCCAGCTGGCGCAGAAGTACAACTGCGACAAGATGATCTGCCGCAAGTGAGGACCGGAGGCAGGGGGGGGGGGAGCTTTGACCTCTGGACCCTGCGGTCACCTGCTGTGCTCTGCCTGCAGGTGCTATGCGCGCCTGCACCCCCGAGCCGTCAACTGCCGTAAGAAGAAGTGTGGGCACACCAACAACTTGCGCCCCAAGAAGAAGGTCAAGTAGAGGCAGGGTGCCTGAGGCCCGGGACCCCAATAAAGTTCCTTCACCACTGCAGCAGCACCTGGTGTCCAGCAGCTGTTCTGTCCCCAGTGGCCGGTGCCCCGTGAGAGGTGGGGTGCAGCGGGCTCTGGTCCGCCCTGGGAGCAGAGCCTGAGTAACCCCAGGGGAGGGGAGGGGAGCCATCCAGGTGACAGGATGGTAGATGGATGGATGGATGAATAAATAAATGGATGGGTGGATGGATGGATGAATGAATAAATGGGTGGCTGGATGGGTGGGTGAGTGGATGGATGGGTGGGTGGAGGATAGATGGGTGGATGGATGATGGATGGATAGTGTATAGGTGGATGGATGGATGGATGAATGAATAAATGGATGGATGGGGGATGGTGGGTGGGTGGATGGAAGGATGAGTAGATGGTAGATGGATGGGTGGATGGATGGGTGAATGAATTAATAAATGGATGGGTGGATGAATGGGGTGGATGGATGAATGAGTGATTGAATAAATGGATGGAAGGAAGAAAGGATGGATAGATGGGTGGATGGAAGAAAGGTGGATAGATGGGTGGATGGATGATGGATTGGTGGATGGGTGGGTAGATGGATGGATGGATAAATGAATAAGTACATTTCCTGTCTGTGAAAGTAGTCTGCCTCCAGTATTTCCCAACAATGACAAATTAAACAGACCAACTTGGGATGGCCCAGCTTTAAGCTGCAGTCTGGTCTTGCCCGAACCTTCTAGAAATTTCTAGAACATTTTAGAACATTGCAGAAAGCTCCAAAAATATTCTAAAACATTCACAGTGCACATACAGTGTAGTGTCTAGCCCAGATCTCTGTCTGTCGGGATTTGGACTATGCAGTGCTGCAGGGAGAGGGGCGGGGAGGGGTGCTGGGACGATTCTCCCAGGCACACACTGTGACGGCTCCAGGCTGTCGGGGCAGAGAAAGGCGAATATGCTGCAGACCCTTTACCCCTACCCAAATCCAGGGGACTCTGGACACAGCAGGGGTCTGTCAAGGCGACACCCCGTCACTCACTCATACACACAGCTCCTGGCTGTAATAACCTGACCGCTTGCACCTCCACCTTAGCCCTCCAGAGACTCGGCAATGGATGGGGAGTTTATCAAAGCAAAATCTCAGTTTATTGGGGGTAACAAATCACCTGACCGCCTGCACCTCCGCCTTAGCCCTCCAGAGACTCGGCAATGGATGGGGAGTTTGTCAAAGCAAAATCTCAGTTTATTGGGGTTAACAAATCAGCTAATATACACAAAGAATCCAAGCACATGAAACAGGCAGCCAATTACCTTAATGATCAGTAAAGCACATACTCTGCATAGGTCAGACTAAACATAAATCTATGTTGGCTCCTATAAGCCAATTAGGACTCTGTAATGTGAGGAGGGTCACGCCTAGGACACCAGCTCCCAGCGCCATCTTTGCTCCCATGTGCTAAGCTATGCCCGGCTCACTCACTCCCAGAACCTTATCTCTGGATGGGCCCAACAGAGGGGGGGGCTCCCCTGGTGCCTATCCTTGCCCTCTTCAGGCAGGAGACCCATGGCTCTCTCTGTGCATCATCCTGACACACTGCAGAGCTGGTTGTAGGCAGTAAGCTTGGGGGGCCCTGGATGTGGTTGGTAGGATTTTTTTCCTCCCTTTTTTTAGATGTTGGATTTTTTGAGACCTAAGAAAGATCCAGCTCTGACCCTATTCAGCTCCCAGATTGGGGGGAGCTTTGTGAGCTTCACCAGGCTTCTCTCCTCCTCCCCTCCTTTTCCTTCCTCACTTTCCTTCTTTTTCTCCTGCCCCTCTTCCTCCTCCTCTCTTCTTGCTACTCTCTCCCTCCCTCCTGTGGGCCAGTCTTGCAGGTGAGGCCTTTCTGCCTGAGGGTCTCCCCACTGGGGAGTTCTGAACTCGAGCCCCCATTTTCCGGCCTTGGAATCTGAGGCCTCGGGTAGGCTGAGTGCTGCAGCGAAGCCCGTGATTCATGGCTGCGCCGTGTTTATCCCACATGGCCAGGGCTGTCTGCCAGAAAGGAAGCGGGTTGCTGGTCCTCTGGGAACTGACATTTAAGGGGAATGTGGGGGGAGCAAATAAAATGTTCACCCCAGAAAAGTGGAATGCAGGGCTCTCGGCCAAGCTCTGTGTGCACAAGTTCCCAGAGCCGCGTTCCCAGAGCCCCGCGGCGGGAACGCCCACGGCCCTTGCAGCGTGCACGGAGGGACACGACATACCGGAAAACTACTCACCCGTGAAGAGGATAAAGCTCTGAACCCCTGCTACAATGCAGGTGCCTGCTGGAGACATCACACCAAGTGACAGCACCGCCCCTTCCAGATATGGGAAGTGTCTGGGGGCGGTGCTCAGCGGGAGAGTGACAGCTCAGCATCCTTAGGGAAGGAGGTACTGGATTCCCTAGGAACATTCCTAATTCTAAAAATGTAAATTCTAAAAATGATAAAACGCACTGAATGTTATACGTTATTTTATTTTAATTTTTAAAAACCGCGAAGTGGGCGAGGTATGGGAGTGCACAGTTGTTATCCAAGTTGGGAAGGCAAAAGTGGGAGCAGAGGACCAGAGATCTTGGGTGGGGTTTCAGGAGGGTGGCATCTGCGATCAGGAGAGTGAGAAGATGAGCTCGCCGGGTGTTTTATATGGAAGGGACGAGAATCTGCGGGCTTCAGGAAGGTTCTGGGTTAAGTAGAGACAAGGGTTGGGAGCTCCAAAGGTCAGGCAGCTGAGGCCTGAGGGGGAATGGGTTGAGATGTGCAAATCAGTAAGGATCCGAGAGGGGGTACCTCTCTGCAGAAAGACCCACCCCTCCCAGGTCCCCAATGTTTTTAGCATGTTAGGCTCCCCACTCTCCAGCCACTTCCAGTTCAAGCCCCGCCCACACGCTGAGTCTACAATCCTTCTCAGAACCCTCCCCATCCTACCTGGGCCCAGCCCAAGCCTCATCCCAGCCCCATCTCCAAATGCCCCATACCTGCCAGCGGCCCTCACCTGTCAAGCTTCGCTTCAAGCCCTGCCCCCTGCCATTAGCCCCGCCCATCTTAGTTCAGTCTCCGGGATGGCTTGGGTCTCACCCAGCCCCCTCAGGCCCTGCCCCCGTGTTACTCATACCCCGCCCTGCGGTTCTCAGGCTTCTCCACATCACTCTCAGGCCCCTTCCCTCCTACTCTGGCTCAGACCCCACCCCAGGGCTGCAGTATCTTTGGGCCCCGCCCCACGCCTTCAGGCCCCGCCCCAAATCCCTAAGCCCGGCTCCATGCCTCTCACTGTTAGATCCGATCTGAGCCCTTAGACCCCACCCATGTCCCCAGGCCCTGTTCATCTCTATCAGGCCCCGCCCCACTCCTCTCTCCAGGCGGTCCCACTCGCTCCCCAGACCCTGCCCCACTCATCCCCCAGGCCCCGCCCTGCTCGTGTCCCCAGGCCCCGCCCTGCTTCTCTCTCCAGGCCCCGCCCCGTTCTTCTCTCCAAGCCCCTCTCTAAGCCTTGTTCGCTACTCAGGCCCGCCCCGCTCCTCTCTTTTTAAGCCCCGCCCGCCGCGCACCATGTCCTCCCGCCCGCGCGTCCCCCTAACTCGCCGCGCGGCAGGAAGATGGCGGAGGCCGGCTGCGGCGGTGCGGACCCGACCTCCGAGCGCCGGAGCAGGTGAGCGGGACCCGCGCAGATGAGTGCCCGGCGCCAGCGCACCGGGGAGTCCCGAGTCGCCGGGTGCCCGCTGAGTTCCCTGGGGGTGGCTGGTAGGGGAAACTGAGGCCTGCTGGGGGTTCCCGTGCCCGGGAGCCGTGCGCGGAGCATGGGCTGCGGGGCTGGAAACGGGTGGGCGCCACGAGGTCCCTGCCTCCGTCCCGCGTGCAGGTCTGACCCTGAGCCGTGCAGCTGGGGTATTGCGCGCAGACAAACGGATCCGGTCCGTCCCGTCGGTGCAAGGGGCCGGGATCTCCCTCCGCAGCCGAGACCGGGTACGGGATGCGGCTGTAAACAGCGTGAATGCTGCGAGGTCTGTTAGCAGTGACTCTCCTTCCTCGTTGCCCAGTTTCAGTTTACTTTTCCAAGACTGGGGTTTCACGTGGCGCCTCCAACTCCCCCTGATCACCCTCCCTCCAGCGCCGGGCTGCAGGTGTGCGCCGGCTGCCGCAGCTGCTTTCTGCGGTTGGGGATGGAGCCCAGGACCCCTCAACCTCCCCTCCCTCTGTTGGAAGTTTGAGACAAGATCTCTCTCACTATTTGTCAGCCTGGGTTAGCCTGAAGGTGTCCAAGTAGCCCAGGCTGGCCATGTAGCTGGTGATGTGCACTCCACCGATGCTGGGAGCCAACAGCAGCGCGAATAAAGTTGGTCCTCTGCTAGATCTTTCTGGCCTGTGGCGTCCAGCTGAGTATTGGGGGCTGGAGGATGGGGGTCTAGGTAACTGTGGGGAGCAAGTGAGAGCAGGGCCCCAGCACAAGACAGAACCCCATTTTTCCTACCTTCCCTCGTTTTCTTTTTATTGCTTTCTCTTTTTTCTCTATCTCTTTTCTCCTCCCTTGTTCCTTCCCTTCCCCTTTCTTTCCTTTTCCTTTTACTGATATTTGCCCCAGGACTTGGGGAACGACCGCAAGGCTCCTCTACTGAGTTAACCCCGCTTTTCTTTTTTTTTTTAATTTTTTATTTATTCAATTGTGCGTGTATACATGTGTGCACGTGTGTGTGTGCGGGCGTGTGTGTGTGTGTGTAGAACCACGGACGAATTCGCAAACGACCATGGACGCCTCCACCTCCTCGTTTACTCTGCCCCGGGATTCACAGGCTCCGCCCTACCAGGACCAGAAACGCAGGCCGCCCCGGCTTCTGCCCGGCGTCTATATGTGGGGTCTAGGATCCGAACTCAGGACCTTCTGCCTGCAAGGCAGAGGTTTAACCCGAGCCACCTCTCCAGCCCCAACCCCCCCTTTCTGACTCCCTATTCTTTTAAATAATTGTATTGAGATAAGGTTAACTACATACCATATGCTTTACTTATTATATTATCATCGTTTTCTTTTTATTTTTTTAACATGTGTTTACGTAGTGTGTGCGTGGAGATCATAGTACAGTTTTTGGAAATCTGTCCATCTTTGTGGGCTGTGGGGATTGAACTTAAGTTGTCAGGCTTGGTAGAAAGCACCTTTACCCTCTGAGTCCTCTTGCTGGCCTTCAGCAGTCCTGGAACTTAGGCCGAGTAGGTGGGCCTTGGCATATGTATTTGACTTGTTTAGCTTTGATTTTTAGAGGTGGAGTTTCTGGCCTCCAGCTCGCTGTGTAGTTGAGGCTGGCTTCTCATACTACTGCCTCCACCTGTCTCCATTCTGCATGTGCTGAAAGGAACGAGGGGTTTTATCTTTCTCTCATGACAGTCCCATTGCAATTCTTAGTCCAGCTTGGCAGGAGAGCTCACATTTATACCAGGGCCAAGGGAACTGGCCACACCATCACCACATAAGGGCTGAGAGAGGGACAATCCTTACTTGCCAGACCAACATGTGTGGTCAAATGTGCACAAGGATGCCAACTTCCTCTACCAGTTCCCTCCATCTTATCCACGTGCCCAGGGACGAGTCCTGCTCGCCCTGGGCTGGGTTTTCCTCTCACTCAGACAATCTCCTGCAGGCTTGGTTTGGGCTTAAGTCAACTACTAATTCTCCACAAATGTGCCCAGAGCTTAAACCCTCAACTGTCAAGTTGATGCCTGGGCCTAACTATGACAGCTGGGTGACAGGTGTGTGATCCTCACCCCCCCACACTCACCTGACCTGGTGTCAACTGACACCTGGGAAATTCTGCCCTTCCCTCCCCAGGAATTGTTCTTCCTCTGAACAATTGCCTTCCCCTCTAATTCCTTCCATACTGGTGGGATTCCAATGTCCCTTAGGCATGTGCTGGCCTGAACCCTGCCCCCAGGACAGGCTAGATTCTGAGTATGTGTCTGTCCCCCAAGACTGCTTGGCCTCTCTGGACCCTGACGCCTCAGGGACACCCTGCTCCACTTTGTGCAGATGCGTGGGTATGTGCACCTGTGTGCCTTTATGATGTGTGTGCCTGAAGGCATGTGTGTACATGTGTGGTTGTGTATATGCATGTGCACATGTGGCTGTTCTGCTTTGGGTAGTGTGGGTTGCAGGGAGGGTGGGGGATAGAGTGGAGAGACCCAGCATCTGAGGAAGCCAGGCTGTCACTCTCTTCTAAGCCCCGCCCCCAGCCTTCACTACAAGGACGCTGGGCTCTCACTCTCCTAGGTCCTCTCCCCCAGTCCTATCTGAGCTGCCACTCTCCCTCGCAGTCCCGCCCCCAGCCCTCACTGAGGATGCTGGACTGTCACTCTCCTTTTAGCCCCATCCCTAGCCATCACTGCAGGATGCTGGGTTGTCACTCTCCCTCTGAGCCCCTTCCTGTAGGATACTGGGCTGTCACTCTTCTTTGACCTCGCCCCCAGTCCTTCCTGTAGGATACTGGGCTGTCACTCTTCTTTGAGCCTCACCCCCAGCCCTTCCTGAGGATGCTGGGCTGTCATTCTCCCTCTGAGCCCCCCCAGCCCTCCCTGAGGATGCTGGGCTGTCACTCTCCCTCTGAGCCCCTTCCTCGGCCCTCCCTGTAGGATACTATACTGGGCTGTCACTCTTCTTTGAGCCTCGCCCCCAGCCGTCCCTGAGGATGCTGGGCTGTCACTCTCCCTCTGGTCCCCCCAGCCCTCCCTGAGGATGCTGGGCTGTCACTCTCCCTCTGAGCCCTGCCCCAGCCCTCCCTGAGAATGCTGGGCTGTCACTCTGAGCCCCGCCCCTAGCCTTCCCTGCAGGACGCTGGGCTATCACTCTCCCTCTGAGACTGGGTCACTGAGCCAGCATTTCAAGAGTGTGTATTCATTTGAGAGAGAGAGAGAACACGCATGTCATGGCGCCCAAGTGGCGACTGGAGAATCAGTTTTCATAAGTCAGTTCCCTCCTTCCACAATGTGGGCTTCTAGGGATCTAACTCAGGTTGGTGGGTTTTTCGACAGTCTCTTTCCCCACTGAGGTCTCTCGAAAGCCCTAGATCTCCGATATTGAAGAGAGATGTCAGCCCTTTGAGGCCATGCCTCCTAGTCCAGTATTCTTTACACCAGACCCAGGAGTCTTGGTGGGGATGGTCCATATCCGGAGGTCCATCCAGGACAGTGTGTGGTCCCTCCTTTAGCCAGAGAGGGTCTCCTGTGTTGTGGGCATACGTGTTCTTCAACCAGGCCACCTGGTTCTGAGGTCGGAGTTGGAATGCCTTGTGGTGTGTGAGTTAGTCCAGGTGTCGCTTGACTGCTTTGCTCTGGACACATCTGTAGAGGACGAGGCATCTGGCAAACCCTGCGCCAGCCAGCAGGAGGTTGATGTGGGAGGACACAGCCCATCATGATGGGGACTGTCCCTGACACATGGACAAGGTAGAGAGCTCTCCTGGAGAGAGGCTCAGGGGTTACCCCTCTGCCTCCCAAGCAGAAGGTCCTGAGTGTGAATCCCAGATCCCACGCAAAAATACCAGGGGACGTGGCAGAGAGGCCTGTGCTTTTTTGGCTTTGGAAGGCAGAGCCTGGGAAACCCCAGAGCAAAGCAAAAGGGGATAGACGCAATCCAGGATGATCCCTGAAGTCACCCTTGGGCCTCCATGAGGACACATGTGCCTCTGATACACACACACATGCACACATACACGCACGCACACAAACACGCAAAAAAATAAAATTGTAAAGCTGAAGTGCACTGTCCAGCACATGCCGCGTGGCCAGTGAGGTCTGTACTCTCTCAGCTGTCCTGTGGGTTTGATGTGGCCTGTGCCCTTGGCCCCTGGTATGCCGTGAGTTGTCCCGCTGAGCTGGTCTGAGACCACAATAGGCCATTAGAAGAATAATCTCTCTGGGTCCCCTGAGTTCTGGCTTGAATTTATCAGCAACACTCAGACCCCCTGTGCCAGGTGGGGCACTGCGAGCCCTCTCCTGACACCTTGGTTGCTTCAAGTTTGTGGAACTGTTTTGTGCTCCAATACCTCAAACGGCTGAGACGCTTCTTGGCTCACAGCCTTCCCGGGGCTCTCGGGGGAGACCTGTGGGGTCCCGGGGTCCCCAGATTGACTGCCAGGCCATGTATCCCCAAGGCTGATGTCACACGGTGGGGCTGGGCATGTCCCCTGACACAAACCAGACGCTGCCTCCCATCTTTCATGGGGCTTGTTTCTTTTGCTTCTGGCGACAGAGAAAAGCCAACACGAAGCTTCCCATGGTCTTTGAGGGTCCACAAACTGGGGAGTCACTGGCGATGCAATGTCAGCAGAGGATAGAGGGGCAGGAAATGTGGGGGGGCAGGATCCAGAGAACAAAGACCACGTGTGTGAGCGGCCGCTATTTAGCTCTAGACTGGGGGTGTGTGTGTGGCTCTGGGTCCTGTCCTCTCACTCTGGCTTCCTGTCTCTTTGGGGCACCTTGTTGCCTGCTGCATTAGCTGCAGTCAGCGTGGCCATGTGGCCATGGTGGCCTTTGCCTATCTGTTGGTCCCCAGTCTGTCTGGCTGCCTCTTGCTGTCTGCTCTGGAGTCCCAGGCCTGCCGGGAGCCCAGCCTCTCCCTCTGCAGGGAGGACTTGGGCTCATCACATCTCCCAAGCAGGCAGAGGGATGCCAGCACCTGCCATCCCCCAGAAGTGCACGCAGATGGGAGGCTTCTGAGCGGCCACCTACCTATGAGCTGGCTGCACATCACATCTAGGGTGGCGCTGATGCCACCATTGACTACCAGTCAGGGTCAGCAGCCCTCCAGCCAGGGACACCAAGGACTGGGGGCTTGGCTTTGGAGCCACGGAGGAAGGTGACCAGAAACTGCTGGCCTGCAGCAGCACACGGATCCTCAGCTGGGTGGTCTTCAGGCGGCTGGGCTGTTGAATGGACTTGTCGCCTTGACTTCTGGAATCAGAATCATGTCTCCAGGTTTGGGGGAGACGCCTGCCTTCTTGAGTTGTCTTGCTGCACCCCTTATAAAAATATGTATATATTTAATTTCTTTGCCCTTTTTTTATATTACACCCCAGAAGGGAAGGGCTTGGAGGGTGGAGCTGGGTGGCCCGGGTGTCTGGTGTGATTAGTTCTTTGTCTGTTCTGGCCTCCACTTGTGAGACCCCCAGCAAACTATGTGTGGCCCTGGACAAACATGTACCCACCAGGGGCAGGACCCGGTGAGGAGTTTAGTGCAACCCAGGCCCTGGGATCACCGGGTAGCAGACCATGGGCTGCCTCACGATCCCGTGGTCCCTGGCCACATGGCTGTCTGCGCAGCTGGCAGGTGGGAGCCGCTGTGGTAGCTGGGTCCCTGCGCCCAGCCGAGGCCAAGTTAGACGCCCAGAGTGTGGGTCCTGTAGACCCTACCACCTGGCTGGGGGTTTTGGACTGCCCTCCATGCGTGTTAGACGTGGACCATCCCCCTTCGCAGCCGGGTCTGGAGAAAGCAGAATCGAGCAGAGGCTGAGGTCAGGAGACCCAGGCAGCTGCCTGTGCGAGCTAGTGTCTCCCCCGTGGGGGTTGCTAGGCCCAGAAGCCTGCACTTTGAATGATACATTAGCAACTGAACAGGCCATTGAGTGACTCCTCCCTAGGGTGGTTGAGTTTGCCTCTTGTCTACAAGACAATGATAGGTCGAGCTCCCTCCTTGGAAGTTGAGAAAACTCCCAGGTCCTTTGGAAAGCTTTTGTTTCTCTAAGAAACTAGCTGAGCTGTTCTCCCTCCCTATCAGTTCTTTCCTGCCCATCAAAAGAGATGTTAATGCACGGACCATTGTCCATTCCCTTCTAGCAACAAGGTGGCATGCATGTTTAGCATACCTGGCAATATGTCTGCCCCAAGGCAATTGGATGTCACTCCTGTCTTCTTTTTGTTAACTAAAATGTATGCATTTTACATAGTCCTGTAAAGAATTTGGCCCTGCTTCTTGATTATAAAAACCCTGTACTTTTACTATAAAGTTGGCTTGGATGATGGTGGACATCCAAGACTCCCTTTGACCCAAGCCTGGAACTTTTAATTCCTTCCACTCCCACTTCAGATTCCCACATTTGTAGGTTCGGGTTCATACTGGTTCCTGGGCCCAGACAAATGGCGCCCAACATGGGGCTGAAGTATGGGGGAGTTAACTCAGTATTAAAGGTAAGGAACTTCGGGGAACTTAGCTGGCATATGTAAGAGAGTTGCTTAGACCGAAGCATCAATCAGAGGTAAAAGAAATTTAAGTAAAATGGGACAGACTTATATAAAGGAGAGAAATAGTTTTGCTGATGTCTTGGAACAAATGCTAAAAGCAGAAAAGATAAAGATAGATAAAAAACAATTACTAAGGGTTTTAAATCTTGTTACGGAATTACAGGCCTCTTTTACTGAAGGGAGATTAAATCCTAGAATTTGGGTTCATATAGATCAGAGAAAATTAAGAGGACAAGAAAATGTTCCTCCCAATATAATCCTTAAGTAACGATAAAAAAGAAAAAAAAAATCTGAGCTCCTTGAAACAGCTGCTGCTCCAGAAAAACTAAAAAACCTCCACTTCTATGGCTATGGGTAGGAAGATCTCAACTAAGAAAGCAAAAATACAAAACTATTGGCCTTTGAAAATGCAAATGACACTTGTGAGAATGTTAACAAATTGATTTTTGGACAAATAAAAATCAGGCAACTAGTTCATCTGTTGCTAAGATGAGGTTTCTTAAATAATAATTTGTTTTTGGTACTAAATTTTAAGGTTTAATCTGCTTTCAATAATGGTTTTTATAATTACACTAAACTGCTGGACTTTAAATGTTAATCTCCCTTTAAAGCTTTCAAGGATAATTTTAAGACAGTTGACAGTAAATCGTATGTTATTAATGTGTTTGTATGTTTTGTGCTCTGTGTTTATATGTGGTATGTCCTGTGTTCAATGTATTTGTGGCCACTTCAACCCTTTTTATTCATGTTGCGGGCTAATAATTAAATTTTGGCCTGCCATTTTTAAATACGTGTATACATACTTAAAAATAGGAACAAATAATTTTGGTAATATCTAAGGCCTTAACTAGTTATATTTTATATCCATCACGATTGTTTTTCTGACAAATTGTAAGTTTTCTTTCATGAAAAATTTTATCGCTTGGTTTTGACTTTTAATAAGACTACAAAAGAAAATGTCATTGTGTTCCTAAAGGCTTTTCTATGTGTTCCCAAAATGACAAAGTCACTATGACATTGCTTGATAGAACTTGCTCACCCATATGACTTCTTTTATAGAATTTTATCCCATCAAATCTAGCAGCCAGGAAAATATAATTTCATCTAAAAGATTCATTGGAATTTATTCCTTCTCCTGGTATGTATGTGCTCCCTTTTTGGGGACAAATCTGCTTTCTAATTACATGTTCCCATGTGTATGCCTGCTAAGGTGGAACAAGAATTCAAGCCTGCACTTCAGTCAGAATGCTGGCTTTTTACTTAGATCTGAGGAGTGGTCCTAAGGAGGTCTAATTCAGATTGTTCTGTACAAAGAATCAGATGGTTCGCCTGGTTTTGGACAGGTTTTAAAATGAGATCTTGGAGATTTACAATAGCCAGAGGAGAAAAGTCTCCAATATATAGATTATTTACAGCGCTTGGCTTTTATACCTTGCAAGCACATGTTCTTTACTAACTCTTGCTTGTACCCACAGTAAGACTGCTAAGCTTATTTGGTTTATCCATTATGCCTCCTCAGTTATAATGGTTTAATTCTTGTGTAGATCTTGAAGGCTCAATTTATCTGTATTTTGTCTCTTTTAAATGGACCTTGAGGTAGTAAAGTCATCTATGCTCAACAGGAAGTAGCCAGAGTGATAGTTGCCCCTCTTCCCTTGAGCAGTTTGGGTCCTCAGAAAGTTAAGGGGTACAATAGACAGGTCTAGAACAACTATGCTAGGATGGTTCTCAAGGGTTTTGAAGGTCTTTGGATTCTTTAAGGCCATCCCCCACAGATAGAGGCTAGAATCACCCTAAAGGAACACCCCTGAGGAGGAACTGACTCCAGTCCTCCCAGAGATAAGGTCAATTTCCCTATGAAGAGATTATGGAGATGAGCTCTCCTCTAACCCCACCTGGGCCCAGCTACTGGGTTAGGCTCAATGGGAGTTAACCTATGAGAAAAAAGTCAGTGTCCAAGGCTTGCCCTGCTAACCATCCTTGGAGTAGCCCCTGGTGGCATTCTAGTCCCATTTCTAGTTCCATGCCTGTTTCTCACCGATTCCATGGGTTCTTTCTAGTTGCCCGCTTTTCATGAGTCCTGTAACATTTGGCATGAGGCTGTTTCCTATAACAAAATTATAATATTGGTTAATAAGTTTTTGAGATACTCCAAAACTTTTAAAAGAAGTTTTTGAAGATAACCTATAGAGATTAGAGACTTTCTTACAACAAAAGTTAAAAGGTTAAAAAACAAATTAATAGACTTAAAGGCTCTATACTACAACAATATAGTTCATGGATTTGGTAAAGGTTCTACTCAGTATTGATAGCTGCTGAGATTTTATTTTTTAAAGATTGCTTATCTAAACAGATACAGGTATTCTCCTGTGACTTTGTGCTACTTGTTTATTCCATATTTGATAATGTCCTGGTCTCTACATAATTAAAAAAAAAACTTTTACTAATTTGTGTTATAACTATACATTTGGCTCTTAAAGATATTAAAGTACTACACTTAAACTTTTTATAAATTATTTAACATTTGCATTTCAAAATGAGATTTAAAGTTGTTTATCTTTGATTTAATGTTTTTGTGTCTATAAGATTCATGTATTTTTAAATTTTTTTTTATTATTATTTATTCAACTGTGTGCATATGTGTGTGTATGTGCGTGTGCGTGTGTCTGTGTGTGTGTGTGTGTCTGTGTATGTGTAGAACCACGGACGAACTCTCGAACCACCACGGACGCCTCCACCTCCTTCTGCCCCGGGATTCACAGGCTCCGCCCTACCAGGAACAGAAGCGCAGGTCGCCCCCGCTTCCGCCTGGTGTCTATATGTGGGATCTGGGATCCGAACTCAGGACCTTCCGCCTGCAAGGCAGAGGCTTAACCCCTGAGCCACCTCTCCAGCCCAAGATTCATGTATTTTAAAGATATAAATTTTGTGGTTACCTGATGCTAAACTAAATAAGTAAATTGAGAGCTACAATATCTCAGATTTCAAAGTATACATTTATAAATGCTTATTGTCTACACAATTGTCTAAAAAGCCCAATTCTTTATTTTCTTTTAAAGGTAAAGTTTATAGTTACTAAAAAAGTTATGCTATAATTATTGTTGGACCCTGAGACCCTCGCCCTAAAATTCACAGAACGGGCCAGTCCAGGCCCACAGTGTAGATATTTGCTCATAGCTGATCAGGCATAGCTATAGTTATCTATTGCTCATAGCTATTCAAGCATAGCTACTGCTAGCCATTGTCTAAAACTATGCACCTTGCTACTTCCCTCCCTGCTCTGAAACCCCTGGTGATGGGAAAAGGAGCTGTAACCTTTAGTGATGGGAAAACAGTCTGTAACCTCAAGATGACTAGCCCTAGGGAAAACAAGTCTTGCAAGAAAATTCTGTTAATAGCATAATTGCCATCTGGAGCAAACTTCCTGCAGTTAAGCAGGTAGACTGCATCAATTACGAAGGCCTGGATTCTTGCTGACCAATGAGACCCCCCCACCCAAAACTCCTTTATAAACCCTTTGCTTCTCACGCTCCTGAGTGAGAGGTTGCTGGAGCTGCCCAGCGCATCGTTAAATAAAACCTCATGCTATTGCAGCAAGAAGGGTCTTGGTCTTTCTCTCGGTGGCCTCATTCCTGACTGAAAGACTGGGGGTCTTTCATTTTGGGGGCTCATCCGGGATTCGAGACCCCCAAGAGATTGAGGTAGAAAAATTTTGCCTGTGATGATAAAGAGTTACTTAAAATGTTCTGACTTAATTGGTTACTTGGATTTCTTATAATATGTGGGTTTTATGTTTCAAAATAACAAGCTGTGGCCACTATAAATTTCATTGTGCGCTTATGATCACATTTTGGTTTTTGATTCTGTTTACTATTTGGCATGCTCAATTTAAATGCACGTGCACACTTAGGAATAAATCATTTTGATAACGTTAAAAGGCCTGAGTACGTACTGAGCAAAATATCTTGTTTTATCCTGAAGCTTCACAAAAGGTGGCATTGTGTTTTTACCTAGAATCTGGTAACATCACTCTTGTAGTTCCTTTAAAAGTTTGTTTTCCCATGAGTAATACCAACATATCTAGCAGCCAGAAAGGAAAATTGATTTCTGAAAAATTCATTGGAATTTCTTCATTCTCCTGGTATGTACCAGTTCCCTTTCTTGGGGACAAATCTGCTTTCTAATTCCCTGTTCCCAGGTGTACTCCTGTGTTCTGCTATATAATGATTTTTAAGATGAGGTCTACTGCCTCTTTTAAAGGATATTTCTTACAGGATAACTAATGTGAAAACAGCAGGAAACCATCAAATAGAAAATATATATATATATATATATATATATATATATATGTATAGTACGTAGATGTAAAGAAGGTTTTGGGATGAGATATGTTACTTAGAAAGTTAAAAAAAAAAGAAAGTTAAAATATGTGCAGGAGGTTTATGAGTTGGTTACTTAAAAAGAATGTTAAAGTATGTTGTGAAGGTTTGTGGGATGTTAGAGTTATGAGAAGACTGATAATAAGAGATGATGGTTAAAAAAAGTATTATATGTTGTGCTTCTACCATGTTAAAAAAAAAAGACACTGAGCTTCAGAAATTAGAAACTATAAATTAAGCTTCATGTATTCAAATGTATTTCAGTTGTCTGTTTAAAGCAGAAAATTGGTTACTCCTAAAATCCCAACTTCTCAAGGACAGCAGAAAGCTTATCAGTGGGGTCATAAGTGAAAACTAGAGAAGTCTGAGACCAGGGCCCTCCCTGCCCCCAGGGAGGTGGCCTGCAGGAGAAGCTGAGGCTCCACCTTAGCTGCAGCTTGGAACAGAGTCAAGGCCAGCTAGGGAGTTTCTCTAAATCTTGGACATCACAGTAAAAGAGACTGTGCTAAACCAACCTCTGCTCACCTTTTGGAGCAGGCCTCTCCTGGAGGGGGAGGAAAAGAGCACCTGCAAAATGGGGGAGGGAATGTTTTAACATCTGTATGAATGTGTGAGTGAGTGTCGGCCTGAGGTGGGAAACCTGTAACACCTCTGGCTCGAATTTGTAGTCCCTCGGCGAGATCCCTAAGATCTCTTAAAGCCACGGGATTCGATTGGACCAGTTCTGCGTTTCCATGGTGATAACATACAGTCTAGGGTGGGATCGGATTAGAATCCGATCGCAAGTCACGAAACGGCTGAACCCACTATGGCCAAGTTATCACCCATGACTCTGCAAAGAGTGTGGCCAGACTAGTATGTGAATGATCTTTTCTGGAGGGATTCCCAACCTTTGTCTGTCTGCGTCGTGTGGTGGGGATCAATGTGACTTTAGCTCTTGTTAGTCAATGGAAGGGAATTCCTAAAAATGTTTGCCCTGAAGGAAAGTGTTTCAAGTCTAAGACAATGACTATGCTGTTTAAGTTGCATAGGGAATACAGGAAGCTTCAGGCATGTGTGGACCATGGACTCTCCCCTTTTAGTGTCATCGGGTGGGGCTCTGGTGGCATCGGGTGGAGTGCTGGCCTCCCTGAACCACACCACGGGCAGTGTCAGTGGATGTCTTTGCTGACAACACTGTGTATGTAGTGATTATCAGAACTCTGCTAAGCCATGCATCCTTTCCTCAAGTCCAGGTTCACTAATTGAAGCCAAGAGAGAGAGATTTCCCCTTCCTATGTTCAGGGACTATCTAGAAATTGTGAATGCTTAGTTCTACCAACCTAAAAGAGGGTCAAGTTGTAGCATATTCTCAGACATGCCCTGTATACATCTTAGACAA
This sequence comes from Typhlomys cinereus, assembly GCA_023101885.1. Lineage (NCBI taxonomy): Eukaryota > Metazoa > Chordata > Mammalia > Rodentia > Platacanthomyidae > Typhlomys > Typhlomys cinereus. Next base: position 289,298 of record JALPQD010000504.1, read on the forward strand.
GAGATGATCCCAGGAAGATCTTTAAGTTATATTACCATCCAACTAGACAAACAAATGACAGAAAGTTGAGAGACTATAGAGCTGGACCAAAAGTACCAGCTAGTAATTCAGGAAAAGCTTTGCCTTCCAATGCCCTCAAGACTAAGGTGAAACAGATAGGAATTTCATTTAGCTTCCATGTCAGCCAAAGTCCTCATCTGTAAGGGGGAAGTAAACTATCATGTGGAGGACAACAGGGTTTTCATCTGTTGAGGGAAAAAGGTCCCCATCTGGAGGATAGCATCCTCATCTGTAAGGGAGAGGTTGGCACCATCAGGAAGCTTTCATTTCTGTCTTGGAGGTAGAATCCTTTGTTTCTGTTTGTCCTAGGATTTTAAAAATAGGACAGATGACCTAGGACTTAGTATAGAAAAAGAAAAGAAAAAGAAAAAAAAACCCAGAAAGTGAAGAAATCAGAACTTGACATTTGCCTTAGGGGATAGGTTAAACAGGCACCCCAAACAGATAAACCCAGGACCCCTCCCGACAGGGGAAAGGTGGAAAAAGATGCTTCGAATATGACCAGACTGGACGCTTTGAGATGGTTGTGAGCACAGAAAGCTTTCATGTGGCCTATGTCCCAACTATGGGAATCTCCACTGGAGATCCCAGGGCCCAGGGGTCGAGCGAGCTCTCTGATGGAGACCAGTGAAATGGCCTGAAGCTCTTAGCTTCCCTCTGATGGGAAAAAGGAGTTTGCCACTGATATCCAGCAAAAGGAAGCCCAAAAGTGCCAGGTTGAGCATCTCGTGAGAACCTTGGGTTTACCGTGCAAATGGGAAGCCTCTGTTTCTATGTTAATAGACAAGGGAGCACAAAATTCTAGTGCTCAACTTCCTTCCTAGGCTTTTGTCAACTTTTGATTTTACTAAAATGTTTAAGATCAGGAAAATGACAGGTTCATTGCACTCACAAAATAACTACTGAGATTCCTTATATGCTTAATAGTAATGCTTTTTAGCTATTCCTTTTTTTACATGCCTGAATGCCTGAATATTCAAGGTTTAGGCTTAATGAATAAAATATTTTAGCACTGTTATAAAGTCATCCACGTGGTTCTGGTTTTAGATGCACCAAAGATATTAAAAGAGAAAATCATGGATTACAGAAAATGCCAGACAGCATGTAACAAAACTCTGCACTTTAAAGACTCTAAATGCTGCATCCTTATCCAACCATTCTGATGGATAAGATTCCAACCTGATAAGATATTATTTCAAGGAAACGTTTTCTGGAGAAAAGACATGACTTTATTTAGGAGAAATAAAAAAATATAAAAATTGTCAGGTCTTGGTGTTTCTTCCCAGTTCAGGCCTAAAGCCTGTTCCCTGGGGAAGGTCACTATAACCCCATGGGCAGGTGCTAAAAATTTCTTGATATGTCACAATAAAGTCCACCGGCAGGTGCTAAACATTCTTTCCTAGGTAATTTACGTTTTGCCCCCGGCTGGCGTGAGCCCCCAGGTCGAGCCCGCCTGGACCCCTTCAGCCCCTGCCGCACCCCTCTCCACCTTGGCCTTGCCCAAGTGCAGGGATTTGGGCTCCGTGGTTGTTGATCTCCTCTACTAGAGAGATTAAGAAAACTGGAGTGGTGTTTGAAGCCATCTTGTTCCTGCTGCTTTCCTTGACAGTATTCAGCATCATGAGTGTGACGGCCTACATTGCCTTGGCCCTGCTCTTTGTGACTATCAGCTTTAGAGTATATAAGGGTATGATCCAAGCAATCCAGAAATCAGATGAAGGCCACCCATTCAGGGCATATTTGGAATCCAATGTTGCTATATCCGAGGAATTGATTCTGCTCTCAGTCATGTGAACTGCACCATAAAAGAACTCAAGCGCCTTTTCTTAGTTGATGATTTAGTTGATCCTCTGAACTTTGCAGTGTTGATGTGGGTGTTTATTTATGTTGGTGCCTTGTTTAACGGTCTGACACCACTGATTTTAGCTGATTCCACTCATCAGTATTCCTGTTATTTATGACTGACATCCCAAGTGCAGATAGATCATTACCTAGGACTTGCAAGCAAGAATGTTAAAGATGCTATGCCTAAAATCCAAGCAAAATTCCTGGATTAAAGCGCAAAGCAGAGAAATGAAAGGATGCTATCATAGGAAAAATTATTCATTTAATAATTATATTGCTTAAGTGTTTTCTTCAGTGCATACCAGCTATAGCTTATGAGCCTTGAGTATCCAAGTTAAGGCCCCCTTAGAGATGTGGTTTAAGCTTGGATAGTAGAGACTACATGAGCTGCATACATTTTCCCAAGTTAGAACCTGCTGCCATGCCTGGTGCCTATGTCGACCTGCCTGACTGAGAGTATCAACCTGGAGATGACAATAGCAAAAGCTCACGCTGAGACTTATGGGGTGTTGAGGACTCCTATAGTTAATTGTAAAATATATTCCTTGCTAAAATCAAAAGGAGAACATTCTGCCTCTGTATTTAAAAAAAAAAAAATGCAGTCTCTGTTACAAGTATGTGGGCTCAGCCTCTTGGCTATCTGGTGCAGCATTATAGACTGGCTAGATTTGGAAATACTGAGAGAATATTTCTGTTAAGTGCCATTATCCTCAAGCAATGAGATAGGTTCTTGGAAAAAAATGTCCTTCCTAAAAGTAAAGCTATCACAGAAGTTTCAGTAAACGGGTCCAGATTCACTAAGCCAAGAGAGTTGTTTTTGTTCTCCATTCTGCTGACTCCTTGCCTCACCTGATCCAGGGGAGCCCTGGTCTCGAGGCTGCAGCTGAGGCACCCAAGAAAGACAGTTTATGCTGTAGAATTAAAACCAGAGACATAGGTTGGCGAAAAGTTTAAAGTTTTTCCCTTGTCCTAAAAGGTTGCCTAAAGTTAAACTAGTGCTTGACAGAGGGGAAAAAGCAATGGCAAATTTAAGGAGTAAACTAGGAAAAACAGCAAAACTCCAGGTGTAGCTCCAGAGCAGCTCCATTAGCTAATCAATGTTGGCTTTTCATTTAGATCAGAGAAATGGTGCTACATCCCTTTGGTCCCAAAAAGACTTATATTGCTTTATTTTTCAGAACCCAAAAAGGAGGATAATTTAGATTGCTCTGTACAAAGAATCAGTTCGCATTGTTTTGGACAGGTTTTAAAATATGATCTACAGTAGCCAGAGGAAAAAGGTCTCCTTGGCTTTTACACCTTGTAAACGTGTTCTTTTATTACTCCTGCTTGCTTGTACCCACAGCAAGACTGCTGAGCTTGTTTGGTTTATCTCATGTGCCTTCCCAATTACAATGATCTGGTCCTTCTGTAGATTTTGGAGACTCAATTTGCCTGTGTTTTGTCTCTTTTAGACCAACCTTGAGGTAATAAAGCCATCTATCAAAGACCTCTAGACCAACCCAGCATTTCATAGATGACAATGTCAGACTGCTCTTATTTCCTTCGCCCCGATTCAGCAGGAAGCAGCCAGATCGAATCATCACCCTTTATCACCAGAGCAGTCTGAATTCTCAAATAGGTTTATGGGAAAGTGAGGCAGGATTAGAGCAGCTATGCTGGGATGGGTCTCTGAAAGGTCTTTGGAATTCTGAAGAGACGTCCCCTATTGCTGGAATCGCCTGGAAGGAACACCCCTGCTGAAAAACTGACTCCAATCCTCCCAGAAATTTACCACGAGAACTGTGACTAACACTCCATGATTGGAGTGTGCCTATAGAAAAGGGGGGAATGTTGGACCCTGAGACCCTCATCCTAAAATTCACAGAACGGGCCAGTCCAGGCCCACAGTGTAGATATTTGATCAGGCACAGCTATAGTTAGCTATAGCTCATAGCTATTCAAGCATAACTACTGCTAGCCATTGTCTAAAACTATGCATCTTGCTACTTCCCTCCCTGCCCTGAAACCCCTGGTGATGGGAAAAGGAGCTGTAACCCTTAGTGATGGGAAAACAGTCTGTAACCTCAAGATGACTAGCCCTAGGGGAAACAAGTCTTGCAAGAAAATTCTGTTAATAGCATAATTGCCATCTGGAGCAAACTTCCTGCAGTTAAGCAGGTAGACTGCATCAATTACGAAGGCCTGGACTCTTGCTAACCAACAAGACCCCCCCCCCCAAAAACCCTTTTATAAACCCCTTGCTCCAGTCGCTAGGGGCCGCTTCAGTCTCTCCTGTGTGAGAGGTTGCTGGAGCTGCCCGGCGCGTTGTTAAATAAAACCTCATGCTATTGCAGCGAGAAGGGTCTTGGTCTTTCTCTCGGTGGCCTCGTTCCTGACTGAAAGACTGGGGGACTTTCAATTATGACACAAAAAAGTAAAACATTAAAGTCCCTCTATGTAATTCCTCAGAGGAAGGACTAAGATACATATCAAATGTCACCAGGACCACTCCTGGTAGTACAGGCCTTGCCTCCAAAGTCTTTCTGTGTGGCTTCTGAATGGAGAATGTAGGCCTCCAGGCTACACAAGCACTGGAGGTGCTCAGCCAGCACCAGGCCTGGGGGGCTTCACCTCTCCCCACCCTACCCCCAGATAGCAGATGAAAAGTGCTGGCCACCAAGCCCTGCTTCGCCATTTCCTTAGAGGAAGCAGAGAAGGGAGAGGAACTGGGGGGAGGAAACTTCTGGATCCAATTTTTTGCACTTCACCCCTGCCCCTCCCACTTATGGGGGTCAGTGGGTCCTGAGGGGGGATTTGGGTCAGCCAGCCACAACCTGGGACACTTCCCATGTCTTGCCCTGGGGTCAGGATCAATTACATATGGTTGCAAGGGTAATGGGGGACTAGGGGCCCTGCATGTGGCCTGCTGGATATCCTTGCCCTTCCTGGGGACCCCTGTGCCTGGTGGCAGGCAGTTGGTGGTGAATCAGGGAGGAGTTGGCAACTCTTGTGCCTCACCTGATGCTGCAGCTACCTGACCTACACACACGTCTGTTCTCATTCCCCTCCCCCCCATCTCCTGGGATGGTGGAAGAATCCAGACAACACACAGGATTGCCCCCCCCAGACAGGGAGCTGTGTGGTCTCTGTTGGTGACGGACAGAGAGTGGACTTCAGAGATAGGTGGGTGTGCTTTGGCCGTTCCTGCCTTCAGGCGCGGCTGAATCCAGGAGCGAGGGGCAGGGGAAGGGTTCGGCTCTGTTTCTACGCTGGTCCATCCTGTGCAACTGTAGACTTCATTTCGTTTGTAGACAGGGGTCTTGTTATGTAGCTTACGCCAGTCCTGTGATGAGAAACTCGAATTCGTGGCCAGGGACATAATCTCCCAGGAGCATGTAGGTACACAAACCTGGCACGGTGTTCTGCAGTGAGTGGGGCGCCCAACACATCCTAGCCTTCCACCTGGAACACCCCACTAACTGGATCGGGTCACATCTCTGCTGCAGCCTGGGTGAGCAGGACAGAGTAGTGGCCAAGGTTTCCTCTGGGGGCAAGCATTGGTGGGGAGGAGACATCTAAAGGAGGGGTGCTGCTGGGCTGACAAGTTGTGAATCTACATGAGGCTCAGACATAATGGTGTGGGGCCAACAAGAGGGCTCAATATGGGGGGCACTGGAGCTTGACCCCAGAATCCCCAATGGTGGACGAAGAGAACTGACTTCTGAAATTGTCCTGATCCCCACCTGTGCACTGAGTGTGCATTCTTTCTTTCTCTCCCTCTCTCTTTCTAATAAATAGTATCTACAGGGACGGAGAGGTGGCTCAGGGGTTAAGCCTCTGCCTTGCAGGTGGAAGGTCCTGAGTTAGGATCCTAGACCCCATGTATAGACACCAGACGGAAATGGGGGCAGCCTGAGTTTCTGATTCTGGTAGGGCGGAGCTTGTGAATCTTGGAGCAGAGTAAACGAGGAGGTGGAAGCATCTGTGGTGGTTTCTGAGTTCGTTTGTGGTTCTACACACACACACACACACACACATACATGCACGCGCACACACATACATGCACAATTGGATAAATAATTAAAAATTTAAAAAATTATAAATAAATAAATAATATCTATAAACCTTAATGGTACAGGCCTGAAGCTCATTGCTCCAAATTCTGAGACAGGATGGCTGAATCAGGCATCTGGGGAGCCCAAGGGTCCCAAAGCGGCATAGACCCTGGTGTACACATACCCCTCCACACTAACAAATCCAAAAAGTTGGCCAGTGAGGGGTGCGTGCCTGTCACTCTGGCACCTAGGAAATCGAGGCAGGAGGATTGCTGTGAGCTCCAAGCCTGAATTTCAGGGCAGACCTCAACTTGGAAAACCAATAAATACATGAGAATGGACCACAGGCACCAAGGAGGCACAACATGCTCCCTGGAGATGCGGTGTGACATGTCCCCGTTCTCCCCAACCCACATCCATCTGGCAGAAGATGAGTTTAAGGCCAGCCCCGGCTATGTAAATTCCCCAGCTCAAAAACCTCAGCCCCACGTCTCTCCTCATCCACCAAACCCACCACCCACGAAACCTATTTACCTACCAGCTGCTTTCTCTTTCCAGGCCTGTGCGGCCATATGGACCCACGTTCACATACATGAGCATAGGCATATGAGCGTGTTTGCATCACCCTGGGGTGACGTCAGAAACCCCCTCCATCATTCTCCCACCTTCCAGCCTGGAGCAAGGTCTCTCATGAAACCCAGAGCAGCCTTGAGGGCTCCTCTGGAGCCCTCCAGGGCTGGAGTGACCGGTGAGAAGCCATGCTCACCTGACATTTTTACATGGGATCTGGGATTTGAACTCAGGTCCCGGAAGCACCAAGCCATCCGGCTGTCTCTTGGGATTGCTTGTCCTGCCACCTGCTGGGAGCCCAGCGTGAGGACAGTCTGCTTGTCTTCCCGGAGACTGCCTATCACCCTCGGCTCCAGGGGCTGAGATCAGATGCTGCTGCTTCCAGCATCTCTTGGGGTCCCGCAAGCTGTTCTCCTGGGTCTGGGTCAAGTTAGGGTTTCTTCATCCTTCTCTGGGTTTCCTACGGCAAACGCCCGACCTTGAAGGTTTTGGTGAAGACCTACAGGGAGCTCAGATTCCCGTTTCTAGCCCACCCCCACCGTCTCAGGTAGCCCAGAGTGGCCTCCCACGGGCTAACCCCCCGAATGGCTTGAGGTAGTCTTGGCTAGGCTCCCACAGGATCTAAGGTAGCTTAGGTCAGACTCCCATAGGGTCTAAGGTAGCCCAAGCTATCCCCTGACATGGTCTGAGATAGTCCAGGGTAGCCCACCACGGGATATGCCCGCACATTATGTGAGATACCCCAAGCTACTTCTCAGGGTCCGAGGTAGCCCAGGTTATGCCCCCAGGGTCCGAGGTAGCCCAGGCTGGGCCTGAGCGCGGCTGTCGGCCTGGCAGTGCCCCAGGGCGGTAGCCTCGCCCCCCGCACTCCGCAGGCCCCGCCCGCTTCCCGCGGCCGTCCGTCCCGGGGACACAGCAGGCGCCTCGCGGACGCGCGCGCGCTGTAGGCAGAGCCCGGCGGCCTCAGACCACACTCCTCGCACACCTCGCGCTGCGCATGCGCGGCCCCGCATCTGCGCATGAGCCTTGCTTCCTGGTGCCTGCGCAGTGCCGGCCGCTCCAGGGCCCGGCTGTGCGTGCGCGGTGCCCGGGTAGATTGGGGGGGCGAGAGGAGGCGGCGGCGGCGAGAAGATGGCGACTTCGAGCAATCCGCGGAAATTCAGCGAGAAGATCGCGCTGCACAACCAGAAGCAGGCGGAGGAGACGGCGGCCTTCGAGGAGGTCATGAAGGACCTGAGCCTGACGCGTGCCGCGCGGGTGAGGCGCGGGGGCTGCGGGGGCGCGGGGGGGGGCCTCCACGTGGCCAGATGGCCATCGAGCTACCTGAGAGACAGGTGCCCCCCATCATCCGTGCCTGAGATGACAGGTGCCCCCCATCATCCGTGCCTGAGGGACAGGTGACCGCCCCATCATCCGTGTCTGAGGTGACAGGTGCCCCCCATTATCAGTACCTGAGGGACAAGTGCCCCCCACATCTGTGCTTGAGGAACAGGCGCCCCCCTTTATATCTGACGGGATAGCTGCGTCTTCACCACTCCCTTGGATGTGCGGAGATAGATGTGCCCAAGTGCACCAGGAGGCAAGCAGGAGGTCACTTCCAAGGCCTAAATCCACGTCCTGGGATCACATGCTGTATGCCCCTCACGCCCTTGATGTGGGACCAGGCTTCACGCCCCACATGTGGTAGTACCAGCCATAGGATCGTTGAAGAGGCGTTTCTGCTTCAGGTAGGCAGGGGCAGTCAGTGTGCAGGGTGGGGCCTGCAGGATGTTCTCACTGGCCACAATATCTGTTTGCCAACCTACTCTACCATCTCTCTCCACCTTACCCACCTGCCTGAGGCCAGAGGCGGTCCCACTTGCCACAGGCCAGCTCTTCCACCATTAATTGTGTGATCTCCCACAGACTGGCTGAATAATTCTTCACAGATGTGCCCAAAGGCTCAGCCCTCAATGGGCTAGTCAACCTTGCATAGGTGTAGGTGAGCCACTGTCTCTTCACCAATAGGCACCGCCACTTTTTAAAAAAATTTTTAATTGTTTATTATTTATTCAATTGTGCATGTATGTGTGTGCGCATGTGTGTATGTATGTGGGTGTGTGTAGAACTACGGAGGAATTCAGGAACCACCATGGCCGCCTCCACCTCCTCCTTGTTTACTCTGCCCTGGGATTCACAGGCTCCGCCCTACCAGGACCAGAAACGCAGGCCGCCCCTGCTTCTGCCTGACGTCTATATGTGGGGTCTAGGATCCAAACTCAGGACCTTCTGCCTGCAAGGCAGAGGCTTAACCCCTGAGCCATCTCTCTAGCTCAGGCTCAGGTACCTCAGGTAGGATTTCCAGTCAGATGGTTTGTTTCTCCATGAATTGGGGCATCATAGACAAAGCGTATGTTCGGTTCTGTGCGTTGGCTCTGGGAGCAAGTGGCTCAAGGTCCCCGAGGCAGGAGAACTATTGGTTTTGTTCTCAGCTCTCAGGGAGGCGTCTGTACATAGTTGGTGTCAAATGTTTGCAGACTAACCCAACAAAATTTTGTGGCTGATGTTTGGATGGAAGAATTGTTTCTTTCTGGGGTTGGGAGTGGATTATTGTGGAAAAGCTTTTCTTAATACTTATTTGAGAGAGAGAGAACCATGGTGCGTGAAGTCAGTGAATAACTCTGAGGCCTGTGTGCTCTCCTTCCACCACGCAGGGTCTGGGGATTGAACTCAGGTCTTTAAGGTTGGCCACAAGTACCTCTGCCCCCACTGAGCTTTTTCGCTGACTCTTGAAATAACAGACCTCACCATACCTGGTGATGTATTATGTATTTATGTGTGTGTGTGCATCAGAGGGCACTTGAGCTGGTGCCCGGCGAGGCCCGAGGGTGATGTTGGGATCATCCTGCATTGCACTGTTGCCTCGGTATTACTCTGCTCTGGGGTTTTCTAGGCTCCACCTTCCAGGGCTGGAATTACAGGCTGGTGCCATTTTTGCATTCAATCTGGGGATCTGAATTCGGGTCCTTTGCCCAAGAGGCAAAGATTTTCATCCCCAAATCATCTCCCCAGCACAGTTGTCATTCTGATCTGTGGTGATGGTGCGTGCGGCACTGGTCAGTTTAGTAGCAGCTGCAGTGGCTGGATGTGGCATCCAGTGTGCTGAGCCACGGGCGCCGTGTCATTATCCAACAGAAACAACACCAGGTGCGTTCATTGCATCCTGCGTCCCCAAAGGTTTCGTCCCAGGGCTGAGCCGCTGGCACAGAGGGCTGGGGCACCCCCAAATCCAGAGGCAGCTGCAGGTTTTGTGACCTCTGGACTCTACCCACTGCCCTTCCATATATGCACAGTTCTCTCTGCCTCTGTGTGTGTGTGTGCCCCGGGGGCACTCGGGTGTGTGTCCTTGTGGAGGCCCAAGACTGACATGGTGAATCCTCCCCTCCCCCGGAATTGCTTCTACCTCCGATTTGTGCTACTCTTGGGGTTTCCAGTCCCACTTTCCTGTGCTGGAAGGGCAGCCACCACCATTTCCATTTGACATTTTTACGTGGGATCCGAACTCAGGTCCTTCTGCTTGTGAGGCAGAGGGTTTAAACCCCGGCCATCTCCCCAGCCCTCCACTCTGCTTCTCGGGCCCTCTGCACTCACCTGGAGAGCTTCAGAGCGCTTAGCTGTCCCCAGGAGCACTGTCCCTGGCAGCCTGACCTATTTTCTCTGTGTCCTGAATGCTTGGTGTCAGAGGCTGCCTCCTCGTGGGGCCTTCCATGACGCAGCTGTCATGCGGGGTCAGGAGGGATTTGTGCACATGTGAGTGTGTGGGTAATAGCATGAACCCCTCCATCGCTCTCCCACCTCACTGCTGTGAGCCGGGGTCTCTCATGAAACCCAGGGCCACGAGGGCTCCTGTGGCCGACAGCTCACCCTGGGGGTCCCAGGCTCCGCCCTCCAGGGCTGCAGTGAAGGCAGGTGCCTGGCATGTCAGAGGGCAGGTGTGGCGGGGGTGTCTCTGTGACTTTGAGGCTTTTGGGGGGGTTGGCCTGTGGTGGCTGCAAGACCACACATCTCAAGAAGGGCGGAAAGGGGTGGGACGCCCAGGCCCTTCGGGGTCCTCTGGCTGCGGTTTGAGCTGTAGTGTGGTGACTGGGACTGGGAGGGTGCAGGTGAAGGGTCAAGTGTGGGGTGCCTCAGGCTGGCTAGCCGCAGGATCCGTGAAAACGTCTGCGCCGTTCGGACACCATCCTGTTTCCCAGGGCACCAGCAGTCCCTGCCGCCCAGCTTGCAGTGGGGGCAGCGGCTGGCAACACGGGGTGCAGGCTTGGGACACGGAAGCAAGGAGGCGTCCAGCTGCCACTTTGGGAGCTGCTGTCTGTGCCTGAGGTTCCTGGGATCCCCCCAATTCATAAGCTGCTCCAGGTCTTAGGCGACACCCCTACCCCACCCCCAACCACAAGAAGGTGACCCGTGAAAACCATCTGTCCTCCCTGCAGCCCCGAAGCTGGGGGCTGGACAGCCCTGAAACTGGGGGCTGGAACTCATCTAGAAAGACTCGGGCCTATACCACCTGGACTTGGAAGCACAGTTAGATAGGAAGAAGGGCTTAGTCTCTACTTCACAATCACAAAGACCTGAGTTTGGATCGCACAGAATAAAGCTGTATGAATATAGCAGAAGCCTGTGATTCTAGTCCTGGTGGTTAGAGCCTGGGAAGCCCTAGTCCGGAGCACACACGAGGTAAAAGGGAGCTGGATGATTCACGAAGTCACCCTTCGTTCTCCACAGGGACACACACACAAATAGTAATAAATCCAAATATTAAAACAAATCCAGGGGCCTGGAGAGGTGGCTCAGGGGTTAACCCTCTGCCTTGCAGGTGGAAGGTCCTGAGTTCAGATCCTAGACCCCACATATAGATACCGGGTGGAAGCAGGGGCGGCCTGCTTTCTGGTCCTGGTAGAGTAAAGCCTGTGAATCCCCAGGGCAGAGTAAACAAGGAGGTGGAGGCGTCCATGGTGGTTCCCGAATTCGTCCGTGGTTCTACACACACATACATACACACACAATTGAATAAATAAAAATTAAAAAAAAATCCAGAAGCTGACTATGTTAATACTAGAGAGAGGAGAGGGCACCCAGCACGGAACTCCCCAGTCCCTGCTCACACCTCTGGCCTCTACTGCTGCGAGGGAACTGGTTCCTGCTGGTTCTTGTGGATTTCAGTCAACTTCTGCCAGTTTCCACTTGGGTCATTTTGTTGTTCTTGTTTTGTCCTCTAAACTCCTGACCTCCCGCCTCGGCCTCCTGAGCCCAGGGTGGCCCAGAGGTTACTTCATTTATTTATCTTCTCATATGTGTTTTTGTGCGCCATGGCCGTTATTTCAGCAACTGCAGCTTGACGTCGCATCAGGTGTTCTCAACCACCAGGGCCATGTTGTCGCCTCTTTACATTGTTAAATACATTAAATACGTCAAATTATATAGACAGCCAACATCGCGTCCACTGTGTGCGCACATGCCTGCTTATGGAAGTCCAAGGGTGAATCCCCTCCATCGCTCCCTGCTGTGGCCTGGGTCTGAGCATGAAGTGCACACATGCATGTCACGGTGCATGGACAGGGTGGATGGTGGGGTCAATCCTCACCAAGAGGGCTTCTGGGGATCAAACTTAGGTTGCCTGGTTTGCCCACAGTCCCTTCCCCACTAGTTCTCTTATGGACCTTGCTTTAATCATCCGGTGTGATGCATATGTGTGTGCATGTCTGTGCATGAACGTGCACTCATGCATGCCAGGCACATGAGTGGAGATCAGAGACAAACCTGGACTCACCTCCTCAAATTCTTCGGGTTTGCTAGCAACGGTGTCTTTTTTTATTGGGGCTGTAGATGTCTGTGACCCACCTGTCTCCCCCCTCCCCCCTTCCACCCCTCTATGTGGTTCTGGTGTCAGTGTGCCTGGCTTTCTATAGGTCCCAGGGATCCAAACCCAGGTCCTGACACGTGCACCACAAGCGCTGTATTCCCTGAGCCCCATCCACTGCCTGGAGCAAATCATTCGGCTTAGTGTCACGGGTGACTTCCGGCCAGAAGCTCCCCCAGACCCCAGGTCTGCTCTGGCAGTTTGCGTTTGCAGCACACACACAGGCAGCATCAGGAGAGAGCACAGAGCCTGGCATCCCATGCCTGGTGCTTCCAGGGGTGATGCCTGAAAATTGTATGTCCCCCTTCTGTAGTGTGGTCCCCCACTTGCGAGTGAGATCTGGGGGCTGTGCTCCAAACGCATCACTTCATGGTCAGTCAGGTAGAGGGGAGACTAGCCCACCAGCCATTGATAGTCCCTCACAGATGGGGGATGGGAGGGCCCTGGGCCTGTAGTGTCTTGTCCTCCTGTTGGGGTCACGTGAAGGGTGGTAGGCTGCCCCAGATCATTCTCTGTGCTGGTGGCTCCTGGTCTTCGTGCACAGATGCCACATTGGCGCGGGGGCTGCCCAGTGTAAAGGGACTTGAGGGGCCCGCCTGTCACCCCAGTGCCCATGAGTAGAGGCCAGAGGATCGGAGATTCAGGGCCAGCCTGGGCTGTGCTCAAAAAGGAGCAAATACACAAGAAAGTCAGAGGGCGAAGTGTTCACTGTGCACGTGTGGGGACCTGAGTTGTGTCCCTGAAACTCATGGTGGAGGAAGAGAGAGGATTTGATCTCTCCACGGAGCGTGCCATGACACTTGAGCACTCACAAGTGGGAAAACAAAGAGAAGAGAAAGACTAAAATCATCGGGGGGGGGGGAATGAGATTGAGCAAGGGGACCTCACCAGTCAGCCTGCAGCACATACGTGAGCACGGACACGTAAGCACACCTGCAGATATGTGCGCGCACATGCACACGGAAGGACGTAGAACAACATGCACACACAGCAGGATTAACCAAATCTCAGGAGTCCACCTGGCATGAGTTTCCCGCCCACTGTCTTGATGGACAGAGGTAGAGGCAGGAGAGTAGCTGCAGGACCTATACAGCAATACCCCTCCCAGAGACCACAGGATACATAGATCTGTGCATCTCGTCCCATCTCAGGCCTGGGGGGCCGAAGCAGGCATGTGGGTTCCAGATAGCCTTATGAGACTCCCATCTCAGTGATGAAACCCATCTGTCCCCCCATCCCAGCCACGCTCCCCCAGGGTCAGCTGCCTGGATGCAGGTGGCGTGTTTTGGGTGTGTGTGGCGGCTGCAGCTGTGGGTGCTGCGGTGTGGCATGAGTGGAGGTCAGTGTCACTTGTCCAGGTGGGGGGGTTGCCTTCAATCCCAGCCAGGGATGCTGTGACCCAAATGTGGTGCTGGTCCCTGAGCCGCTGGCCGAGTGTGTCCTGTGGGGGTGCAGGGCTGGGCGTGGGGTTTGCTGAGGCCAAATGGGCCTGTGCACAAGAAATAGTTGTAGGGAGCTGCGCAACGCAGGAGCTGGGGGTGCTGGCTCCCACTTTGCTGTGACCCTGCAGGCAGGGCTGTGTTTGTTGGTGGCACCCGCAGAGGGACTGTTCGCTTGAGGAAAGGAGGGGCTGTGAGGTTTGGGGTGCAAGGAGCAGGACAGTAACTTGTGCGCCCCTCTTGTGGGGGCCAGCGTGGCTCTGGTCAGAGCAGGGCTCCCGCTCTGCCATGGCCGTGTGGACCACATGGGAGTCCAGGTGTGCAAACAGCAGCTGCGTGGGCCTGGGGGAGGGAAGCATGGGAGGCAGGTTGAGTATTTGCCAAGAGAAAGCGAAGTGCACCCAGCCTGTCCCTGGCATCCTGGCATCGGCAAAGGCAAGGGTGCAGGTGCCATCTGCTGCAAGTCAAACCGCTGCTCACAGCTCACAGGCTCTCCAGAGGAGTTGGCAGGGGAGTGACCAATGCTGAGCCTGGGGAGGGCATTAGGCAGGTGCGGGGTGCACACAGCGGGCACTCAGCTGGCCTTGGCCCCTGGGTCAGAATGTGAGCCCAGGATGAGACATGGTTGCTGTGGGAGATGCGGGGTGCAGGTGGCAGTGAAGCACAGCAGTCAGGGTCTCCCTGTCTCTCACACTCCCTCTGCCCCAGGGCTAAGGCTAGGGCATCTTGGGGAGCTACCACTGCTACCAAGAGACCCCAGGGTGGCCCAGCACCCCACACCCCCATGACAAGCGTCCCCCATTTGAGACCTGCACTAGGATCCCAGGGGTGGGGGAGGTAGGTGGCCTCACTGGTGTCCTGAACAGCCCTGAGACTTGAGCCCCAAAGTCTGGGGCAGAGCCCCCTGCACCCCATTGTGGCCTGGAACTTTTCCCACTGCCTCTATGCCCCACTCAGGGCTTAGAAACCTGGGGTCTGCAGGCTTTCTGTTGGGGGGGGGTCTGGGATGGTGGGTTCCCAGCTCCCATGCCCTGAGCCTGCCACAAGCAGCGCTCAACAGCATAGTCAATGATGACCCAGGACCCCTGATCCTCCCGCCACCTCTCCTGTGTGCTGGGGGAGCACTCAGCCTCCCCAGCCACAGCCTTGCATCCCGATGGTCTCAGCTTCTGATCTCAGGCCAGCATCACTCCTCCCAATCCCCAGCCTGCCTGGGGCACCGGGTTGAATGGCCTGCTGGTCACTGGCCTGGAAGTCTGTGGCAGGAAGTGTCCTGCAGCTGGCAGGGCACTGGGAACTGGCTGTCCCCCAAGTCTGGGGAGGGGTGGGGGGGCTGGCGGAGCCTCCCCAGGGGTCTGGGACTCCCCATGAGGGTTTCTCCCTTGATGTGTTCGGTTCAGAGGGCAGTTTCGGGGCCATGATGGGGGCCAGAATTCCCCCAGACCATGACTACACTCCGCCCATCTGACCTGGTGTGTGATTGGTGTGAAGGGAGTTCAAGGTGCATCTAATGCATAATGGGCTCCCCTGGCCCAGGCTGCTGGCCACCAACTCCTGACCCTCTGTCCTTAGCTCACTCCCTGTATTCTGGGGTCACCCATTATGTCATCCCTGAAGCTGTATGCTTAGTGTTGTTTTTAAGTATTTAACTTACTTGGGTGCTGTGGGTCACGTTCATAGCTACCCAAGGATGACTTGGTTCTCCCCTCCACCGTGTGGGTCCCGAGGATCAAACTAAGGTTCCTGGGTTTAGTGGCCTCCTCCTGCTGCGACCCCAGGACCTTTGCACGTGCTGGGCTTAGCTGCCCACTGCTCTCTGTGTTTGCTTGGTGGCTTTTCCCAGTGGGGACAGCACCCCGGCCTGGATCCTTCTGGTTGTCAATTCTGGCTTGAGCCAGTCTGGGCCTCCACGGTCATTTCCACACTACTGTGGCCTCAGGAGCCCCAGGAGTAGGGTGCGGGATTCTTACTCTGGTGCCCAGTGCACCTGGGTGCACACCAAGGTCACCCCGCCCATAACACTCAGGTTGGATCAGTCCAGGGTGCTGCCCCACGTGCAGACCCGATTCCCCGTGTAACTGCCAAGAAGTGGGGTGCAGGCTATTCCAGGCGCGGGAATGAGGACACCTTGCTATGGCTCATCTCTGGTGGCCTCAGACCCCCCCGGGACTCAGGAAGACCACATGGTGGCTCTGTCTTAGTCCCTAGCAGGGCAGGCAGGTCCCCTCCCCCAGGATCCTACAGCCCCCCCACCTGTCAAAAACCTGATGGTCTCAAGAGCGCAGCTGGGAACCCTGAGGTGCCTTGTGCTCAGCCAGGGGGATGCTAAATAAACCAGTGTGCAGTGCAGTGTGTGGGTAGATGGTGTGGGCTGGGGATTGGAGTGCGGGGTGCAGGCTGTGGGGTACAGGCTGTGAGATGCAAGGTGTGGGGTGCAGACTGTGGGGTACAGACTGTGGGGTGGGATGGAATGCAGGATGCAGACTGTGGAGTGTAGACTGTAGGGTACAGGCTGTGGGGTGCAGATTGTGAGCTGGGGTGCAGACTGTGGGGTGGGGTGCAGGCTGTGGGGTGGGTGGGGTGTGGGGTGCAGGGTGTGGGCTCCCAAGGCAGGAGCTTCACAGTCAGAATAGTGTCCCTTCATGTGATGTCATGTGTACACATGTGTGCATGCACACGACCCTCCACGTATGCACACAACCCTCCACGTGTACACACTCACATATCCTTCTCCCTGTGTCCCCTGCTGTCACTTGGGGGCACATAGGCTTTGGTCTCGGTCCTCGGAGAATCTGGGGTGACATCTTCACCTGCACTGAGAAGGGAGGTTCAGAGGCTGGGAAGATGCGTGTCACACCAGCAAGACCCTGGGAGGCAGGGCTTCCAGACTAGAGGGCGGGGCCTAGGCCCCCCAGAGCGAGCTGGCAGTCAGATGGCCCTCATGCTGCTCTAGGTTTCAGGAGACACCAGCTCGGAGCAGGAAGGTGGGGGAGTGATGGAGGGGTTCCCGATGTCATCTTTGGGCCTCCCACGCCCACACACGCCCATGTGTTCACACACCCCCATGCCCAAGAGAAATAGGGTGAAGAGAAGTTCGGTGCTAGACGGGGGCTCAGCTCAGAAGTGCTGCCACACAGCGGCCCTAAATTTGGGCCCCCAGCGCCAAGTCCATGAGACTCACAGCCTTCAGCCCCAGCTGACCACACTCATCCCTGTTCCTCCATTCTGCCTTGGTGTGGCCCAGCACCCAAGGTGTAGCAGGCTGGGGTCCTGAAGATGTGGGGTGCAGGGCTGTTCTGAACTCCCAGTGTTGCTATGTCTTCTGTAGCCCCAGCTGGCCCTAAACTTCTGAACCTCCTCTGCCTGCACCTCCCTTCTGTAGAGCCCCCAACATTCCTTTGAGAATGGGGGCCAGACCTCCTATGCAGACCCTGCTGTCAACGACCCTCCCTTCTGTGCTTCAGTTCCCCAATTCACAGCCTGGAACACAGCAGCGTCCCCTCCCTCAGCCAGGGCCCCAGAATGGGCGCCCAGCCAGAGGGGAGGCCCAGGGACTGTTCAGCTCCCCGCCAGGGCTTCCCCCCTTGTTGCCGTGGGCCCCTGATTGGGTTGGTAAGTTGACAGCACTTGATTCTGTGTTTATACTGGGGGCAGCCTGGGCCTGCAGAGACCCCCCCCAAGTGTGCCAGGTCAGCCAGGGACCCAGACAGGGCTGAAGGTGGCAGGCGAACTGGGCAGTCAGGGCAGCCTGGGCGCAGTGAATTTAAGCTCAGTCGGGACCAGGTCGGGGGAGATTGTGTGCAGGGGAGGCCAGGCGGGGTGGGGGGGGGGGTGGGGGGGGTGGAAGGATGCCAAACGGGCCAGTGTCGGGGATGATGCCAGAGCCACGTGCAAGCGGTGCCCACAGAACCAAGAAGATGCTAGGGAGAGATGCGGGCGCTGCTGTGCCCCCCCTTCCCCCACACACGGCAGAGGCTGGGCGCACATGGCACCGCTTGCCGGTGCCTCAGGGTGGAAAAATAACTCGCATGTCCATCAAGGAGTGAGTAAATAAACAGGCCTGTCCAGCCCCCACACGGGCGCCAGGCACAGCACCGGCTTATCGCCCGAGATGGAAGCAAGACATGGGGGGCCTTATCTTGCAGGACGTGGGGAAGCTCTAGAACATTCTACAGGAAGCAGAGGGGGTTGTCAGGCCTGGGGGAGAGGTGTGGGCATGAGCCGTAGGTCAGCCTGCCCCCCACATCGAAGGGTCCCCTGTGGGTTGTTGTGCCTGCCCTGTGGAAGGGTGGATAAGCCAGGTCCCTGAGTGTGTGGAGTGCAGCTCCAAGCAGATGGCGCTTCTGCCCCCAGAGGTAGGGCCATGGGCGTGTGCAGAGCTGCCAACTGAGGAGTCCCTGCCTCCATGTGGGGCCTATAGCCGCCTTCCTTCTGCCACCCCGCTCAGCCCCAGGACCTTTGCACATGCCCTTCCAGGGTCTGTCCCCACCACCCACTCCCGAAGACCCTTTAGAGCTTTTGAGGCTGCCCAGAACCAGCTCAGCCTGGCGCTTCCTCTGGGGGGGAGTAGGGATCCCCCAGTATGCAACCTGTGCACAAGATGAAACACTTGGGTGTTAGGATGTCCAATGATGCTCTTGGACTAACTTGTGCTGTGGGGGTGACGTTGTGGCAGGAGACCCCCCTCACCTGGACTTCTGATGGTGATGGGAGGAGCCGTGCTGAGAAGGAAACTGAGGCAAGTATGCTGCTGCGCAGATCCTCTGGGCTGAGCTGTTGCGCGTGGCGCTCTTACTCATTCATTCACTCATTCATCCTGCATGTGGGGGGCGTGTGGAGGCCCTGGGACCCCATGACAGAGATGCGTGCTCCCCAAGGGTCCTGGTCACATCTCAAGGCCACCCTTGGGCATGACAGCTGGACAAAAGGACTCAGAACACTCTGGAAGCTCGATGATCACACGCGTCTCATTTGCTGATGTTGGACAGCGGCTGCTGCCCCAGGGTCTCCAGAGCAGGGCCCTTCCAAACACATGCATGCTGGAGAGAGCGAGAGAGCAAGCGAGCGAGAGAGCTAGAGAAAGAGAGGCAGCGAGAGAGCAAGAGACAGAGTATATGTGTGAGAGAAAGAGAAGAGGGAGGGAGAGAGAGAAAAGAGGGAGGAAGAGAGTAAGATGGAACGAGAGTGAGAGCAAGAGAGCGAGAGGGAGCGAGAGACAGACAGTGTGAGAGAGCAAGAAAGAGAGGAGGGAGGGAGGGAGATGGGGAGAGCGAGAGTAAGAGACAGAGAGACAGAGTGTGTGAGAGCGAGCAAGAGAGTGAGAGAGAGAGTGACAAAGAGGAGGGAGAGACAGGAGGGAGGGAGGAAGGAAGGGAGAGAGGAAGGGAGGACAGGTGAGAGGAAATACATGTGTGGCACACAGTTGGTGGGGGCAGCTTTCCCAAGTCAGTTCTCTTCTTCCATCACAAGGGTTTCTGGGGATTGAACTCAGCTCGCCAGGCTTGTACGCAGTTGCCTCCCAGCTGAGACCCTTGCTGGCCCCTAGCTACATTTACTGAAATAGAGTATGTTGATTTTAGGCAGCCTTGACCTCACCACCCACCTGCTGGGCTGATGTGTGTGTATATGTGCTTGCGACATGCACTTTGTGTCCCTATGGAGGCCCAAGGAAATCATCCTGAATTGTTCTTCCACCTCCTCACTTTGCTCTGGGGTTTCTAAATTCTGCCTTCTAGGGACAGGTGAACTCAGGACCTGTTTGTGAGGCGGAGACTTTGACCCCTGATTGGTATCCTCAGCCAGGAAGAACATCCTTAGTTGTTCCTGGTCATGGCTGGAAGCTCTGCCCCCTCACGCATTTGCCTGTGGCTAGCCCAGAGCGCTGAGGAGGGGACACAGGATTTGGACGGAGGCTCCAACACCCTTCAGTATACAATCCTGTGGCTCACCTGCGATTCACACAGGGCCCGAAAAGAGGCCCATGCGCTCCCTACAGGGCTGCGTCAGTGGGCATGTCCTGCCAACAGCTCTCCAGGCTGGAGGGACCCCCGACGGGGACCCTCCACACGTTTGTCTTCCTCCTATTGCCCTGGCGTGCAAGCAGCCGTTCCCTCAGGCAAGGTGCTGGGCTGCTCCTGGTCAGGGCTCCACTTCCTAGTCCGGTGTCTAAGCTCAGCCCCCCAGGAAGCCAGGGTGGGCGGGTGGGGGTCCCGTTTCCCACAGTTGTTTGGAGGGAGCGCAGTCGTCCGTGTGCGTATGGGCAGGAGCTCTCACAGCAGCACACCCACCTTGGCCTCTGGCCTGAGGAGCCAGACACGCAGCACGCTGGCCCCTACAGCTGTCCTTGGCCCAGGATTCCGCACCTACCGCGGCAGCCACCTCTCTGTCTTCCAGCTGCAGCTCCAGAAGTCGCAGTACCTGCAGTTGGGCCCCAGCCGCGGCCAGTACTACGGTGGCTCATTGCCCAACGTCAACCAGATTGGGAGTGGCAGCATGGACCTCCCATTCCAGGTGAGCCCCAATCATCCCAGCATGGCCTCGCCTCTTGGGGAACCCCCCACGGCCACACTCAGTGCCGGCCCTTCTACCCCCATCGGCACCTCTCCTGCCGGCACCTGCGCCCCAGGATCTGCCCTGCCCCTGGCTGCAGCCGCTGGGCCACACTCTGCCCTGTCACCACGCAGATCCGTTGTGGGCTAACTCAGCGATCCACCGAAGGAAGCCAGCTGCTGACCCCACTTTGCAAGCGGCCTCTGCCTCACAACCAACCACATCCTCCCCGGGACCCTGTGAGGGGGTGCTGGGCCAGGCCTGGGGAGGGGGTCATGTGATTCTCCTGCCCTGTGGCCATCAAATTTCCAGAAACGGCTGTGTCCCCAGACTTTCCCCTTCCCCAGCCATACCCCCCCATCGTACTCCCCTTTGTACCCCCTGCCAAGCCTACTGGGAACACAGTGCCTGCAGGAGGTTGGGGCAGATGTCTGTGCTCTTCCTGGGTGGGTAGCAGCCTCGTCCACCGGCGAGGCCAGCATCTCTTCCATTGGCCACGCCACAGTGTCTCAAGGCCACAGGGTCCCCTAGGCCCAGCACCCCTGGAGGCCTCAATTATTTGTGTTTCTAGCCCACTGGATTCCCTGGCCATCCTACCTGCCCCTCAGGGGATTGGGGCCCCAGATAGGGTAGGAGGTGAAGGGGGACTATGAACAGCAGAACCAGGGTGTGAGCGGCCAGACCTGAGTTCCAGGTAGCTCAGCTCCGAGGTAGCTGCCGTTTTAGGCAGAATATCACTTTTGGCTTCTGCCTAAGAGACAGATAGGCGGGAAGGGGTCAGAGGGCAGGGCTAAGGACGGCAGCCCCCCCACCTCCAGGGAGCCGGCCTGGAGCTCTCCCTGCCCAAGTGCTGGCAAGTTGTCCCATCCAGACCCCTGGGACCAAGGCAGAAAGCATCTGAGTCTAGTGCTAGCAGGAGGGGGGATGGAAGGACAGGAGGAGAGAGGAGGGATGGGGCAGGAGGAGGGGGAGGAGGGATGGGACAGGAGGAGGGAGTAGAGGGGGATGGGGGCAGGAGGAGGGGGTGAAGGGGGGACGGGGGCAGGAAGAGAGAGTAGGGGGGACGGGGGAGGAGGAGGAGGTGGAGGGGGAATGAGAGCAGGAGGAGAAAGGAGAGGGGAGGGGACGGGGCTCTGTCAGCACTGCCTCTGGGGTCTGAGCAGGTGGTCCCTACAGCAGCTCTGGCCTGGAAGCCCCAGGTGCCTCTCTTGCCAGGATCCTCCTGAGATGACATGTTGGGGGGAATGAGAGGGGGATGGAGGGCAGAGGCCTGCGTGCCCCTGGCTGGCTGGGTAGGGCTGTAGCTGGCCAAGCTGTGCCGCCTGCCTAGCCCAACTGTGTCCCTCACATCCTGGGGACTCCCCAGCCCCTGCTACCGTCGCTCGCACCCCCACCTGGGGCCAGCAGGACAAGGCCAGAGGCAGCAGGTGGCAGATTGGAACTTACTCGTGTTTTGGAGGGAGTGTCCCTGAAGCTGCCTGCTGGAACTACAGACCACAGCTGAGTCGTGTTTGGGGGTTTCTCTCCCCCATTTGTGTCTTTCCCACCTGCCCTCCTCTCCCTGCTCCTTCCCCTCCCCCTTCCTCCCATCCCCTTCCTTCCTCTCCCTCTCCTTCCCCCTCTCCACCCCAGACCCCCTTCCAGACTTCGGGCCTGGACACGAGCCGGACAACCCGGCACCACGGGCTGGTGGACAGAGTGTGCCGCGAGCGCAGCCGGCTGGGCTCGCCGCACCGGCGGCTGCTGTCAGTGGACAAGCATGGGCGGCAGATATCCTCTGCTGCTCGTCTCAGGCGGAAGCCAGGGGCTGGGGGGAGGAGGGGAAGGGGGGCGCTGGACACTGCCTGGGATCAGCAAGAGTAGGGAGACGAGGAGACCGTGGAGGGTCAGCCCTGGAGGTCAGTGGGGAGCATGGGCCAGGTGGAGTCCAGGCCCCCCACACCCAGTGGGCCTCAGGCCGGATTTCAGGTTCTTGTGAAAGGCGTGGTCTGCAGTGCCAAGTGATGGGTGAGGGGGGTCAGGCCCTGGAGGACCCACAGCGGGAGCTGGCTGGCAGGATCCCTGCAGATCAGCTGGAGATGGGGAACCCAGGCCTGCATTGGGGCTCCCCAGCTGAGTTTAATGGGCTGCATGGGCATGGTGGGGGGCAAGGTCTACAGATGTATCTAACCCCTTAACCCGACCACTCGGACAACTGTCCCTACAGTGCCGTGTACCTGTCACCTCCCTCAGACATCAGCTGGAGGAGGTGAGTGTCGGGGCGTCTCATCCAACACCTGGAGGGTTGGGAAGGGCCAGGTCAGGGTGGCCAGCCTGGGCTACACAGCAGGTTCTGGTCTAGTCTGGGCTACACAGTAGGTTCTACATCTAGCCTGGGCTGCACAGCAGGTTCTACATCTAGCCTGGGCTGCACAACAGATTCTGGTCCAGCTTGGGCTGCACAACAGGTTCTGATCCAGCCTAGGCTCCGTGGGACCTACCCAAAGTAGATACTATGTGGGGTGTGATGCAATTTTGGTTTGTTTTACGCCTACAATAAGAGCGCAGAGAAGTCACGCTACCTACTTAGGGACTCACAGCAGCCCACTGTGATTTTTAAGACACTTGTTTCTTTATTTAGTTTTTTTTTTTTTTTTTTTTTTTTTGAGAGAGAGAGAGAGAGCATGTACACATGCATCACTCAGATATGGGTCAGGGGTCAATCCTTTCCTTCCACCATACCAGCTTCTAGGCCTTGAACTCGGGTGCCCAGGTCCCCGCAGTTGCCTCCACTGACTGGTGGCACTGCCCAGCCACATGATCCCAAGGATGAGTGGAAGCAGCTGCTGCCCCTCACTGTCTCTCATCCTCAGGACCAACTCTGACTCCGCTCTGCATCAGAGCACAATGGCGCCCACCCCTGGGGAACCCTTCTCGACCTCCCCTGATGCGCATCAGAAAAGAGGTATGGAGGGGCCTGACCAGTCCTCGATGGGCCCAGGAATCCCAGCTGGGGTCCCCTGTCCTCCACACAGTCTCCACCTGTGGACAGACAGAACCAGGATGTGCAGGGGGGAGGAGAGGGGAGGTGTCAAGACAGGGCCAAGGACAGAGAGAGGGAGACTGCTTGGAGCAGGTTTTAATGCATACGCAGGAGTTCCTAGGAAAAGAAAACCGTGGATTTGCATTCCTGGACTTAGAGCAGTTCTGAGGTCTTGAGATGTGTCTGAGATATGTTTGGAATGTGGGAAGACAGCAAGCCTCATCTGAGGGGTCTTTAGTCTGGGAGCGGAGCTGCAGTTTCAGGTACAGCTTGATCCAGGATCCACAGGGACCATTTCTGGTACCCACAGTCAGGAAGCCGAGTTGTGGTTGCTGGTATTCGGCTTGCTGTCTCCCGGACCCCAATAGATGGAGCCGCCACGGTAGGCGTGCCTCCCGTGTCCATAGTGGCGGACAAGGTTACCCCCCCCACCCCAGACCTGTCCCCCCAGCCCAGTCCAGATCCTGTCACATTGGTCACAGCACCCAGGAGACCCACCAGGGACATAGGACATCAGAGACAGAGCAGGCAGCTCCCGCGTGCTGGAGACCCCCCACATAGGGCTTTAGGCTGGGACTGTAGATCCTTCTGCTTCTCTCCCCAGTCTTGCTACTCACAGTACCAGGGATAGAGGACGAGGCTGACAAGACCCTGAACAAGCAGGGGTGGGATGCCAAGAAGGTATGTGCAAATACACTGCTGCACAGCTGAGCACAGGGCTGGAGGCGGGGCTCAGGAGAGTGACAGCCCAGCATCCTCAGAGGGCTAGGGGCAGGGCTCAGAGGGAGAGTGACAGCTCAGAGAGGACTGGACAGTGCTGATGATGTGTTGTTACCAAGAGCAGCAGAGGTTCTGCTGTGTCCCTCTGTGCCTGTATCTAACGTCTTGTACTTGGACAGCTGAACTGAGCATTAGGAGTTGGGTGGAGTCTAGCCAGGTCTGCTTGAGATGTGGTCTCAAGAAACACGAACCCCAGGCTGGGCCTCTTGGGGTGCAGGAGTGTGGAGTGCAGGGTGGTGTGGCATCCTGCACCGTGGGGTCATCTCAGTGGGAGCAGATGGGGAAACACCACCCCTAGCTGTGACTCTGCCCAGTGCCGACTGCATCCTGTGGCTGCTGGTCTTCCTGGGGGAGGTCTCTGACCCTAGGACCCTGGGTCCCCTTGGGGCTGGAGGGGTCACAGCACCCAGCGTCTGTTCCTGCCTTTCAGGCAGGGTCCAGGCCCAAGTCCTGCGAGGTCCCTGGAATCAAGTGAGTGTTGAGTCACCCCCGCCCCTCCCCGCCTTGCCTGTGCCCCCAGAGTGCATGTGCCACCCCGGGATCCCCGAGCTGCCTCCCACTGAATCTTTGTCCCTCTCATGGCGCCACTGTCCACACCGAGACTCTCATACCACCATGTGTCACTGAGGGGGGCTTTGTGCCCACTGACTCCCAAATCCCTCCCTCTGCCCCACGAGCTTCTGGGGATGGTGTGGCTGATCCCATCCCCCACCCCCCATCACATCCCTTTGTTACCTGCCAGCATCTTCCCATCCGCCGACCATGCCAGCCCTGCGGCCCTGATCCCCGCCACCCACAGCACGGGGGGCTCCCTACCCGACCTCAGCAACATCCACTTCCTGTCCCCGCTGCCCACGCCGCTGGACCCCGAGGAGCCCCCGTTCCCCACGCTCAGCAGCTCCACCAGTAATGGGAACCTGGCACACCTTGGCATCGGGGGCACTGGCCAGGGTAAGGGTTGGGGATCCCCCACCCCAGCCACTCTGCTGCATTCCCTGGTGGGGGTCCCTCGGCAATGTCTCCCGTGGGCGGCAACCAGTTCCAGGCATGGCCTATGCAAAGGTCCTGGGGCAAGAAGGGACACATGGTCTCCAGGGATCCAGAATTGACTGTGGGGCTGCTTAGTGCACCTCGAGACTTCGGGGGAGGCTGGAGTCGGGGTGAGGCACCCCACAGCCTCTGACCAGCCAGGTGGGAATCATTGTACCACCAGCCCAAACCCTCATTGACTTTACAGGCTAGTAGCAAGTGAGGCTTGGGTTGTCCCTCCTTCTCAGTCTCTGGTTGTGCCCCCATCTTGTAGACGTCCTGACGCCAGCCACGCCCCCATCCTTCTCCCCCTGGGTTTGCTGTGGATGCCTCAGCTGCTCCCAGCCACTCGGGGTCATGCTGAGTGTATGGGCGGCGCTGGCTTCTGCGTGGGCTGCCTGCACCCACTGGTGGCGTGTCAACGCATGTTTGGCAGGATCCCAGAGACCCCATGCCCACCCCTCAGCTGCCCTCCAGGTGTTATCACTGAGGAAGAGGTGACATCCCTCGCACCCAGGCCCTCAGGGCTCCTCAGGGCCCCCCAGGGAACTACCACACCATCAGCACCCAGAAAGCAGAAGGAATGGAATAAGGGGTCCCAGGCTCGTCTCCTGCCTCCTGGAGCCCATGGGGATGACCCAGCCGCCTCTTCTCCCACCATCCCAGCAACTCCCACTTCAGCCCCTCCACCATTGCCTTGGGGGTCCAGAACCTCACCCCCCCAGCTGCCTCAGGCTGAACAAAGTCAGGAAGACAGAAGGTGGGCTGATGGTGGGCGGCCGTGACATGTGTGTGGGTTTATCTGCAAAGACCTGTCTGCCAGGGCACAGGCTGAGCTGCAGGGCCCATACACACACACACGCACAGATGCCCCCTGGGTAGGGAGAGGAAGCAACAGAAGGAGAGGGAAAGAGGGAGACAGAGCTAGAGAGTGTGGGTGTCTCTGAATTTTGGATCCACATTTAAGCCCCAGCCTGGACATGGGATGAACTCATGTCTCAAAACCCTCGTGGTCCCTGGGAGACCACTCAGGCATCAAAGCACGGGCCCCACACAGGACCTGAGTTCAGATCCTATGTACAGTGCCCAGAGAGTGTGACTTCCCACCTGAAACTCCAGCCGGGAAGGCGGACCTTGAGACTCCCCAGAGCAAGTGAGTTGCCATTCTTCCCAGTGGTGCTCTGCAATTCGTGAGATCCCGTTCCAGAGAATAAAGTGGCTGAAAGATTAAGGATGACTCACTAAGAGCCTTGATCCTCCACAGCACAGGTGTGTGCACACGCATGCATGTATACAGGCACGCACATTTACACATGCACAGCACACGCACGCATGCACACATGCAGGCTTCAGGGAAATGTGGGCACCTCAGCTCACCCTGAAGTTGGCTGCCCATCATCCCCAGCATCCAGCAGGTGTGTACCTGCCCGATCATCCCAGGAAACGAGGTGACTGGGGTCCCCCAGGGTAGTGTAGGTTGGATTTCAAGGGTGAGTCAGATCTTGGATGCCAGCCAAGCCCTCCCTTCATGGTGACCTCACCTTGCCTTGCGGTGAACTCCACAGTGTGCTTGAGGGCAATTGTAGATACAGTCCCCCCATGACAGGAAGGCTCAGGAGCACATGTGGGTCAGTAGGACCGTAGGCTCCCCTGTCATCGAGGGCCTGATGCTGTCCTGGCCCGGTGCCCCGGGATGATCTAACTGTGCCATCTGCCATGGTGCCCACAATCTGACTAACCCCACTAAACTCCTGGGTTAGTGAAGAGACTCCACGGGGGGGAGAGGGGGAGCAGGGACAACTGGGGGACAGCCCAGGCAGCAGTGGGAGTGCCTGTTGCAGGGCAGGGACAGGGCATACAGCCAGGAATCCATTTCTAGTTGAAGCCAAGACTCAGACATGAAAAACTTGGGGTGCCAAAGGGGGAGTGTGGGTCGTGAACACATGAGAGGCAGGGGGGGTGTTGGCAGTGGGAGAGGGAGAGTGGAGTGTGATGGAGATGGAGATGTAGGAAGGAAAGGGGGTGATATCACCAGGGTGGGCCAAAGCACTGCCCGAAGCTTGGGGTCACCCATGGCTTCCTAGTGAGTTGCAGTGGTCCATGTGTCAAAAGTAGAAAGAAAAGCAGATGCCCGGCTCGGCAGGCAGCGCTCACCTAGCGCCCACAACCCCAGCTCCTTCCTAGCCCCACAGAAATCTGGGTGCACGCTTGTCACTCCAGCACTCCAGAGGTGGAAGCAGAAAGATCAGGAGTTTGGGGTTATCCTGTGCTACTTAGCGTTCGTGGCCAGCCTGGGCTACTGTGTGAGGCCCTGCTTCAAAATAGAGGGTAAAGTTAGAAAAGCAGGGGGACCCCTCTTTCAAGCCTGGCCAGGTCCCCAGCAATATGGGAGGCTGGCACCTAGCATGGCCATCCCCTCCTGACCTCAGGCAGTACCACCTGGAAAACACCTGAAGTCTCAAGACAGTCTCTCATTGGCCACACGCCAGCAGAGCAGCCGTAGATGGCTGGTGCCAATTGGCTAGGCCAGTGGGGGCTACACACCCCTCCTGGCTGAGCTCAGCAGTGTGGGGAGGAGGAAAGCAGCCATGAGGTGGGTTCCCAGGAAAGTCAGGGCTCCGGAGTGACCCAGATCATGGGCCGCTCAGCATCCCCTTTCCTTCCAGGCCTGGGCACTCCCAGCTCTTCTCCGCAGCCCCAGCCCACGGGCAGCTCTCTGGTGCTGAGTAGCGAAGCCCGGCATCCACAGACCCAGCAGGTGCCACCCACCTTGTCAGCCCTGACCCCTATCACTCAGGTATGAGGGTGAGGTGGGTGGGTGCTTGCACCCCTTGGTTGAGAGGGTCCCTGAGGCCTCATCTTTTATTCAGATCCCTAGAGAAGGCACAGATGTGGGTGGGTTTTGTTTTGGCACGCACGCTTGTGCATGTATGCGTGTATGTGTGTGTCACACGCACTGTGTCTCTGTGGAGGCCAAAGGGTGACATCAGAAATCACCCTGGATCCCTCTACTGCCTTATTGCTTTGCTCTGGAGTTTTCCCAGGCTCCACCCTCCGGGGCCAGGAGTGCAGCCACCACCGATTCCACCTGGCCTTTCCACGTGGGATCTTTTGCTTTGAGGCAGAGGCTGTGCAAACAGGAGGCCTGAGTTCATATGCCCGGGGCCTTGTGAAGCGCCAGCTGGGCGAGATGGCCCCTAGAGGGCAGAGCCTGGGACCCCTGGAGCAAGCTGGCTGCCAGACAGGCCTCCTGGCTGCCCTGGCTGTTAGGAGAGACCAGGCTCTCAGCGGGAACGTGGGACAGCGATGGAGAGGTTCCAGACATCACCCCAGCGCCCCGCACACAAGAAGGAAGAACAAGAAGGAAGAAGTGTCCTGACACAGGGTGCAGTCCTGTGGGTCCTGTGGGGGCAGGGCGCACTGGGGGTGCAGAACTTCTGCCTAATGTCACCATCCCCCATAGGCTGTCGCCATGGACGCCCTGTGTTTGGAGCAGCACCTCCCGTTTGCTTTTTTCGCCCAGGCTGGGTCCTCGCAGCCCCTGCCGCAGCCCCAACCCCCGCCACCGCCCCCCATGCCGCCCCCGCAGGTGTCCGTGGGCCTCCCCCCGGGTGGCCCCCTGTTGCCCAGTGCCAGCCTGGTGCAAGGGCCGCAGCTGCCCCCACTCCTGGTCACCATGCCGTCCTCTCTCCCCCAGTCCCCCCCAGAGAACCCAGGCCAGCCGCCCATCGGGATCGACATCTCCTCGGTAAGCCTGGGGTGGGGTGAAGGGGTCCTCCCCCTGGGGTGCAGCTGCTGGGGGCAGGTCTGGAGAGAACCGCCAGCCAGCCAGGAGCATGTCAGCGGCACAGACCTGCCTGTGGGGTAGGAGCAGGCACCCCACTCCTGGGCTGGGCTTCCCCAGGTACAGATTATACCCTTGAAGTCGAAGTGGTTTGGGGGAAAGCAGCAAAGGCCCCAGATTTCACCTGAGGTGGACCACCTTGTCTGGGACCACCTTGTCTGGCTGCAAGGCTCTGGAACCCCCGTCCCTTTTACCAGAGGCTCTGCAGAGGTAGAGGACCCCATCCTGTCAGGCAGGGCCTCTCTGATACCTAGGCACAGGGCTGATGTCCAGGGGGGAGCGAGGCTGACAGGCTCCTTGGCAGCTTTGAACTCCCAAACCTGAGTGTGGACAGTTCAAACTGCGTGGGTCTCATGGGAGTCAAGATTCCTGCGCTCAGACCCCAGGCCACAGAACCAGGGTCCTTGGGGCGCCTGCAGTTGGAGTGGGAGGTAACCAGCCGCCACACCCCCTGCGGCTCTCAGCCTTTGGATGCCCCTGGAATCCCCTGATCTGCACAGGGATGGGTGGGCAGCCCACTCACCAACCCTCCCCGGGGGCAACACCCACTCACTGTTCAGAGGGTACCCAGTGAACAGGGCGAGGGTTCCTCAAGACTCCCGAGTCTTGGCAAGTAGCAGTGCAGAGATCTTAGATGCCTGGCATGGGCCCCCAGGGTCTGAGGAGCAGGGGCTTCCCGAGAGCTGGGCCACTCCCCTGCTGGTGCCGGTGGACTCAGACATTCAGCCATGGGGAGCAGGGGCAGAAGCTCCCTCCTGAGCACACGGGTGCTGTGCATGCATGTGGGCATGTACAGCCAAGCCTGCAGGCTGAGTCCATGGGAGCACACAAAATAGGTGGACATGAGAGTGATGACACACAACTAGGCATCAGGGTGCCCATGCAATACCATGTGCGTGTGTGTGAGAGGGTTTGGTGTAGACACAGGTCTAGGCATGTGTGTGTAGGGATTTTCTCACGTTCATGAGGGGTGAGCACCTCATGGGTGGGGAGTATGTGTGCTCAGGTTATACACATGCATTTACATGTGTGTGTACACACGCACATGGCGGACAGTATGCGCAGGTGTGTAAGGCTAGGTCCTTGCATCAGGGTGGTGTGTGGGCATGTGCCCGGGATCTGGGGGGGGCACGATCCACTGTGACATCTGGTCAGAGCCCAGACTCCACCCTCACTGGCTGGACCCGGGTCCCCAGCTCCATCCATAAGCATGTGGTCGGCTTCTGGGAGCACGGGTGGAAGTCAGGCATTCTGGGGTGCCGCGGCCGTCCTCACTGCCCGTCCTTGCAGGCCCCGGCTGTGCAGCAGTACCGCACCAGCGCGGGCTCCCCTGCGACCCAGTCGCCCACGTCACCCATGTCCAACCAAGGCTTTTCTCCAGGGAGCTCGCCACAAGTAAGGCCCCGTGTGTCACATGCTCCGTTGTCCTGTTGCTGGCTCATGCTGCTCCACTGCCCTGCAGCTGGCCACCCCGAAGTCCCGCACAAGACAGGTTCCTGTAGTGACAGCTCTGGCCCCTGGCCCCCGCCTCCTCCTCAACCCTCCCTCCACGTGAGAAGATGGAAGCTGCAGGGTAGGAGCTGTGACCTCAGTACCGCCGCCACCACATTCCACCCAGACTGTGACCCTGGGGTTACCCCACCCCCCAAGTGTCATGAAACTAAGAAATTCTAGAAGCTACTGCAGTACCAGGTCGCAGGCCCGGGAGGCCATCTCATCTCCCTGGTGCCACTTAGTATCTCCTGCACAAGCCCCAGGATTCTCCCAATCTCACCATGTGTATGATGCATGAGCAGCAGGATGCTGGGGAATCTGGGAGCTGAACGCACCTCACCTCAGTGCTGTCTTCTGATACCTCCATGTGTGCCTGTCTTCAACTTGGGGGTTACTGGGCACCTTGCCATCCTGCAGCCCAGGGCCCAAGGTAGCAGATAGGGATAGTACTTTGGTGTGCAACCCTGGCTGTGGACAGAGGCAGCGATGTCAGGGTTGGGGCACACATGCCAAGCTAAATGCCAGTGGCCTCTATCCACCTCCCGAGCCCAACCTAGCCCCAGGCCATGGGCACTGATGCCAGCAGCGTCTCCTCTGTCCACAGCATCCTTCCACCCTGGGCAGCATGTTTGGAGACACATTCTGTGAGCACCAGATGACGGCCAGACAGGCCAACGCCCTGTCCCGACAGGTGAGTGGGTATCCGGAGACAAGACCCACGCCGATTGTGACCCCCTGTGGCCAGCACATGGTGAAGGTTAAGGAAGCCAGCAAAAATGGTTTAGTTGCTTCTCTGGGCCTCTGACTGCCTGTAGGATAGGCTGGGGGATGGGTAGGTCTGGGGATCTGGGGAAATGGAAGAGTGCACAGTAGGGGTCTCTGCTGGGTCATATTGGATGGTTTGGATGGAGTCTACAGCTGGTCACTAGTACATCCATCATCCACTCACCCACCATCCATCCACACCTCCACCCATCTGCACTCACCCATCCCGCCTGCCCATCTATCCATCCATCCATCTTCCATCCATCCATCCACCTGTCCATCCACCCACCCACCTGTCCATCCATCCATCCATCAGTCCATCCACCCATCCATCCACCCACACATTCATCCATCCATCCATCCATTAGTCCATCCACCCATCCATCCACTCATCCACCCACCTGTCCGTCCGTCCATCCATCCATCCATCCACCCACCCACCCATCCACCCATTTGTCCACCTATCCATCCATCCATCCACCATCTGTCCATACACCCATCCATCTACCCACCCACCTGTCCATCCATCCATCCACTCATCCATCCATCAGTCCATCCATCCACCCATCCATCCATTAGTCCACCTATCCATCCATTCATCCTTCCATCCATCCATTCGTCTGTCCACACCTGGTAGCAAGGAGGCGTGAGTCTTGGGTGACAGATGCTAACCCAGTATCCTTGGGTTCCCTGCTTAGGGTGCTGAGGCCCAAGCAGGCTGTGGTGCTGATGCCATCCCCACTCTGCCGCTGGAGCAGTTCAACATGGTGGAGAGCATCATCAGCTCCAGCAGCATGTACAACCCAGGAGCCACGCTCAACTACTCCCAGGCTCCCATGATGGGCCTGCAGGACCCCCAGCAGCTCATCTATGCCCCCCACAGCAGCATTCCCAACATCATTCTCACCGGTGAGCTGCCCTGCCCGGCCCCCGACATGCCCCAGCTCTACAGCTGCACCAGGGCACACTGCCCCCCCAGGCTGCTGGGCGCTGAACTGCTGTTTGTCTCGCAGTGACGGGTGAGTCGCCCCCCAGCCTCTCTAAAGAACTGACCAGCTCCCTGGCGGGGGTGGGCAACATTAGCTTCGACTCCGACCACCAGTTCCCGCTGGACGAGCTGAAGATCGACCCCCTGACCCTGGATGGGCTGCACATGTTGAATGACTCCGACATGGTTCTGGCCGACGCGGCCACAGAGGACACCTTCCGGATGGACCGCGTGTAGCGGCTGTCAGCCGCCACCGGTCAGCAGTCAGCAGTCCCCACACCTTGGGACCGCTGCTCCCTGTCATCCCAAGCCAAGGTCCAGCTTGTGGCTCTGAGCTCAGCTCACAGCACCCCCACCAGCCTGATACCCCGGTTTTCACGTCCCACTGATGCCCAGCACGAGGCTGTGTCAGGCCACTGCCTGTCATCCATGCACCTGCCTGGGCCAAGCCGGCCTTAGAAGCCGTGAGTGCCCCGCCTGACCCGGTCCTCTCCCCATATCCTGGGGTCTCCCTTCTCAGATGCCCAAGTGTCGGGCACTCAAAGGGGGTGCCAGGCAGGCAGGGGAGGGGCACACTGTGGCTGAGGGCACCCCATGACTGTTTCCAGCAGTCACTGCCTTCCCACGTCCCACCTCCAGCCGGGTCAGCTCAGGCATGTTGCCTCACCCAGGGGAGAAGGCGCCAGAGCCCAGGGCCCCATGTGGAGCAAATAAATACTCTCAACGCCTGCCTTTTATATCTCTGAGCGCTCAGAGCAGAGCACTCCCACCCTATCCCTGTCCTCCCAGCTGTGCCCAGTGATGAGCCCCCCCATTGTCTGAGGCCTGGGGCTCAGGGCTGGTGGCTCCCGGTGCTTTTGGCTTTTCCTCTTTGTAGTTGCATCTCGGTAGTCCCTGTGGCCACTTGCCTGAAGCATGTGCTTAAGCCCCCCACCCCAATCTGCCCCCACCCCACTTGTTTCCACCCCAACCTGTCTCTGCTCACTTTTATTTTTTACATTAACTGGAGCTGTGGGGGAGCGCTTGGGGGTGGGGGTCCATAGCTCCTGGCTGGTCCCACTGCAGTGGTCCATGCCAAGGGTCTGTGGGCCCCGACTGTTTTCTCCAGTCCACTTTGGGATTGGGCATTCTGAGACCCTTGCTCCAAGTTGCACTCTGACACCCCAAGTTTTATCTGCCCACCAGGCAGACCCCTTCTGCAGGTTCAAGGCCACCTGGGCTCCAGGGGACCTCATTTCAACACAAACAGAAGGTGAAAGACCCAGAAGGGCTGATCCCTCCAGCACCCTCCATGGAAGTTGGGAGGTCTTAGTAAGGCAACACTTAGAATTTCAAGTGAGGCATCTGGGCACTTTGGGGGAGTCCCGTGAGTCCTTGCCTCCCATCTGTTCATCCTCAGGAGGTGGTGAGTCAGGAGAGAGGGGCATGCTATGACCGTTGAACCCCAGGGAGCAGATGGCCTATCTCAGCCCCAGAGCACAATATGCTGATTTGGCGTGACAGCTGCCATCTTTGTTGAGTTGCCCCATGTTGAGAATGTCTTTCCCAGGCATCTGGGCCCCGAAAGCCAGCAGCCATGTGCTCTAGGGGGCTTCTAGCCCCTCTGGGTTCAGCCCAACCCCCAGTCTTGGGATCTGAGGCCAAGAATTGCCGAGGGTTTCTGTTTCCACCCACTTCCAAATTGCTAAGAGTTCTTGTGACTGGAAGCCCCATGTGAGGGCCATTTTCCTGTGCTGGGGGCGAAGCGTGACTGGGATCCGCTGTGCTGGAAGCAGTCCGCTGCCCCCCTCCTCCCTTGCCCCTCCATAGCATGTACATAGACCCCGCTCCATCACCCTCACCCGCTCTCTTGGTCCTGGTGGGCCACAGACTGAGCTCAGCCTTTCGCCCCTACCAGCCATGACCACCAGTTTTGGCCATGTCACTAGGGATCTTTCCCTGGCCAGAAGCAAGACAAGGGCGCCCCCAACCTCAGGCCCAAGATGCCTGTTTTCCCTCTCTCCGTCCAGACCCCAGGGACTGGCTTGTTCCCCCCTGCAAGGCTCCTAGACTGTGGAGGCAGCAAGATCGGCTGCTTAGCCCTGGGGGGTCCCCCCACATTCCCCCCAGTATTGACCCTCAGTGTGGCACCAGAGCCAAGGACCCTTTGCCTTTGGAACCCCTGGGTCAGCCTGTTCCCCTGGCCCCCAGTTGGTGGTTCCCCTGGCCCCCAGCTTGTTTCCATACAAGGCCTGCCTCACCCCTAAGCTGGGGGTTGGAGGCAGGCAGGGGCCTTAGTCAATGGAAGGCATGACATGGAGCCCCAAGCTCATCAGGCGGAAGTGGCCCCTGGCTGTCCCTTAGGGGGTCCTCCCAGATAAGGGTGGGTTGTTCTGTGGAGCCCTGCCATGTGGTCCATTACATGGAGCACATGGGCCAGGCAGGGTGTTAGTTTCCTGGGTCCTCCTTTCTCACTCTCCTCCCCCATTTCCTAACTAGGATCTCTGTGCTGGGGTCCTCAGTCATTCCTGTCTTGGAGGACCAAACTCGGCCCTCAGTGTGGTACAAGTACCACAGACGAGGTGATCTGCACTCCCAAACCTGTGTGTTGGGGGGCCATGTGGGCCTCCGTTTCCCTCCTGTCCATTTTCTTCGCCCCCTGGGGGGCTCAGGGACCCTCAGGCAGGGTGGATGCACAGGTCACTTCCTGTCTCCACACCCCTTCCCCAGAGCTGGGGATGCATGCGCTGTTGGGGTGGGAGTAGAGTCGCTCCCATCTCGAAGGGCACTAGGATCGACAAGAGGGTAACTTCCTGTGTCCATCCCACCTGGATGAGAACTTCTGACCCTGGGGGACTGTGGCGTCTCCATCACTACCCCCTTGAAAGAAACTATCCCTGGGGTCAGACGGCTCTCTGATATATGCAAACCATCTGGTCCCACGTTCCTCACCCCGTGCTGGCAATACCCAGCATGCACGCTCCAGCGCACACCCCAGGTGCCCATGGGCCCGCTGCCGTGTGATGGGGCACCGCGGCCATGCGCCCAGGCTCTGCAGTGGGGGTTTCTTTGTAAGTTTGCAGTGTTTGTAATGAAACCTAATTAAAAAAAAAAAAAACAGACACAGCGTATCTATTCTGTCTCTCTACAAGTTCTTTGAGCACACATCTCAACCCTGCCAGGGTGAAGATCTCAAATGTGGGTGCATATGGGAAGCCCCAGAACATTCCACTGGGGCGGTTATCCAGCACACACATGCTTGAACCAGTGCACTGTGTGTCCCTGGAGAGGCCCACCGGTGACATCAAGAACCACCCTGGAAGGCTTCTACAGTCCACCACTTTGCTCTGGGGTTTCCCAGGCTCTGCCCACCATGGTGGAGTCCAGTGGCTGCCACATCCACCTGGCCTTTTTTTTTTTTAATTTTTTTTTTTATTTATTCAACTGTGCGCATGTTCATGTGTATGTGCGCGCGTGTGTGTGTCTGTGTGTGTGTGTGTGTGTGTCTGTGTATGTGTAGAACCACGGACGAATTCGCGAACCACCATGGACGCCTCTACCTCCTTCTGCCACCTGGCATTTTTTGCATGGGGCCTGGGGATCTGAACTCAGGTCTTCATGCTTGCGAGACCCCTCAGCTGCCTTTCTAGCCCACAGGTGACCCTGTGAACCAGGCACTGCTCCTCTAGTCCCTGTCCACACGTGTCCCCACACCAACAGTGACCACAATTGACCAGTCCCCCCAAAACACGTTTTATTAACATCTCTGTCCCTGACCCCCCCAGGCTGGTCACCCCTGCAGTTGGGATGCAGGGCCCCCAGACTCCCCCTGCTGAGGTCCCTCGGGCTGGTTTAGGCCCTCCTCCGCTGATGGCTCTCATAGTCCTCTGGGATCTTGTCTGCAGAGAGGGGGCATCAAGTTAGAGGAGGGCCTTCCGGAGCATTCCAGACCCTTCCCTGCACTGGGCCAGTCTCACCATTCACAGGTTAACCCAGATGATGTTCTGGGAGAAGCAGAAGACCCCAGGCGGCCGCCCTGCATGGTGCTGTCCAACACCACATTGCTGTCGGCCACGAGCTCTGGACCGCACCCTGTGGGAAGGGGGTGGGCAGTATGGGAGGTGGGTGGTGACTGCACCATGACCTACAAAGGAAAAGGGGAGGGGCTTTGCTCTGGAGTTTTCCCAAGGATTGAAATGATAGGCCCCTACCACATCCACCTATTATATTTACGTGGAATCCGAACTCGGGTCCTCCGTCTCTCCAGCACTTACCTGATGTAGCCTACTTGGGGTCAATGTTGTAGGAACCAGTGATAGGAGGTCTTGTCCTTCCAGCCCACGTTGCAGGGGTCCTTCCACAGCAGCCACACCTGAGACACTGTGTCTCCCAAGTGCCACAGCACGTTCCATAGCTGCTCCTCGGCCCCGTGGATGACTTCACAACCTGCCGTGAGCAGGCTGAGAGGGGTGAGAAACCCCAAGGATGGGAGAGAGTGGGGGGAGGGGCTGGAGGCTCCAGAATGGGGGGACACACCTTGAGCTGGATGCCTAGCTCCACCACGGTGCGGAAGGGGTTAGCCTGCCGGTATGTCTGTTCCATCTGCTTCCACATCACTACATAGAAGCTCAAGCTGCCCTGGTAGTCGAAGACGAAGCCGGCATAGTCGTCGTCCATGGCCATGTTCACGTGGAATGTGCCCTGGAAGTCCACGCCTTGAAGGCCATATAACCTGAGCCAGGAGAGAGGTGGGGGGAAGCTTCCAGAAGCTTCCGAGCCTGAGCCCCACCCCTACCCCTTAGGTCCAGACAACGTCCCCTGCTGACCACCCGGCCCAGGGCCACCTAAAGGTCAGACCTCGCCGTGCTCCTGGGAGGGGGGTCACACCTGCTGCTAATCAGGCAGGCCATGCCCTTAAGACCCCTCCGGCACCCCCAAACTGTCACATGACCACACTGACAGGCCCAGGGTCTCCCTACATCTCACCCACAGCCAGGCCTGGATCACTGTTCATAGTCTGAACAATCTCCATCCCCTAATGGGTCAAAGTGCAAAGGACCCCCCCCCAGGCATCCTGTCCCAAGCCAAGGAGTAGGAACCTGGGCTCCCCAAAACCAGCAGCTACTCCCATTCCACACACAGCCACCCTTCCATCCCCCACCGACCTGATTGAGCACCACCCAGTTGGGATCAATCTGGGCGTCGCCCTCGGGGTTCAGCACCACGGTTTGGAAGGCCCGGAAGTCTGTGAGGGTGACTTCCGCGTTCTCGGGACACACATCGATCTTATCCACCACTTTACCCGCATCGAAGTCCCCCTGGCATGCATCACCCACACCATCCCCTGAGAGACGTCAGGTTCAGGAGCCGGAGACGGTGTGCTGGGCCCAGGCCACAACCCCACTGTCGACCACATCCTGTTGCAACACTACCCTCTGCACCACATGCCAGCCTCATCCATTCCACTGCTGGCCACGCCCATACTGCCTGCTGGCCACGCCCACACGGCCTGCTGACCCCCCCATTCCACTCCTGGCCCCCACCCACTGAGCAGCAGGTACCACCTATCACACGGACCATTGGCTACCCTAGCCAAACCGCCAATTGAGCCTGCTGGCCCCGCCCACTCAAGCCCCGCCCATATACTGTCAGAGACCTCCTGGCCCGGGTTGTGAGCCAGCCGGCAGTTATCCCCACTGTCCCGCACTCCATCATCGTCGTCATCGTCTCACACGCGTCCCCTCGGTCATCGCGGTCAGAGTCCTGCTGGGCACTGTTGGGCAGCGTGGGGCAATTGTCCCTGGAGTCTTGGTGTCCGTCACCAAACCTGGAGGTGGTGCAGTGGAGGCGGGAGGCCACGGCCATGGCCAGATACCACCCGCCCGGGGCCCCCAAACCACTGCGGCCCTCTTACTGGTCTTAGTCACTGTCGCAGGCGTCGCCTACAAAGTCGTGGTCCACATCTCTCTGGGGAGAGAGCCCAGGAGACCCCCTCCTCCCCAGCCTGGGGCTCTGGGGGCGTGGAGGAGGAGCATCTGATTGGGGTTATCTTTCTGGGGACAGTTATCGCAGGCATCTCCCATGCCGTCCCCATCTCTGTCCTGCTGATCGAGGTTGGGTACCCGGGGATAGTTGTCAGCCACATTCTGGATCCCTGGGGAAATTGGGGTGTGTGGGGGAAATAAGACGGGATTCTGAGTAGGTGGAGTCAGGATGATGTCATCAGAGCTGAAGCCAGCCCAGGATGGAGTCACCACTTCATGAGGGACTTAAAGGGGTCTGGCCGGAGCTGGGAGGCCAGGAGGGCAGGGAAGAGATCCGGGGCCAACGCTGCAGACCTGGGTTCGAACCCCATAGCCCACACAGTGGCTGGAGGGAATCGACTCATGTGAGGCGTCTCTGACTTCTGCAGGACAACCTTGGCGCGCTCTCTCTCACAAATAATGACGTAAACTAAATGGTCAAGCGGACGCGTTGGTGCACGCCTGTTACCCCAGGCCCCCACAGCCCCAAGTCCCCCGCCGATGTTGACCATCGCCATCAATGTCGTCATCGCAGGTGTCCCCTCGGCCGTCGTGGTTCGTGTCTTTCTGGTCCTCATTCTTCTGGGACGCGCAGTTGTCGCAAGCGTCACCCCACTTGTCATTGTCCGAGTTGTGTTGGTCGGGGTTCCGCACCAGTGGGCAGTTATCCTAGAGGACCCGCGGGGTGGGGGTGGGGGTGCGAAGCTCAGACCTGCCCATCTTTGGGGAAGCCCCGCCCCTCCAAGCCAAACCACCACTGCTGGCCCCGCTCCCTGGCTCGGGCCCTGCCCACAGCACCTACTCATTGGGGACCCCGTTCCCGTCTGCATCCCGGTCACACGTGTCCCCGATGCCATCACGATCCACGTCCTCCTGCCCGGAGTTGGGCACCGTGATACAGTTATCCTGGGGGTGAGCGCAAACATGCCACAGCGTGAGGGCGCGGCCTTCTGACGCCCATCCACGCCCCTCTGGTCCCGCCCACCGCGCCCTGCCCACCTTGTGGCACTGGCGCTTGGAGCAGTGCAGTTTCTCATCCGGGAAGCCCATCCAGGTCCGTGTCGCGGCTTCACAGCAGTCCGTTGCGGACCCAGCCGACCGCGCACTGCGAAGACAGGCCTATGGGTTCCTCTCACAGGGCGCGCCTGCACTCCAGCGCCCTCTCTCCCGCCCCGGCGCAGCGCCCACTTACCGCGCACGAGCGCGAACCGTCCGGCTCCAAGACGCAGTTCGCCTTGTTGTGGCACCGGCTGGGTGAGCCGTCCGGGCATGAGCGCTGAGCGCGCCGCTGGCAGCCGCGTGTCTGGTTGTCCAGGAAGCCGGGCTGGCAGGCGCCGCACTGGAAGGAGCCCTAGGCGCAGGAACCACGGGTTAGCGGGGTGCGCGCTCCCTTCGCACTCTCCTACCCTGCTTGCCTGTCACCCGGGTCCCCTGCGCCTGACCCGGGTGTTGATATAGATGAAATTGGGGACAATTATGCTGTCCCCTCTCACACTTGTTAATGTCCGTGCAAACCTGGGGGACAAGGGGTTCCCAAAAGTCACCATCCAGTACGTGCAAGACCCCCACTTTCCACCTCCTGCCTGTTTAGGTTCCCCTGCAGATGAGAGGCTCCTCCCCCACATACACACACACGCGTGCTGCCCTTCTCCCCATGCACGCCCCTCTCCTCCCTCATCCCCACGCGCGTTCTTCACCGGCTTGTTGGCCTTGGCATAAGCTAGCCCCACGCCCTCGTGGGCAGGGCCGGTGTATCCTGAGGGACACGCCTCTCAGCGGAAGCCGGGGGTGGGGTTGACGCAGCACACGCTTGGGAAGCAGGGATGGACGCTGCATTGCAGGAAGGGGGTCGCCCAGGGTCAGAGGACAACCTCCACCCCACCTCCGCATCTGGGCCGCCTCTTGGGGCTTCCCTGGCGCCGTAGAGTTTAAGGGCGGTGCCTCGAAGAACGAACGGCGCCCTGGTCACAGAAATGGCTGAGAGCCAGGCTGGGAGGGGGTGCGTCGGGGTGGGGGAGCTGTCCCCTCAGGAATGCAAGAAGGAATGTGGTGGGCGGGCATCCCCAGCGGACGGAGGGAGCGGTCTTCGGGGCGTCCAGGCCCAGCGGCAGTCCGGCGGTCTGGGAGAAAACCCTCCGGAAGGAGAAGGAAGGTCGTTGTTTCCCGGGGGCGAGGAAGGGCGACGCGGCGGGCCCGTCCCGGAGTCCAGGGGGTCGTTAGGGTGCACGTCGGAGACGAAGGAGGAGGGGGCAGGGCCGGACGTCTGGGGTGGGGTCTCGGGTAGTCTGGGTGGGTGCCCTTGGGCTGCAGGGGGTTGATCTGCGACAGCGCCCGCGGTGGAGGAGAGGAGGGCCGGTGGACGGAGGTGGCTGGGGGGGCGGCGGGGTCTGGAGCGTCAGGGCGGTTGGGTGGGGGGGTCCAAGAGGCCGCGCACCTCGTTACGGTCGCTGCAGTACGAGCAGTTGCCGGTGTAGCCCGCGGGGCAGGGCCCGCAGCGTGCGCTGCCCGGCGTCTGGAAGCAAACCACGCCTGGGAAGCAAGAACCAGGCGCGCAGCGGGGCAGCGGCCGCTCGCTCAGCCCCCGAGTGTGCGCTGGCTGCATTTCTGGAGAAGAGCGGCCGCTCAGGCCACGCCCATGGGAGGAGCCAAATATCTGCCACACCCATGGGAGGAGTGGTTGAAGGTGCGTGTACCGGCCACGCCCACAAGGACAAGTCCTTCAGGACCACGTGTGCCGAGAGGTGGGAGCCAAGTTCAGAGATGTGAGGAAGG
This sequence comes from Typhlomys cinereus, assembly GCA_023101885.1. Taxonomy (NCBI): domain Eukaryota; kingdom Metazoa; phylum Chordata; class Mammalia; order Rodentia; family Platacanthomyidae; genus Typhlomys; species Typhlomys cinereus. The sequence goes on from JALPQD010000504.1 coordinate 330,390, forward strand.
GACCCACGCCCGGAGCCTGTATGGGCACCGTCCAGGGTGTGAGGCATGACAAGGGCGGGGGATGCGCTGTGCTATCTGGACCCACGTGCTGGGGTCCTCCTTAGTCCCCTGAGCTCACAGCACGCGTCACACTCCATCACCGTGTTTTTCAGGAACGTGATTTCCTTGAGCTGCGGGGCGTGGAGAGGTCAGCAGGAGTGCTCCCTTCTCTCCTCCCGCGGACGCCGCAGCCCAAACCTCTTCCCGGTCCGGGGACTCCCCATTTCCTTTCCTCCCCAGTCTCCTGTTTGCCCTTCTGGACTCCTTTCGATCCCTCGCATCTCTGCCCCCCCCCCTTTGCACAGTCCTCCCTCGCCCTCCAGCTCCCCGCTGTACGCCCCACGCGTGCTCGCGCTCCATGCGGCGCACCTGCTGCCGCAGTAGCTCTCGCACGTCTTGCAGCGCCGGGTTGGTCTCCTGAAGTTCTCGAAGCATTCGCGGAGCTGCGTCTCCCCCTGCGGGTACCGGAGGAGCTCAGCTGAACGACTGAGTGGGTATGCGGCGGCTGCAGGGACTCATCACCCCCCAGAGGGCCCCACGCCTACTCCAGTACACGAGTCCCACACTGTGCAACCCGCGCTGCCTTCCGCCCCAGCCGCTCTGAGGCGCGGCTCACCCAGCGGCATCTGTCCCTGGCCCCACGCTCGCAGCACAGCCAGCGCGAGCAGGAGGACGCAGGCGGCGGGGACCATGGCGACTCGCTCTGTGCCGCCCACGATGTCCCGCCGCCTATTTATCCCGGAGGCTCGGGCGGCCCAGCCCAGCCCCAGGACCCGCGATGGGAAAACTCAAGTCCTCCCTGGGTAGAGGGAGTGGTGTGGGGAGGAATCAAACCAGACCACCCAGCTCCGCCCCCTTGCCCTACTCACCAGAGAGCCTGTTGGATGCGAGGTACCCCTGGGCACTCTGGGAGTCACCCGTGTGTTCCAACGCGCCCCTCAGGAGCTCACATACTCCCTTCAGACCCTGCAGGAAGGCTGGGGGCGTGGCTCAGCAGCAGGGCTGCCCCCACACCCTTCACATGATTCAGCAAGCGAGTGGTATTTCCCCGCGTCTCAGTTTCTCCCCTGATATAGCCGGTGTAACCGCTTCATGGATAAAGAGTATTACGGAGGTTCCTGGCTGGTTCTGGGGAACCTTTGGTCTCCTCCAGCATGTTTTTGCGTTCAGCTGCGGCAAATCTTCCAAGCTACGGGCAGTGGCGGGAGGGGGGTGAAAGGGAGGTCTCATCATAAAACTAAAAATGACTTGTGGAGAACACGTCCCCTGTAGACGCAGACTCTCTTCTGAGCCATAAAACTCTTGGGCTGGCTAGAGCCCCTTAACTCTGTGCTCACCGGCAGCCCACCCCTCCCCACTCTACACAGGGAAACTGAGTCTCTGGAAGATCTGGCAGAGGAAAGCCCTGAGGCAGAAAGAAATCTGGGGGTGTCAAGATCTTGGGGCTCAGGGAGAATCAGAGGTGAGGCGGGGGACCGTCGTGGGGACGTCTGGAGGCACTTATTTCGTCAGAGGGCAAGAGTGGCAAGCAGCTTTTTTTTTTTAAAGGGAACCCAATTTGTGACCTGATTGTGGGCTCCTGCTCTGTGGTCCAGATCCTGTGAGCTCTCCCTCTTGTTTGTCTTGGCTCTAGGCACACCTTGGGCTAATCTGGGCTGACCCACCCTGGAATTCTCCAGAAAACCAGAGCTCTGCTGGGCCCTCCTTCCTCCACCTGTGGGCTCCCCCTTCCACCAGCACAGGGCTTGGAGGGGCAGCACATGGCAGCCAGACCATGCCACAGGTCTCACACAAGTGTCCGTGTCCCCTGGGAGTGAAGGGGAGGTGCTGGGAAGCTAGGTGCCCAAGAATTGAGGGCTGCTGGAAGGTGGGAGTGGGGTGCATCTCTAGGTCTCCCTCCTAGCTGCTGGATCCCACCAGACCTGAAGCTGCTTTCTGAGCAGCCTGGTTTCAGGACTCATGTCTGGGACTCAGGGTCTCTCTGGGCCCCTGTGGACCTGGTGTCTCCGGCTTGTTGACCCCCTCCAAGTCCAATCCTGGTGCTCCTCCTTCCTCTGGCCAGGTTACCCTGCTTAGCCCAGGCTAGACTCTGACGTTCTGTGTGGCCCAGGGTGGCCTTGAATTCTGGTCACAGACAGTCATTCATTCATCAAGAGCTGGGTAGACAGCCCCCCACCCCCAGGCCAGGATGTGAGAGGCACCCCCCTGCCCTTACCCCCTGGCCTTCCTCCCCCACCCCCCACTATTCAGACTGGACTTCTGGACCCAGCTCAGGGGGAGAAGGTGCTGGTCACTCCTGGTCAGTCATCGCGGGAGACTGCGTGACACCCCAGCTGCCCACCCGCAACTGCCTCTGGCTAGGGGCAAAGCATGCTGAGCATCGGAACTTCTGGAAAATCCATCAGGGCCAGAATGGGAAGCTACACATCCACAGCCCTGAGGAATTCACTTTCCCAACAGAACCAAAAGATGGGACGCTGCACCTGGGGAGGTGTGACAGCAGTGTGATGGGGGGGGCTGAGCCTGGGGGGGCATGATAGGAGTGTGATGGGGGGGTCTTCCACAGGTTCTGCCTCCTCTCTTAGCTGCCCTACCTGAGCCCCTGCCACAGATGGCCAAATGCCCAAACTTTGCCATGCCCCCTCAACTTCCTGCTCACCCCAAACCCCAAGCATCAGAGGTGTCCATTGCTGTGAACAGCCATATCTGACCATGGAGGGGTTCGTTCCCAGTGGCTGGGATGGGTTACATTGTGGATGTGCTGTGCAACCTGAGAACAGCTGCTTGGCCACTCTGCCTCAGTTTCTTACCTCGTGACTCTCCAGGTTGAGTCTAACTTATTTTTGTGGGAGGGGAGTGTCCACACAAAACAGGCTGCTGACCACGGGTTTTGGGTGGGACCTTCTGATGCCACTGCACTCTTCCCATGAAAGAGCCTTTGGTACCAGAGCAACAAAGAAACACAGGTCGGCCTGTTTGAAGGAGGCTTACCAGCAGCCCCCCCTCGAGGTTGCTTGGGAGATGGCTATGTGGGCTGGAGCACTTATCACACTGGTGCAAGGACCTGAGTTCAAATCCTGACCAGTCACAGAACAAGCCTAGCTTCTGATAGGCTGTCCTAGCTCCGGCTTCAGTGATAGACACTGTCTCTAGGAATCAAGATGGACACAGTGACACTTACGAAACCATCATGCTGAAGACATAGCTGCTGCGCCAAAAGAGGGCCACCCCAGCCTCCTGCCACTGCGGGGTACATGTGGAGTCAGCAGACGGAACCCCGAGGGTCTTGGTTGCTCACTGCACACCCTTGGGCGTGCCAAGCGGCTGCTGTGGACCAGGCTTGGGGGAGGGGTCGGTGAGCTACGGCACATGGGTAGCTGCCACCCCCAAGTCTGCTCTGGGACCCCAAGCAAAGGGCACAGCCAAAGAGAAGGCCCAGGGCAGGCCTACCCTCCCCTTCCCAAGACCTATCCTTGTGCCACGCCCTCTGGTCGCATCCTCTGATTGGTCCAGCGGGATCCTAGGGCCAACTCTCATTGGCTGAAACTCCAACCTGCCTGTGGTTGGAGACCTGGTGAGGAAGGATACAGACATAGGTGGGTCGCAGTGGGCGGGGCTAAAATAACTGTCCCAAGAGTGGGCGGGGCTAAAGGGGTTGAGAGCGGGCCAGGATACCCACAGGGCCATAATGGCCTGCAGGGGCTGAGCTGCCTGCTCTGGGTCCTCTGGTCCCTCCCCACTGTGTTAATGGGGATCCCCCTGCGCGTGAGGCCAGTGGCTGCCACCCTGCCCCAGCAGCATCGCCTCCGGATACAGAAAGGATAGGTTGCACTGCTATTCTTTTTTTTTTTATAAATTTTTTAATTTATTATTTGTTCAATTGTGCGTGTGTGCCCGTGTGTGTGCGTGTGTGCAGAACCACGGACGAATTCAGGAACCACCATGAACCGCCTCCACCTCCTCCTTGTTTATTCTGTCCCGGGATTCACAGGCTCCGCCCAGACCGGAAAAGCAGGCCGCCCCCGCTTCCACTGGCGTCTACACGTGGGGTCTAGGATCCGAACTCAGGGCCTGCCGCCTGCCTGCAAGGCAGAGGCTTAACCCCTGAGCCACCTCTCCAGCCCCTGCACTGCTATTCTTAACCTTCCGGGCTGCCCTGGACTCTGCCCTTTCTTTTCAAGCGTCTGGTGGGCGGGACTCACGCCCAAGCCACATGCCACCCTTGGGGCTCTCATGCAACCCCGAAAAGGTTTGCAAATGGCGCTGTGAACATCAACAATATTCACGGGGTCACAGCTGCCCAGGGCCCGCAGGGGGGCACTCAGGTCACTAGCGACAGACTCAAAATCCAGCCTCACTGATGTCGTTCATCTTGAAAGTTGTGTTTCACAATGGACAAATCTTGTGACCTTAAGATTGGACTGGTGAGATCCAGAAAATTAAGCGTCCTATGTACTCCCTAATAGGTGGCTCCTAGTACCAAACCCACCCAGCCCACCTAGAGACACTCGATGATAAATCTCTGTAATACAGTAGTTGCAAAGAGTATGAACAGGAGGGATGGGGTAGGAGGGCCACACCAGAAACAAGGAAAGAGAGGACCATGTTACAGCAGAGAAAATAGGCCTCCATCAAGGACTGCAAGTAAGCAATGAGATATCTGGTTAAGTTCACAGACTTTTTGTTCCTGATCATTTACAACTGAGGGGGTGTGATCTCACCAGAAGGGGAGGGCATGTAGTCTGGCAGATAAGAAGTAACCATTTTGCAAATGGGTGATTGACCCCTCCCTCACTATGGTTTAACACTTTTATTACATCTACCTTTGAATATAGTCTTATAACAAGACTCTAATTTAACAGCTTTTTATCTCTGGCCAGGGGATGAAATACAATACCTATCAGGATGGAGTGAAGGACATTGCAGGAGCAGCAAAACTGCAAAAGAAAATCAACAAACCATAATCCAGAACTTCGGAGACTCTATACCAACCACCTAGAACTAGGCCAGCCTAATCTCTCCCCATCCTGAAGCTCAGGGAAATTCGAGGAAGAGGGGGCGGTAAGATTGTAAGAGCACAAGGATGGGAGGAGCAATGATATGCAAGATACTCCACACAAGTTAGGGCCGAAGCAATCATAATTGGACTTTACATGCCCTCCGCAATGTCCCACACACTATTAACCCCATAAAGTCTAGCATTGGCTAAAGGCACCAAGATCCTTGGAGGCAAGAAATTGACAGCCATAGTAGTGTGGGACCCTAACCCCTAATCCCTATCCAGCCAGGCCTCTACCAGCATTCGCACCGGCGGAATACTCGGGGCCAAGCAGCGGGGGGGGGGGGGGGGGGGGGGGGGGAACACTGGGCGCCAAGCAGAAATTCAAAAACGGCTGACCGCCACTCCTGCCCTTAGCCCCCTATCTTGCCCAACCAGGCGAATATGTGATGACCTGACACCCACCCAGGGACATCTGGCAGTTTTGACATCTGGGTGTGAAGCAACGACCGCATATCTACTGGAACATCTGGCCACCAACTCTTTTTGTCCCATAACTTCCTTGTGTGATGTGTATGCATAGAGTTCAAGTAAAGTTTGCTGTGTTTACTGTACCTATAAAAACCCAACCCTGACTCAGTTGGGGCCGCTCCTTTCTTGCTTGCAAGAGGGACGGTTCTGGCGCGCCGGAATAAACTTGCCTTTTGCTTGTTGCAGCAGCCTCCGGGTCCTCGTGTCTCTTTTGGGGATGGGGCCTGTCTAGGAAAGGAACTCCAGTTCCAACAGTAGTGCTCCTATGCTTAAGGGGAACACAGGAAAGGGTTCAGGGAAATGCCACTGGGTCCTTGTACGTCATCAGAGAGGAGGGCCCAGAGGAGAGTCTGGCATGCACATTAAAGGATTCTCAGGGGATTGGGAAGGAGGTGTCGGGGCCCAGGAACGAGCACGGACCCAAACCTACAAAAGTGGGAATCTGGAGTGGGACCGGTAGGAATTAAAAGTTTCAGGCTTGGGGGCTGGAGAGGTGGCTCAGGGGTTAAGCCTCCGCCTTGCAGGCGGAAGGTCCTGAGTTCGGTTCCCAGATCCCACCTATAGACGCCAGGCGGAAGCGGGGGCGGCCTGCGCTTCTGGTCCTGGTAGGGCGGAGCCTGTGAATCCCGGGGCAGAAGGAGGTGGAGGCGTCCATGGTGGTTCGGGAATTCGTCCGTGGTTCTACACACACACAGACACACACGCGCGTGCACATACACATGCACATGCGCACAGTTGAATAAATAATAATAATAAAAAAAATTTTTTAAAAAGTTTCAGGCTTGGGTCAGAGGGGGTCTTGGATGTCCACCATCATCCAAGCCAACTTTATTGTAAAAGTGCAGGGTTTTTATAATCAAGAAGCAGGACCAAATTCTTTATAGGACTATGTAAAATGCATACATTTTGGTTAACAAAAAGAAGACAGGAGTGACACCCAATTGCCTTGGGGCAGACATATTGCTAGGTATGCTAAATATGCATGCCACCTTGTTGCTAGAAGGGAATGGATAATGGTCCCTGCATTAACATCTCTTTTGATGGGCAGGAAAGAACTGATAGGGAGGGAGAACTGCCCAGCCAGTTTCTTAGAGAAACAAAAGCTTTCCAAAGGACCTGGTAGTTTTCTCAACTTCCAAGGAGGGAGCTCAACCTATCATTGTCTTGCAGACAAGAGGCAAACTCCACCATCCAAGGGAGGAGTCACTCAATGGCATGTTCAGTTGCTAATGTATCATCCTAGTGCAGGCTTCTGGGCCTAGCAACCCCCACAGTTCCTCCTTGTTTTTATTATTAAAAAAAATAGACCTAGTTTCAATATTAAGGAAGCCAATATTACAAAAGGCAAACAAATCAATTCCCAAATAGCAACAAGTGTCAAGCCAGTCAGATCTTTTCTGGAGTTTTAAAATTACATGTTATTTAAATGAGTCTGAATTTTGTCCCAGATATAAATTTTATCTCAATACCAATATTGACTTATTTACGTTTAGGAGAAACTCAATTAACAATAAAACAATAGATACATTTGATGGGATAAATGCAAGCAAAAGTCAACAGACAATTTTACATTTAAAAAAATTTTTTTATTATTAATTCAATTGTGTGTGTGCATATGTATGTGTGCGCGCATGCATGTGTGTGTCTGTGTGTGTGTAGAACCACGGACGAACTCGGGAACCACCACAGATGCCTCCACCTCCTTCTGCCCCGGGATTCACAGGTTCCGCCCTACCAGGACCAGAAGCGCAGACCGCCCCCGCTTCCGCCTGGCATCTATACGTGGGATCTGGGATCTGAACTCAGGACCTTCCGCCTGCAAGGCAGAGGCTTAACCCCTGAGCCACCTCTCCAGCCCCAATTTTACATTTTTAGGAACCAAAAGTAAAACATGGTGAGTACATAATAATGACTTTTAAATAGACAATAAAGTCCTTTTGCATATGGTGAGTAAACTTCCAAGTCCAGTTTGTGAAAGACTCACACAGTCAGTCCAAACAGGGGTCAAGAATCCATCATAGAAGTAAATATTTTGTGTCCAGGCATTGATCATCTAAGAAAGTCTGATACTTAAGTCTAGAATGTTGAAGAATAGAGCAGCGCGAGAATAGCCAAGAGATGTCTGGGGGTCACTGGTTGTTGAGACTCTTGGACTAGTCTGGCTCCTTCACGCATCAGAGCATCTATTTGGCTCCAGGTCAGGATCTGGCTCCTCAAGTTGTTCTGTATTGATGCCAGCTCCTTTATTCCTGTAGGCTGAGAGCTGTGATCTTGTCAGGGAAGCTCTCCATGATTTTTCTATCGGGCAGACCAAATGCTTGGGAATCTACCTCTTGATGGCGAAACACAAAGATACCCGCGACTCCAGCGGAGCTTTGAGTCTGGTTAGAACAGGTGCATGTCATAGGTGTTCTTCCATTATAAAACCACTTTTAACTGTATTTCTTTTTTTAAATATAAAATGGAGGAAAGAATTAAATAAGGTGTATCTGAGGAAGTCCTTTCCTCCTCCTTAATTTATAAAATACCATTTAATCATGTCATTAGCACATTTAACAACAGTAATTATAATTAATAAAAAAAAATTTGTCCTATGATAGTATAGGTTACTATCTAGGAGAGGTTTTGAAAAATATAAGATCGATTTTCTCTAAAATCAATCTTAAACAGTCTGTTAGTAGGGGGTCTCAAACCTCTGTTGGAATCTCAACAACAGTTTGTTTAAGTATCAACAAGACTTTGGAGGCAAGTCCTGTACTACCAGGAGTGGTCCTGGTGACATTTGATATGTATGTTAGTCCTCTGAGGAATTACAGATAGAGGGACTTTAATGTTTTATTTTTTGTGTCATAATTATAGCATAACTCTTTTAGTAACTATAAACTTTACCTTTAAAAGAAATAAAGAATTGGGCTTTTTAGGCAATTGTATAGACAATAAACATTTATAAATGTATACTTTGAAATCTGAGATATTGTAGCTCTCAATTTACTTATTTACTTCAGCATCAGGTAACCACAAAATTTTGAAAGACCCTTGCCTTAAAAAGAAAATTCACAGAACGGTCCAGTCCAGGCCCACAGTGTAGATATTTGCTCATAGCTGATCAGGCATAGCTATAGTTAGCTATTGGTCATAGCTATTCAAGCGTAGCTACTGCTAGCCATTTTCTAAAACTATGCACCTTGCTACTTCCCTCCCTGCCCTGAAACTCCTGATGATGGGAAAAGGAGTTGTAACCCTTAGTGATGGGAAAACAGGCTGTAACCTCAAGATGACTAGCCCTAGGGAAAACAAGTCTTGCAAGAAAATTCTGTTAATAGCATAATTGCCATCTGCAGCAAACTTCCTGCGGTTAAGCAGATAGACTGCATCAATCACAGAGGCCTGGACTCTTGCTAACCAATGAGACTCCCCACCCAAAACCCCTTTATAAACCCCTTGCTTCAGTTGCTAGGGGCTGCTGCAGTCTCTCCTGCGTGAGAGGTTGCTGGAGCTGCCCAGCACGTTGTTAAATAAAACCTCATGCTATTGCAGCGAGAAAGGTCTTGGTATTTCTCTCGGTGGCCTCGTTCCTGACTGAAAGACTGGGGGACTTTCAATTTATCTTTAAAATACATGAATTTTTTTTTTTTATTCAATTGGGCGTGTGTGCATATGTATGTGTGTGCGCGGGTGTGTCTGTGTGTGTAAAATCACGGTCGAATTGGGGAACCACCATGGACGCCTCTACTTCCTCCGCCCCAGGATTCACAGGCTCTGCCCTACCAGGACCAGAAATGAGGGCCGCCCCCATTTCCGCCTGGTGTCTATAAGTGGGATCTGGGATCAGAACTCAGGACCAAAGGCAGAGGCTTAACCCCTGAGCCACCTCTCCAGCCCCACAATACATGAATCTTATAAACACAAAAACATTAAATCAAAGATAAACAACTTTAAATCTCATTTTGAAATGAAAATGTTAAATAATTTATAAAAATTTTAAGTGTAGTGAAAGACCCCCGTCTTTCAGTCAGGAACGAGGCCACCGAGAGAAAGACCAAGACCCTTCTCGCTGCAATAGCATGAGGTTTTATTTAACGACGCGCCGGGCGGCTCCAGCAACCTCTCACGCAGGAGAGACTAAAGCGGCCCCGAGCAGCTCGGGCAAGGGGTTTTTAAGGGGTCTTGGGGTGGGGGTGGGGTTGCTTAGCTGAGGAATTTTCTATGACCTTTACAGTCATTGGTCGGCAAGAGCTCGGGTGGAGTTGGCTCTTGGTGATCGTTCCAGTCCACCTGCTTAACCGCAGGCTGTTCATTCTGGGTGACCTTCATTGATGGAATTCCCTTTTGTGCAAACTTGCTTTTCCAGAACTGAAGGGCTGGAGGTCTTAAGGGGTGGGGAAATACCTGTAAAAAGCTCAAGGCTGTACATAGTCTTAAGCAATGACTAACAATGGATGCTTGGATGGCTATAAACAATGGATGCCTGAATGACTACAAGCAAGGGCTATACTGTGGGCCTGAACCAGCCTGCTTTGTGAATTTTAGGGCGAGGGTCTCAGGGTCCAACAGTAGTACTTTAATATCTGTATAGTTATAACACAAATTAGTAAATGTTTTTTTAAATTTTGTAGAGACCAGGACATTATCAAATATGGAATAAACGAGTAGCACAATGTCACAGGAAAATACCTGTGTATTTGTTTAGATAAGCAACTTTTAAAAAATAAAATCTCAGCAGTTATCAATACTGAACAGAACCTTTACTAAATCCATGAGCTATATTGTTGTTGTAGAGCCTTTATAAGTTTATTAATTTGTTTTTAACCTTTTAACTTTCGTTGTAAGAAAGTCTCTAATATCTATCGCTTCTCGGCCTTTTGGCTAAGATCAAGTGTAGAAAGTCTCTAATATCTATAGGTTACCTTTAAAAACTTTTTTTTTAAGTTTTGAAGTATCTCAAAAACTTATTAACCAGTATTATAATTTTGTTATAGGAAACAGCCTCATGCCAACTGTTACAGGACTCATGAAAAGCAGGCAACTAGAAAGAACCCCTGGAATCCATGAGAAACAGGCATGGAACTAGAAATGGCACTAGAGTGCCACCTGGGACTAAGCCAAAGATTGTTACCAAGGAAAGCCTTGGACATTGACTTTTTTCTCATAGGTTAACTCCCATTGGGCCTATTCAGTTGTTCTGAGGCCCAAATGGGGCTAGAGGAGAACTCATCTCCATAATCTCTTCATAGGGAAATTGACCTTATCTCTGGGAGGACTGGAGTCAGTTCCTCCTCAGGGGTGTTCCTTTAGGGTGATTCTAGCCTCTAGCTGTGGGGGATGGCTTTAAGGAATCCAAAGACCTTCAAAGACCTTGAGACCCATCCCAGCATAGCTGTTCTAGACCTGCCTATTGTACCCCTTAACTTTCTGAGGACCCAGACTGCTCAAGGGAAGACGGGCAACTATTGCTCTGGCTACTTCCTGCTGGACATAGATGACTTTATTACCTCAAGGTCCATTTAAAAGAGACAAAATACAGATAAATTGAGCCTCTAAGATCTATACAAGAGATGAACCATTATAACTGAGGAGGCATAATGGATAAACCAAATAAGCTTAGCAGTCTTACTGTGGGTACACGCAAGAGTTAGCAAAGAACATGTGCTTGCAAGGTATAAAAGCCAAGAGCTGTAAATAATCTATATATTGGAGACTTTTCTCCTCTGGCTATTGTAAATCTCCAAGATCTCATTTTAAAACTCGTCCAAAACCAGGTGAACCATCTGATTCTTTGTACAGAACAATCTGAATTAGTCCTCCTTAGGACCACTCCTTAGACTTAAGTAAAAAGCCAGCATTTTGACTGAAGTGCAGGCTTGAATTCTTGTTCCACCTTAGCAGGCATACACATGGAAGCATGTAATTAGAAAGCTGATTTGTCCCCCAAAAAGGGAGCTTATACATACCAGGAGAAGGAATAAATTCCAATGAATCTTTTAGATGAAATAATATTTTCCTGGCTGCTAGATTTGATGGGATAAAATTCTATAAAAGAAGTCAGAGGGGTGAGCAAGTTCAATCAAGCAATATCATAGTGACGGTCATTTTGGGAACACATAGAAAAGCCTTTAGGAACACAATGACATTTTCATTTGTAGTCCTATTAAAAGTCAAAACCAAGCGATAAAATAGTTCATGAAAGAAAACTTACAATTTTTCAGAAAAACAATTGTCCAGCAGTTTAGTGCAATTATAAAAACCATTATTGAAAGCAGATTAAACCTTAAAATTTAGTGCCAAAAACAAAATATTATTTAAGAAACCTCATCTTATCAACATATGAATTAGTTGCCTGATTTTTATTTCTCCAAAAATCAATCAGTTAACATTTCCAGAAGTGTCATTTGCATTTTCAAAGTCCAATAGTTTTTGCTTTCCTAGTTGAGATCCTCCTGCCCATAGCCACAGAAGTGGAGGTTTTTTAGTTTTTCTGGAGCAGCAGCTGTTTCAAGGATCTCAGATTTTTTTTCTTTTATCATAACTTAAGGATTATATCGGGAGGAACATTTTCTTGTCCTCTTAATTTTCTCTGATCTATATGAACCCAAATTCTAGGATTTAATCTCCCTTCAGTAAAAGAGGCCTGTAATTCCGTAACAAGATTTAAAACCTTAGTAATTGTTTTTTGTCTATCTTTATCTTTTCTGCTTTTAACATTTGTTCCAAAACATCAACAAACTATTTCTCTCCTTTATATAAGTCTGTCCCATTTTACTTAACTTTCTTTAACCTCTGATTGATGCTTCGGTCTAAACAACTCTCTAAACAACTCTCTTACATATGCTGGCTAAGTTGTCCGAAGTTCCTTACCTTTAATACTGAGTTAACTGGGCTGGAGAGGTGGCTCAGGGGTTAACCCTCAGCCTTGCAGGCGGAAGGTCCTGAGTTCAGATCCCAGATTCCACGTATAGATGCCAGGCGGAAGGGGGGGGGCGGCGGCCTGCGCTTCTGGTCCTGGTAGGGCGGAGCCTGTGAATCCCGAGGCAGAAGGAGGTGGAGCTGTCCATGGTGGTTTGCGAATTTGTCTGTGGTTCTACACATACACACACACACACACACACACACACACACACAGACACACACACGCGCGCACACATGCATATGCACACAGTTGAATAAATAATAATAATAAAAAAAAATACTGAGTTAACTCCCCCGTACTTCAGCCCCAGGAAAGAACTGATAGGGAGGGAGAGCAACCCACCAGTTTCTTAGAGAAACAAAAGCTTTCCAAAGGATCTGGGAGTTTTCTCAACTTCCAAGGAGGGAGCTCGACCTATCATTGTCTTGTAGACAAGAGGCAAACTCAACCACCCAAGGGAGGAATCACTCAATGGCCTGTTCAGTTGCTAATGTATCATCCAGAGTGCAGGCTTCTGGGCCTAGCAACCCCCACAAGGAGGCAGTGGGGAATGGGGAGGGAGGGGTGAGGGGAAGGGGAGCAGGGGGTTGTGGGGAAGAGGAGGGAGGAAGGGAACCGTTGTACCTATTAAGTTTGTATGAGCGGAAATAATAAAAAGTTAAAAAAAAAAAAGATTGGGCTGGTGAAATCCCTCAGTGAGGGACCTGACTGCCGGCAAACCTTGGAGACCCAAGTTCGATCCCTGGAAGCCCTCATGGCAGAAGGAGGGAGCTGGCTTCTGAAGGTGGTCCTCTGCCCTCCACCCATGGTCCAGAGCATGCCTGTGTGCGTCTCTCTCTCTGTCTCTCTCTCTCTCTGTCTCTCTCACACATACACACACACAAATGAATAAATTATTTAAAAGCTGGCACAGAGTCCAGAAGATACTGCCCTCTTCCGCCTACTCCAGGAGCCCCCCAACACCAGCAGGGTCAACCCTAGTTGTACACCCTGAGATCTGCTGCAGTCCCCCAGAAGGATTCCACCCCTAGATCAATGCCCGAGATCCTCTAGGGAAAAGGAGTCACCTTGGCGGATCCGAGAGATCCTGAGATGGCTCCACCAGCCCTCCTGACTCCCCCCAATCTCCATTCCCCATGATCTACCCACTGCCCCTACCCCATGGCCCCTGGGACGTTGGCCAGAAAACATCTGGAATGTTCTACTTGCTCCTAGCTCCCAGACCTGGCCCCACAGGGATGAAGAAATGGGGTCTCTTTTCCACCAGCGGGCGCCAAGACTGCAGGTGAGTTTGGCAGCAGCCGCACCCATCCCCCCCAGGAGCAGGAGCCTCACCCAGACTGGCAGAGCCTCTGCAGACCTTGGCCTCTGCCCCTCAACAGCCATCCTCATCACCCTGGAGGCATGGGGGAGGTGGAGGTAGTTGTGAATGAGATTAATTTGTCGATTGGCACCTCTGTGAAGAGTTAAGAGTTGAGTGCATCCCTGAGCAAGCCTGCAGGAGATAGTGTGTAGTGCATGGCAGGCCCAGGCAAGGAGGGGGCGATGTGGTCCCTGGGCAAGTGGGCAGATGGACAGAGCAGGATAAGGAAGTTGGCATCCTTTGATTTATCCTGTCAGATATGCAGGTCCTGGAAGCTTTCGTGCCCAGCTGGATTAAGAAGCGGGGGCGGCCTGCGTTTCCAGTCCTGGTAGGGCGGAGCCTGTGAATCCCCGGGGAGAGTAAACAAGGAGGAGGTGGAGGTGGTCCATGGTGGTTCCCGAATTCGCCCATGGTTCTACACACACACATACAGACACACACATACATATATACACACATGCACACACGAGCGCACACACACACACACATACACGCACAATTGAATAAATAATACATTTTTAAAAAAAGAAAGAAACACAACCGTCTTGAGTCCTGATCAGTCACTCTGGGATTGATGGAGATGCTGTGGAACCCAGGCCAGGCAGGCAGAAGAGGAAGAGGAGGAGGAGGGCGCTTGGCAGGAAGGACCAGGGTGTGGCCTGGCCTTTCCCCTCTCTGATCTGTGGGTCCCGCAACAGCAGTAAAACAGGAGCACGCAGATGGGCAATGTGTTCTTCCAACACGTCCCCGTAGTGTGGGGGGAAGTTTTTGCATGGACCTGGAGGTGGTCTTAGATGGCCTTACAACACAGGCAGAAATTATGACAAATAGCCTTGTGGTCAACATTCCTCAAGGTCGGTTTTTCAGGGTCTAAGTGCGTGTGGTGAGACCAGACACCAGAAAAATACCCCCACCCTCAGGGCTCTGGGAAATGCTCCCCCTTTCAAGGTCTCAGGGGGGTGAAGTATCTTGCAGCTATGCCAGATACCACCGCTTGCAACCAATTAATTTAAAGTGTTTTAGCCAATTATTTCATAACATTACATAGCTTCCCTACAAAAAAGTATAAAAGCTTCTTGAGCTCGGGGTCGTCTCTCCCCCTCATGAGTAGAGCAACCCCAGCTCACTGGAATAAAATCCTCTTGCTTTTGCATCAAACCCGTGTCTGTAAGTATTCTGTGGGGATCCGCTTCCTGGCGTAGGGCCTTTGGGTCTTACAGTGGCTGTTGGCAGCAGTGCCAGGAAAATCCAGGGAAGTGAGTGGAGGCTGACGCTCCAGGCCCGCAAGTTGGCTGTGGGGGTAGGAGGGGTGAGGCCCGAGGCCACCCCAGGCACGAGGTCCCTGAGCAGCGCTCCCCCTGTTCCGCCCCCCAGTTTGTGCCTGTCCATAAAACACTATGAAGGGAATAACAACAGAAGCATGCACTCCTGGGCTGACCACAAACATCTCTCAGCCAAAGAGGAAAATGTCACATTCTGGGCTGGGGGGTTGAGGGGTTGGAGCTGCCTGAGGGAAGGACTCATGGACACCCCAAAAATAGAGGGGCTGGGGCAGAGATGAAGAGAAGGGAAAGAGAAAGCAGTGATGGAGACAGACATATACAGTGACACAGAGAGATGAGAGAGACAGAGATGCACAGAGACACAGAGCCTGATGTGGGGTGACAGCAGGGCCTGAGCTCCTCTCCCCCCCTCCCCCGCCCGTCCTTTCTTAGTGTCAAGAATCGGTCCTCAGCATCTGGCTCTCTGGAGGCCCACAGCCTGCCTGTCACCGAGGTGAGTCTTGAGCATGGCTTGATATAAGAGGAACAGAGACACCAAGACCTTCTGGAGAAGTTACACAGCACGCCGAGTCCCACCCAGGATCTGTGTGTGTGTGTGTGTGTGTGTGTGTGTGTGTGTGTGTGTGTGTCTATCTGTCTGTCTCTATATGTGTCTATGTGTGTGGCTCTCTGTATGTATATGTCTCTGTGTGTGTGTGTGTGTCTGTATGTGTGTCTGTCTGTGTGTATGTCTGTCTGTGAGTCTGTGTGTATGTATCTCTGTGTGTGTCTGTTTGTATGTGTGTCCATCTGTCTGTCTGAGTGTCTGTGTGTGTGTCTGTCTGCGTGTCTGTGTCTCTGTGTGTCTGAGTCCGCATCCAAGCAGCTCCGAACCCACAGCTCTAGTCTCTTCTTTCTTTCATGGATTCATTCAGTTAGTCTCGTTACACTTTCGGGGCCTGCGACAGGGCTCAGTGGGTATAGAGGCCTGTGACCAAACCTGGTGACCTGAGTTGGATCCTCAGATGCCCAGGTGCTGGAAGGAGAGAACTGACTTCTGAGAGTTCTCCTCTTATCACCACCCGGTGCCATGGCATGCATGCATGTTCTCCTGCTCTCAAATAAATGTTTTTCTTTAAAATTTTTTTATTATTATTTATTCAATTGTGAATGTGTGTGTGTATGTGTGTGTAGAACCATGGGCGAATTCGGGAACCACCATGGACCACTTCCACCTCCTCCTTGTTTACTCTGCTAGGGGATTCACAGGCTCCGCCCTACCAAGACCAGAAACGCAGGCTGCCGGCTTCCACCCGGTGTCTATACTTGGGGTCTAGGATCCGAACTCAGGACCTTCCGCCTGCGAGGCAGAGGCTTAACTCCTGAGCCACTTCTCCAGTCCCTCAAATAAATGTTTTTAAAAATGACTTATGTATTCTTAGAGAGAGAGACAAGGAGGGAGGGAGAGAGAGAGCACTTGTAGCCGGCTATGCTCTTAGGCTCCTCATGTGACTACCTCGGGGTGCAGATACAATAGGTGGGTGCCGCCTGGCTGTGCAATGGGTGCTGGACACGCTGCCGTTGCCTGGGCGCTGTGACCCCTGGTGATCACATCCAGTTAGGGTCTGAGTCCAGTATGGACACAGGGCCCCCGGTAGGTGACGCTGTGGAGATCGTCGTGGTCGCTGGAGACTGGGGGCTGGGGGGGCACCTGACCCGCTCCTTGCTGTCTGCTGTCTCCATTCATGAGAAAAGGGTCCCATTCTCTACGGGCTGAGTTTCCCCCTGAGATAATCCCCCACAACTTACTCAGGGCTGCATGAAGAAAGCAATTCTTCTTGGGGGTGCCTAAAGATTCAGCCCTCGATGCCCCCAACCTGCCAACACCCAGGACTGACCATCGCACGCACGCACACGAGCACTCGCTGCTTCTGGAGGGGGCCTAGCAAGTATTTAGGGCTGTAGTCCACTCGCCAGCCAGTGGCCCAGTGCGGGACATGGCACCATGTTAGGGGGCTTGGGCGTGGCTGCTGCTTGGCACAGCCTGTGCTGCGCTGCCTCCTCCTCTGTTACGGTGGCTGCTGCCTCGCTCATGCCCCCTGCAGTGCCAACTCAGCCACGAAAGGCTGAGCCTTCGGGCATATCTCTAGAGCGTTGCTTATTTAACATGAGAACTAATCTAGTCTGTTGGAGCGTGTGCGATAGATGGGGAAGGGGGGAGAAAACCCAGTCCATGGTGGGCGAGACCCTTCCTTGGGTGGGTGAGTAAGTTGGAGGGATGTGGGTCAGTACTTTAGCAGATCGGCAAGGGGCTAGGGAGATGCTAAATGTGTCTGCCACACAAGACCTAAGTTCAGATTCTTCAGCGTCCTGTCACGCAAGTCCTGAGAGGGGGGGCAGAGCCTGGGAATCCCTAGGGTGCCATTTTGAGCACCCGGGTGAACACGGGCGGTTCCCAAAGTCGCCCGCACACACCTTACATATATGCTCATGAAAATGGGGGGGGAGCGCCCCTCCGTACTCACGTGAAACTCCACATCTCTCCTGTCTACAGCTCTGTCCACATACCTGCTCCCCATACATCCTGTCTCCCGGTTTCCAACTTCAGCTCCTTCCAAGGTCCAGATCCCACGGCCAGAGCCTCGGTCAGCGACTCTGGAGGGGATTCCAAACCCTGGCTCCCGGCATGGGCCGAGCAAGCGGCCAGGTGCAGGGCGTGGGCAGGGCCGCCGGAGACCCTACTTCATCGCGGGCTTCGCTCCGCTGCGGTTTCGCAGCTACGGGCTGTCCAGCTACGGGCTCTCCAGGGACAGCCCGTGGCTTCAGAAACCTCTGGCAAGCCCGCGCGCCCCGAACTCCTCTTGGGCGGAATCCCACGGTGAGAGACTCCGGGGACCGTCCTTGCTGGGGACAGACGAGCCGGGAGCCAGTGCACGGGGGTCCCCGCGGTGGGGGAGGTGACTGTGTGCAAACTTGGGACCTGAGTTCAACCCCCTCATGCCACATAGTGTGGACTTCTGCAAAGTCGTCCTCTCCCCTCCACGCATGTGCCGAACATTGATTCATGCATGTCATTCATTTTTTCTTTGCATTCTTTCAAATAAATATTGAAAAAAAATATAGCGTAGTGTGTACACTCGAGCTTCGTGGGGCACGTGGGTGCCAGGGAAAGCTGTGCAGGGGTGGCGGGGCTCTCTTTGGTGGTCTTAATGAGCTGCTTCTGTTCCACCAGCTTCAGGAGTGCACTTCCTGAGCCATGTCCGCGGCTCAGAGCTGTCTTGCTTTCCCGGCAGTTACCTTTGAACCTGTGTCTTTGCGCCTCAGACTAAGTAACAGGTTCGCGCGCACATAACACGCGCGGCGCCCCTCGGCCGCATCTCACAGGTGGTGGAAATGAAGGCACGCGCGCCTCAGCGCAAAGCCAGAGGCGGTGGGCAGGGCCATTGAGGACGTGCTGGGCCAGGCGCGCAACGCAATAGGCGGAGCCAGCGGTGGTGGGCGGAGTTGGGTGCGCGTCACGGCCGCCAAGACAGTTGGGGCCCAGTCAACTCGCATTTGCGCACAGCGCGTCCTCCCTCCTCCCGCCGGGGTGCGGTTGCCGGGCTCGCGCACGCGCACCGCGGCGGCGCGGCGGTTCCTGGCGGCGCTACGGGCGGGCGTCGGGCGTCCGAGGCATCGGAGGCCTGAGGCGTCGGGAATCCAGGAAATCGGGGGAGTCCAGGGCAGGCGTCGGGGGTCCGGGCGGGCGGGGCTGGAGCGCGGCGGACGGCGGCGGAAGCGGATCCCGGGCGCTCGAGGCGGCGGACGGCGGTTCCGGCGCGCGCGGCCTAGGCCTCGGCTGCAGCCTCGGGCTCGAGTGCCGCACGGCGTCGGCGGGTGGAGAGGCGCGGCCGGCCTCGGCGGTCGCCATGAGCGTGGAGGCGTACGGGCCCAGCTCTCAGACGCTCACCTTCCTGGACACCGAGGAGGCTGAGCTGCTCGGCGCCGACACACAGGGCTCCGAGTTCGAGTTTACCGACTTCACTCTTCCCAGCCAGACGCAGACGCCCCCCGGCGGCGCGGGAGGCCCGGGCGGAGCGGGCGCGGGCGGAGCGGCGGGGCAGCTCGACGAGCAGGTAAGCGCATGGCGACCGGAAGCTCGCCGCGGGGCTCTGCGCCCTTTCCGGGCATACTCTCTTTCCCGGGGGTCCCTGCTCTCTTCCCCGGGGGTCCCTGTTCTCTTCCCCGGGGGTCGCTGCCTCCTTCCCCGGGGGCCCTTGCTCCTTTCTCAGGGTCCCTCCCTCCCTCCCTGGGGTCTCTCCTCCTTTAACGGGGGTCCCTGGTCCCTCCCTGGGGTCAGTGCCTCAATCTCCAGTTTCTCTGGCCTGACTCGAGTCCCTTCGACCTGGCCCGTCCCTGCCTCTCTCCCCAGCTACTCTGACCTGCCCCCAGGCCCTTGTCACCTGCTCCAGGTCCCTGTACCCGACTTGAGCCCTGTTCTTTTTACCTGTCTGATCTCCTGCAACCTGAGCCCGGATCCCTGCCTCTGGAGTCCCCGTGGCCCACCTGGGAAGTCTGCTTCCTTCTTACGTTTCTTCTTACCCGCCATCTGCCTCCTGCCCTGCTCTTTGCGGCTAACCCCAGATCCTGCCCCTGCTCCTGGTACCCACCAGTGCCTGTCTCTGATCTCCCCTCCCGTGGGGTGACCTGGCCTGGTCTGTGTGTGGCCTGCGGTGACTTGTCCAGTCTCTTCCCTCTGGGTCCTTCCAGGTGCCCTGACTGGCGGGAGGGTGAATCCTACCCTCTGTTCCAGCTGCCTGTTTCTGGTGTGTTTGTGTCCCCGGCCCCTGCCAGGCACTTGGCCTCAAGTTTCCTGGGATCCCCAGAGCAGGGCCCCAGGCTGTGCCCACCCCTGACGGCAGCCCCTTGCTGACTATTTGCCAAGGAGGCTCAGGTTTGTTTCTCCTCCTCCGCTGCCTGATGCTGCAAATGATGGTTACGTAAGCCGATGCCTGGCAAAGTTGGGCTTGAGTTTGGGCCCAGGGCCGGGAAGCTGTTGTTTCGAATGGGGGGGGGTGCAGAGTGCCTCTTGCCTGGCTGTTCTTGTCCCCCTATTCCTGTCTGAGTGGGGGCCTTGGGAACTGGTGATGGTGTTGCTGCCCAGTAGGGGGTGTCTGAGCAGCGCCAGCACTTTGGCTTAGTGAATCTCCTGCAAAGCCCCCCCAGAGGGAGAGGCCCTGGGCCGGCTGACCACTCACTTGGGCTTTCAGTCTTTGAGTTGACTCCTAGCTGGACCAGGGCTGGATTCTGTTTACGAGAGAGGGCCTGAGCACAGGGGATCAGGCACCTGAAGGGGTGTCTGGGCTAAGGGGACCGTAGCTGATGGCAGGCTGTGGCCCCCTGCTCAGCACTGGGAGTCTCTTGGCCTGAGTGAATGAACTGTTACAGTTAGAGTCATCTTGTCACTCATAGGTATGCCTGGGGACTCAGGCAGAACCAGGGCTGGGCAAGCTGCACTGCTTAGCAGCTGCCCTTCGGCCAGGTGGCGGCCTCTGCCATTCCTGTCCTGTCCAGCAGGATTCCCCTGCTCCCTCCCCAGTGGCTGTGGGACCACCTGGCCCAAACCTTGAGGTCACAGGCGTGACCCCACAAGCCCCAGGACTGTGGTGCCCCCTCTGTGCCATGGGGGGCGGCTGCAGACAGATGTGGCAGTTACATGAAGGTGCAGGAAGCTGCCGGCTGGGGATTCAAGGCCCCTGCGCTCTGGAGGAGTGCTGCTGGCAGCAGGAGGAGGGCAGGTGATGTCCTGCAGGGAGCTACTGCCGGTGCACTACTGCCGGTACACGAGGAGTGTCCTGTGGCTCTGGGGTCTCAATGCAAGGCTGGATGTGCAGCTACTCTGAGCTCCGCTATTTAGGCCCTGGCTTTTACATCAGCCCTGTTGGGGTGTCCTGGGGGGAACCTTGGGAGCAGGATGCCTGCTCTGGAGATGCATGTCTCGGCGATGGGGGTTGCCTTGTCTTGCTGCGGCTTTGGCTTCGGGGGCTTTGGCTGTGGGGTGCAGTTTCCTGCAAGTTGAAGGGGCTGCTGAGTGGCAGCCATCAGGGTTTGCCACCCTGGGTAGGGTTTGAGTTCAGTAGTGACCATCCTCGGGATGCTGGGCCCAGCACACGTGACAGCAGGTTCACCCCAGGGACGCCACCCTGGGCCTGTGGGATGGGGAGACACCCTCATGAGGTGAGGCCACCCTGTGTCCCAGCATGTGGGGGCACCATCCTCAGTGTGGCTTCCTGCAGTGTGCAGCTAGAGTCACATCAGCTGCGTGAGGACGTGACTCTGTCTGGACCCTTCTTTCCCACCTGTATCTTGGGGTGTGGGGAGTATTCCTCTCTCGTGTGTGTCTATTGTCGGGGATAGCCAGGCCAGCCAGTGTCTGAGACCCCGTGCTGCACTTGGAATGGGCATGTGGCACTGGAAGTGGTGTCCACCATCTGTGTCTGTGCAGGCCAACCATGAAGGGGGCCTACATCCTCCACACTCCACAGCATGACAAGCAGTGCTGACCCCCCAGACCTGCTGCCAAGGCCTTCAAGGGAGGTGAGGGGTGGCTGCTGCGTGCACCCAGCTCACCCTGTACTGGGGGCCAGGTGGGACCTCAGTGGTGCGTGGGCACTGGCCAGACTCGCTTCCATAGCCCTGGTTCTGGGAAATGGAAATGGAAGTTGTTTTGGGTCACCCAGCCCATGCTAGCCTTCTGGAACCTTCTGTGTGCCATGCTGAGTGCTGTGGGCCGTGTCTTGTGATGCGTGGGGGCCTCTTTGTCCTCAGAGGCTATGGACATGCTGGTCCTCCTGACTGGGCTTGGGGCTGAGCAGTGTTCGAAGGCAGATGGCTCCCCAGAGCTGGAGTCTTGACCTGGGGGCTCTGTGACTTCCTGTTCCACTCTTGTACCATCCTGTGCTCTGAGGTTCTGGGTGCTTTGGGGGCTGCAAGGAAGGCACCTGGAGGTGACTCCTTCTGTGCAGGGTGGGTGGTGCCCTGGTCTCCCTCTGGGGGCTGTACTACCTGGTTTTGTCTAGGTGGAGGGGGTCTCCCTGATGGAGCTCGCGGTTCCCCCA
This sequence comes from Typhlomys cinereus, assembly GCA_023101885.1. Lineage (NCBI taxonomy): Eukaryota > Metazoa > Chordata > Mammalia > Rodentia > Platacanthomyidae > Typhlomys > Typhlomys cinereus. Next base: position 352,588 of record JALPQD010000504.1, read on the forward strand.
GGTTGGGCCTGAAGGCGTTCTGCAGAATGGAGCAGTGGATGACAGTGTGGCCAAAACCAGCCAGCTGCTGGCCGAGCTGAACTTTGAGGAGGACGAGGAAGACACATACTACACGAAGGATCTGCCCAGCCACGCATGTAGCTACTGCGGCATCCATGATCCCGCCTGTGTGGTCTACTGCAACACCAGCAAGAAGTGGTTCTGCAATGGCCGCGGCAACACTTCAGGCAGGTGGGACAGGTCTGCTGGGAAAGACCCAGGTGGGATGGGGTCCCAATGGACAGGCCCTGATGGGGTACCGGCCTGCCTTGTCCTGTAGAGCTCTCATTTTTGTTCCTTTTGTGTTAGGGTCACGCTGCAAGGTGGGTAGCCGTTCAAGGCCAGGGTGGCGCAGGGGTGGGGGGAAGAGTCGCACTGAGTACCGTATCCTTCCTCAGTCACATTGTCAACCACCTGGTGAGGGCCAAGTGCAAGGAGGTGACGCTGCACAAGGATGGGCCGCTGGGCGAGACGGTGCTCGAGTGCTACAATTGCGGCTGCCGCAACGTCTTCCTGCTGGGCTTCATCCCTGCCAAGGCTGACTCCGTGGTGGTCCTGCTGTGCAGGTGAGCGGCCGCCTGGGCGACAGGGGTTCTGCGCACGGCCCAGCCTCACGCCCACCGCCCCTCAGGCAGCCATGCGCCAGCCAAAGCAGCCTGAAGGACATCAACTGGGACAGCTCGCAGTGGCAGCCACTCATCCAGGACCGCTGCTTCCTGTCCTGGCTTGTGAAGATTCCCTTGGAGCAGGAGCAGCTGCGTGCGCGCCAGATCACAGCACAGCAGATCAACAAGCTGGAGGAGCTGTGGAAGGTGGGCCTCACCAGGGGGGAGTGGGGGGGAGTGGGGGGGGCTTCTGTGCCACTCTCAGCTGTGCTCCATTGTACCACTGGCTGAGTGCAGGCACGCGGTCTCCCTGCAGGAGAACCCCTTAGCCACGCTGGAGGACCTGGAGAAGCCGGGTGTGGATGAGGAGCCACAGCATGTGCTCCTGCGCTACGAGGATGCCTACCAGTACCAGAACATCTTCGGGCCGCTGGTCAAGCTGGAGGCCGACTACGACAAGAAGCTCAAGGAGTCGCAGGTGACTTGCCACAGGCCTGGGGTGCTGCATCCCATGGCAGCATTGGCATATCCCGGGGCTCCCCACCCCTGTGCGAGAAGCAGCCACCACAGCCGCCTCTGTCTCCTGCAAACCGTGTGCAGGGGGGAGAGGGGGTGGGGACAATGCCATCCCAGGTGTTGCCATTCCCCAATGTGGGTGCCACACCCCGATGGCCAAGCCCCGACTGCATGTGGAGTCTGATGGCACTGTCTCTTGTGTGTCCAGACTCAAGATAACATCACCGTCAGGTGGGACCTTGGTCTAAACAAGAAGCGAATCGCCTTCTTCACTTTGCCCAAGACTGACTCTGGTAATGAGGATTTAGTCATAATTTGGTTAAGAGGTGATTTTAAGTTTTAAAATACTTGTGACCATAGTAGCCTAACGTCCCTAGTCCTCCTTGCGCCCCCTACGTGAACCACGTGTGGGAAGCTGCAGCACTAAGTGCCCTACCTTCTGCAGACATGCGGCTCATGCAGGGCGATGAGATCTGTCTTCGGTACAAAGGGGACTTGGCGCCCCTGTGGAAGGGGATCGGCCATGTCATCAAGGTCCCCGACAGTATCCTTGGTACGTGTTAGGTAAAGGGCACAGAAAGCTGCTGGATCTGAGTGTGCGTGGGCGCGGTTGGTTGTGCCAAGGGGTCTGGTGGGACCCAGGGGTCAGGCCCTTGTGCAGGTGACTGGCTTTGGACAGAAACAGACTTAACTCAGCGGCCAGATTATGGTGATGAAATCGCCATTGAGCTTCGAAGCAGCGTGGGGGTCCCCGTGGAGGTGACCCACAACTTCCAGGTGGACTTTGTGTGGAAGTCCACCTCCTTCGACAGGTGCGTGCTGCTGCTGTGGGGTGTCGCTGTCTTCACAGCCCATCAGCACCATGGCTTCCCTCGGACAGTGGAACTCCTGACACATATCTCCATAGGATGCAGAGCGCACTGAAGACTTTCGCAGTGGATGAGACCTCTGTGTCCGGCTACATCTACCACAAGCTGCTGGGCCATGAGGTGGAGGACGTGGTCATCAAGTGCCAGCTGCCCAAGCGATTCACGGCCCACGGGCTCCCCGACCTCAACCACTCTCAGGTGCCCAGGGGCTTCCCCACCTCAACCTCACTCAGAGCCAGGACCCTTGTGGGGGCTACAGTGACCATGTGAACACGCCACCCTTGCAGGTATACGCTGTGAAAACAGTGCTGCAGAGGCCATTGAGCCTCATCCAGGGTCCTCCGGGCACCGGGAAAACCGTGACATCAGCCACTATTGTCTACCACCTGGCACGCCAGGGCAATGGGTAAGCCATGCACAGCTTTGTGGGCTTCGTGGGCAGGGCCCAGAGTCCTGGTGGGAGCGCACAGTGCAGGGTGCTGGTTCACAAGGTGAGGCTGCTGCACAGAAGCACAGGTGACACTTGGCCTCATGGAAACAACCCAGCCAAGCTGGGACCCTGGGCAGCAATGAGAACTTACCCATTTGGTTCCCACAGGCCGGTGCTAGTCTGCGCCCCAAGTAATATCGCCGTGGATCAGCTCACCGAGAAGATCCATCAGACAGGACTGAAGGTCGTGCGTCTGTGTGCCAAGAGCCGCGAGGCTATCGACTCCCCGGTGTCCTTTCTGGCCCTGCACAATCAGATCCGCAACATGGACAGGTAGCATGGTGGCTGGGGGCTCTGGCACGGCCTGTAAGCTGCAGCGGCTGACACACATGTGCTCCCACAGCATGCCTGAGTTGCAGAAGCTGCAGCAGCTGAAGGATGAGACCGGGGAGCTGTCGTCAGCTGATGAGAAGCGCTACCGGGCACTGAAGCGCACGGCAGAGAGGGAGCTGCTCATGGTGAGCCGATTCTGTTACATTTTCTCTTGTCACAGTCCCATATAGCCCAGGCTGGGCCTTCAGCCGCCAGCCCCCAGGCACCAGATGACATCTTTTAATGGGGGGGTCGAAGGGCAGTGTGCAGTGGGTTCTGTCCGTCCTGGTCCTCAAGGCTGAGGCAAGAGAATCTGCCATGTGGCCTGATTTGTGGACCAGGTACAGCCATCCTATCCTAGTTAGGGTTCCCCTCAGCCCGGTCGCGCTCCCTCCCTAGAACGCTGACGTCATCTGCTGCACATGTGTGGGTGCTGGTGACCCTCGGTTGGCCAAGATGCAGTTTCGCTCCATCCTCATCGACGAGAGCACCCAGGCCACAGAGCCTGAGTGCATGGTGCCCGTGGTCCTCGGAGCCAAGCAGGTGTGTTTGTCCACAGCTGCTCCAGGTAACCTGGAGGCAGTGGGGGTGGGGTGGTGAGGGTGGGGGGAACCATGGGCCTGTGCTGGGTCCGCCTGGCCAGGCATTGAAGATGCCCGTCCCACAGCTCATCCTTGTGGGCGACCACTGCCAGCTCGGGCCAGTGGTGATGTGCAAGAAGGCAGCCAAGGCCGGACTGTCGCAGTCACTATTCGAGCGCTTGGTGGTACTGGGCATCCGGCCCATCCGCCTGCAGGTGCAATACCGCATGCACCCCGCGCTCAGCGCCTTCCCGTCCAACATTTTCTACGAGGGTTCGCTGCAGAATGGTGTCACTGCAGGTACTGCTGGGCTGGGGCTGTGATGTTCGGAATCTACCAGGACTTTTCCCAGAACGTGGCTGGGGTTCCCTAGTCCTTGGGGGCCCGAGGGTTTTCTCCCTTCTCTTCTGCTGACATTGACCCACTGGGATGTCCCCAGCATGCGCCAAGTTCTCTTCAGAGGCTTCTGGACACTTCACTGGGAAGAGTGAAGCCCAGAGCCACTAGGGGAACACTTGCTCACTGACTTGGGGAGGGGGGAGGCTGCTGCACTGGATGGATGGCATGTGGGGTGCGTCATAGGAAGTGGGGTGCCCTTGGGACTCAGGGATGCATGAGTCATGTGGGTGCAGCTTGCCTCAGGGGCACTGAGCCTGGGCTGCCCCCACAGTGTGGCAGCCGCACTTCCCAACTTGACACTCCTACCACCCCTCCAGCTGACCGTGTCAAGAAGGGCTTTGACTTCCAGTGGCCGCAGCCCGACAAGCCCATGTTCTTCTATGTGACGCAGGGCCAGGAGGAGATCGCCAGCTCAGGCACCTCCTACCTCAACAGGTGAGCCTTGCGACCTGATGGAGTGCAGGGAGTCAGGAACAGTTGAGATCCCAAATCCAGAGTGCTTCCTAAGGGTGCTGGGCGCTGGGGGGACTCCTTCCTCCGAAGAGGTACGGCGGGAGGCTGAGCTGCCTCTCCGGTGCCCCCAACTGAGGCTGTTTCCAGGACGGAGGCCGCCAATGTGGAGAAGATCACCACGAAGCTGCTCAAGGCTGGTGCCAAGCCGGACCAAATCGGCATCATCACACCGTACGAGGGCCAGCGCTCCTATCTAGTGCAGTATATGCAGTTCAGCGGCTCCCTGCACACCAAGCTCTACCAGGTGCACACCGCAGGGAGCTTGTGGGCAGCCTGAGCATGGTGTGGGTGCCAGGACCCCAACTCCCAGATGTAACTGTGAGGGTACTCAGTGCCCCTGGAGGACTCAAGGGGTCTTGTGTGTGGCATGGAGCCAGCACTCAGGCAGAACCTAGATGGGCAGGACAACCCGCTGGCACCAGGAAGACCCTGAATGTCAGCAGAGGCTGATAGAAGATGGCAGATACCCAGCTATGCGCCCCTCACCCCCAAACATTGACTGGGGCTCTTCTGGCACATCGTTGGCTTGTGTGGCAGAGGCCCTGGGAGCCTGCGGCCAGCTGCCAGGCTTCTGTGTCGTCCTGATATGTGCTCTGCGCGGGGGCCACCCACGCGCTTTTCCCACAGGAGGTGGAGATTGCCAGTGTGGATGCCTTCCAGGGCCGTGAGAAGGACTTCATCATCCTCTCATGTGTACGCGCCAATGAGCACCAGGGGATCGGCTTCTTGAATGACCCCCGGCGTCTGAACGTGGCACTCACCAGAGCTAGGTAAGCCCTGTAGGATGCCAGGTCTGGGTGGGCTAAAGATGTGTCCCTCAGGGCTGTGGACACTGGGCCCAGGCTGTGTCCCCAAAGGCCTGAGCTCATCTGACTCTGTAGTCCCAGTGGTTTCTCAGGCAGGCGTGGGGTGCTTGCCTGGCAGGTACGGCGTGATCATTGTGGGGAACCCCAAGGCCCTGTCGAAGCAGCCCCTTTGGAACCACCTGCTGAGCTACTACAAGGAGCAGAAGGCACTGGTGGAGGGACCCCTCAATAATCTGCGTGAGAGCCTCATGCAGTTCAGCAAGCCTCGCAAGCTGGTCAACACCGTCAACCCAGTGAGTATAGGAGGCCCTGTGAGGAGGGCGGAGCGGGGGGGGGGCAGCTGCTGATTGACACATGCATGCCCCCCCCAGGGGGCCCGCTTCATGACCACCGCCATGTATGACGCGCGGGAGGCCATCATCCCAGGTTCCGTGTATGACCGCAGTAGCCAGGGTGAGTACCAGGAGCATGTGGTGTGGGCGCTGCTGGCAGCTGCGCAGGACTCACTCTGCAGTCTCAGGTAGTCTCCAGATCCCCTCATGTCTGGGGTGCTGCTGCCCAGGATGTTCCTGCCTGAAGCAGGCCAGCCCCTCTGCCCTGGTGGGATCCAGAAGGAGCCTCAGCAGATGTGTTCACCTGGCTGTGGCAGGCAGCTGGCCTGCTCTTAGGCGCGCGTGTCTTGCAGGCCGGCCCTCCAATGTGTACTTCCAGACCCATGACCAGATGGGCATGATCAGCGCTGGCCCCAGCCACATGGCTGCCATGAACATCCCAATCCCCTTCAACCTGGTCATGCCGCCCTTGCCCCCGCCTGGGTATTTCGGTCAGGCCAACGGGCCTACCACTGGTGAGCACCCCACCTTCGATTTGGGGACCCTGAGTCTCTGGCGCCACCTGGCTGACAGCCCCTGACGCTCTCTTTCAGGCCGGGGCAACCCAAAAAGCAAGAGTGGTCGTGGGGGGCGTCAGAAGAACCGTTTCGGGCTCCCAGGACCTAGCCAGGCACCGCTGCCCAACAGCCAGGCCAGCCAGGATGTAGCCTCACAGCCCTTCTCACAGGGCGTGCTGACGCAGGGCTATGTGTCCATGAGCCAGCCATCACAGATGAGCCAGCCGGGCCTGTCGCAGCCGGAGCTGTCTCAGGTGAGCCACAGGCCACAGCTGTGCCCTCCTGTGAGCCCCCCCCCCACTCACGCTTGCCCTGCCTCCCCCCAGGACAGCTACCTAGGCGATGAGTTTAAGTCGCAGATGGACGTGGCACTGTCGCAGGACTCCACCTACCAGGGGGAGCGTGCATACCAGCACGGCGGGGTCACCGGGCTGTCCCAGTACTAGAAGGCAAGTGCTCAGCAGGCTCCCTGTGAAGCCCTGAGGGGGCGGCTGACCCTTGACCCTGTGCCTGTCCCTGACCGCAGGTGGTGACAGAAGAGCTAAACTCCATGGCTTAGTCTTTCAGCAAATTATTCTGGGTAATAAAAAATAAAAATGGATACATGTTTTCCACTGCTAAAACTGAAGCACCACTGAGCAGCCAGAAGTGGAGAAAGAGAGGAGGAGGAGTGAGCAGCAGGGAGGACGGCGAGCACAGAGGAACGAGTGCCCTGCGCAGGATGCCAGAGGAGGAGCTGGAGCCCTTCCCGCTGGCAGCGCGTGTGCCTGCGGCCGCGGGCCCCACCAGTCTGCCGAGGGGGTCTCGCTTTTAGCAGGAAGGATGGGCCGCTGGCCCAGTGGGCTTCCGCGGTGGCCCCACGTTGCCAGGGTCGAGGGCTTTCATTTTCAAGAAAATGGGATGTTCCGGGTTTTACGTTTGTTTTTTTTTCTGTTTCTTTAAAGAAGTCCCGAGAACTATTCCCTCAGTTTGTCTCTAAGACCCCAGGTCCCAGTAGTTTCCAGAAAGGCATCAGCGCCAGGGGCCCCCGGAGCCCAAGGTCCGCGCCTGCTGCGCCCAGGATTTTCCTTGCACGCAGCCCCAGGAAATCTGGGCCGGACACGGGGCCCGCGGCCTCAGGTCACCCCTCTGCTGCGCCCCAGCTTTGCCCCGAGTTCCCCAAATCGAGGCACATCTGCGCCAAAGCGTCGGAACTTAATTTTTGGTCAAATTTGTTTTAAGCTTTTTGTCACCAATAAAATGTTAACAGACGCCCTATTTCTAGGGGAGGGGGGGAGTCGCTGCGTGGGCCTCAGCGACTGCCGCACCCACCCACCACCATGTTCTTGCAGTGCCACCGGACCACGTCGCTGTTGTCGAAGGAGAGCACTGAGATGGGCGACAGGCGTGTGGGCACACAGCAGACGGCGCCGGGGCTGAGCGCGTGCAGCACCGCGTGGTTGAGCACGGGCGGGTCCGGGCAATAGGTACATGCCCTGGCAGTAGTTGGCCAGGAAGTTGCACGGTGCCCCCCAGCTCGCGAAAGTTCACGGACAGCTGCCGCACGCAGCACGTGCGCCCATTGCCGCAGGCTGGGCCTGGGGCCGCAGCCGCGGGTTGCAGCGCTGCGGGTCCGGTGTCAGCAGCAGCAACGACGCCGCAGGCAGGCGGCGGGCGCCCCGCGTTGGTGGCCAGTGCGGGACCCAACAGCCGAGTTCCCAGGCCGGCCCCGCCACCTCCAGCTGCAGCTCCAGGCGGGCATGCATCGCCCGCTGGTTGGACTCCATGGCCGACAGGTCGAAGACCACGGTCCTTCCGGAGCAGCGAGGTCTTCCGGAGCAGCGAGATGCGCTGGATAGCTCCCCTGGGGCCAGGAGGGCGCACCTGGGGAAGGACACACGGGAGAGCCAGGCTACAGCAGGGGACAGCGAGACAGGTGCGGGGTGGGGCGCCGCAAAGTCCATAGCTTCGCAAGGGATGCTGGCGGGGTGTCAGAGGATGGGGGCCGGGTGTGTGGGGAGATGAGAGAGTCCCGGGGCGTGGGGTACCTATGGAGGAAGGCATCCAACCGGGACAGGGGACCTGGGCCTCATTGGACCCCAGAGAACCTGATGGGGAGCTTTGGGCCTATGTCCCCATGCACAGAGCGGCGTCGGCGCCCCTACCCCTGCCCCCTCGCAAGCCCCAACTCACCGCGGTCCGGGATGTGGCGCACGATGTTTCCAGCAACCCCCAGTTCCTCCACGTGGCAGAGTCTCGGGGTGGTCCCCGGGGACGTGCGTCGCGGGCCCGCTCTGGCCTCCTGGGGATGGCGGCGGCGGATATAGGCGCCACATGAGGTGGGGCACGGACCGTGGCACCGGGGGGTCTTGAGGCGCGTGAGGCAGCCCGGGCAGCCCGAGGGCTTGGAGCAAGGCGGCAGCAGGGTCCGGGGGTGCGGGCTCGCCAGCCGTGGACAGCGAGGGCAGCAGCCGGACAAGGAAGAGGGATGGGTGGCCGGAGCGGCGGCAGAGCGACAATATCTTCCCCTCAGATGGTGGCCAATAGTCAGCAGGGTCCCCTGAGCTGGAGGACCCATGGGCTGGGGGCGGATCCGGGGTCCCTAGAGGGCCTTGAGAGGGTGGATCCCAAGGAAGGAGCCGGGCGGAAGTCCCAAGGTGGGTGATCTCGAGAGTGTCCCAGGTCCTGGCAGGCGGAGCTACCCAAGGCCAGCGTCCAGGGCGAGAAGCATGGGGCCCCTAGTCTCCAGGGGTGAAAACTGGCCCAGGGACGCGGACGGGCGGGGCGGAGCCCTAGGAGGTTGGGTCAGGGTGACGGCTAGAAGACCTTGTCCTTCACCAAGCCGTTCTTCAGTGGCTTCTTGGTGAGGGGTCAGAAGTTGGGACCGCTGAGTGTAGGAACACTCTGCCCCCCCCATGCCTGCTTTGAGCCACGCCCTCCCTGCCACCCGCTGCCCACCTGGAACCCGGGGAGGTGAGGAGTAATTTGAACCATGTACCCCCCCACCTTTGATTCTCCACCTCCTGCTGGTCGTCCCCAGTGCATCAGCTCTCTCCAGTCCACTCCTAACACACACCCCCAGCACCAATTCTGCACCTCCTCCTGGGAGGAATCACACCTGGCTAGTTTATCTCACCTCCAGGGAGCTGACATGTCTTGCTTAGCATGCACCAACACAAAGACTGGAAGACAGTCTCACACTGCCGCTTGGTACTTGGGCAAACCTCCTGTCTCGTCCGCCTCCATCCCTCCTTCTCCCCCTTGGGTGGTCAAGTTTATACCATCTCTCTTCTTTCCCCAAAATGGTAATTTAAAAATAATGATAATAAAGGGCCAGCAAGAGGGCTCAGCAGACAAGGCAGCTGCTCACAAACCTGGAGATCTGAGCTTGAGCCCCAGAAATCTACTTCTGAAAGTTGACCTCTGACCTCCACGTGTGCAACACAGTGTGCATATGTGCCCTTTCCTCTTTCTCCCTCTCTCCTTCCCTGTCTCTCTCTCACACACACAAATAAGCAAAATAAAAAAGGTTGATCACTTCTCTGTTCAATCACAGGCGGCATGGATTCTGAACCCTACCTCCACTTGGCTCTACCCTGAGCCTAGCCAGCACTTTCTAGAACTTTCCGTAGCCTCCTGTCCGGAGTCCATTCAAAGGCCCTGTACTCGCTGCCTTGGGGGTGCCACACCCCCTGCTCTCCCCGACCCAGCTCCTTGACCAAAGCTGGCGACCCCGAGGTCCACTATTACTCCAAGGTTCCCCCAGTGCTCTCTCTGACTTCCAGGCTGTGGGGTGTAGGTGTGGACCCCGCGTGGGGATCCTGCTGGAGAGCTGGAGGACAGTTTCTAAGTCCAAGTTTCTGAAGACCCCCCTCCTTTCTGTGCGACAGGAGCCCTGCAGGGGTCCCCCATGAAAAGGGCTAAGCAATGAGCCTGTACACACACTCACTCGGTTTTGCTGGGTTTGGCAGTCTGAGCTTCCAGAATGTCATATTCTCTCAAGTCCTCCAGCTCCCCCATCTGCCCGGTCAACACCTTAGCGGCGAAAGCCACGATGTACTGTGCGGGAGGGAGGCACCCACCGGATGAGAGAGACGCCGGCGGCCGCAGGGCCTTTGCAGGTGCCGATGTCAAAGACTCGCCTCTCCCGCGTGGGCCCCACTCACCAGGAACCAGGATATGTTCATGCCGGCCAGCAGCAGCAGCAATGCATTGAAGAAGTAGAAGGGGATGTCAGGCACCGAGACCAGGCTGGAGTGGCAAGTGGCATACAGGACTTTGAGCGGGAACCAGTAGAGGCGGAACCAAAACCTGTAGAGGACCAGCATGACCACAGAGTCCTTGCTCCAAGTGTCCATGTACAGTGTGGCATAGATGGAGTGCACGTAGAAGCTGCCCTGAAGCAGGTAGGCGACAGTGATGTTCCTGGGCACCAGCATGCCTGACGTCCAGCCTGGGGAAGAGACCCGGCGCCCGGTCACTGCCTTGGGCCCCCCGATACCAGAGCCCATCTCACGTTAACACGTGGTCTTGGGGGTCCCCCCACCACCCTGTGAGACTGCACATCAGTTCACATCTTCTTCCCAAGTGCTGGACTAGGATGATAGGTGTTGCCGCCTGGTTTCTGGGGTGTCAGGTAGAAATAAAGCACTCCTGTGTGCCCACAGACCGATATCCCCAATTCCCATCTTTCTAAAATACTTTGATTAAATGGATGCCCCGGCCCACAGGACACTCTGAGAACTGGATAACCTAGGAGAGGGGAAGACAAATGAAGGACAGGAGACACAAAGAACGAGAGCAAGTCGAGAGTTCCGATCAAGCTCTAACTTTATTGATCCAGGGGAGGGTTTATATAGTTCTAGGGGAAGGGGCTTCTTAGGGCAGGGGTTTAGGTGGGAAAACCATCTTGCCAGGCAGGAAACGTTGCTAGGAGACTGAGATATTTATGGTAGATAAGGTAGTTAGCAGATGAGTTAAACCTCAAGCAGTTATTTGTTGTTTCTGACAAAGGGCTCAGCTATGGGGAAAACAGAGACACAGACAGGCAGGCTTGTTTAGGGCTCAGCTATAGGGAAAACAGGAACAGAGACAGGCAGGCACCCACCCAAGATGGTCACTTAGGCAAAAGGCCATTTTTAAAAATTTTTTAATTTATTATTTATTCAATTGTGCGTGTATGCATGTGTGTGAGTGTGTGTATGTATGTATATGTGACGCCTCCACCTCCTCGTTTACTCTGCCCAGGGATTCACAGGCTCCGCCCTACCAGGACCGGAAACACATAACCCGCCCAGCTTCGGCCCAGCGTCTATACATGGGATCTAGGATCGGAACTCAAGACCTTCTGCCTGCAAGGCAGAGGCTTAACCCCTGAGCCACCTCTCCAGCCCCCAAAAGGCCATTTTTTATGGCTCCCGGCATCTCCTCCCTTTCTGTATTATTAAGGGGAGAAGTGGAGCTTGAGGAGGAAGGACAAGCACCCTCTATGGGTGTTGGACCTTAACCGATGGGGGGAAACAGTGGCCTGATCCTCCCGGATAGGTTTTGTAGGTGTCTTTTTTGGGGAGGAGAGGAATTTTTTGGCACCAACCTCTATGCAATCAGGCATGTTTCTCAGGGAACTCAGATGTGGACAGTAGGGTCCTTCCCTTGCAGTGTCTTTGCCTCACACCCCTTATCGGTGTCCATCCACGCTTTGGGGCATAGGTCTGAGGCCTATGCTGTTTCTATAGGGGACCCATCCTCCATTAGCTCTAGGTAGCCTTGTTCAGCTATCTTGAGGCGATGATAATGAACCTGAATAGGTTTTGAAGCCAGGGAGTCTATTTGAGCCTTGATAAAACTCATCAGCCTGTTAAAGAGAAAAGGCCCTAGTGAGACAAGGAGCATTAGACCAAGCAGGGGTCCCAAGAGGGGAAGAAGATAAGGGAGGAAACCGTTCCAGGAAGTCCAAAGAGGCTGATCAAACAATTCTTTGCTGCGTTTTTCAAGTTCTTCTTGCTGTTTTCTGATGTGATCTCGAACGAGTCCTGATTTATTAGCATAAAAACAGCATCTTTTCTGTAAGGCTAAACAAATACCTCCGTGATCTGTGGTGAGCAAGTCTAGTCCTCACCTATTTTGTAGGACCACCTCAGCCAGGGAGTCTAATTGGTCTTGAATGTCTTGGACTGACTTGTAAACTGTTTGGACATCGTCTGCCAGTCGTTGGGAGAGACTAGTATAGGAATGAATAGCAACTCCCATGCCTGTAGCACCAGAGGCTAGGCCCCCAGCGATCCCTAAGCCAACAAGGATTGGAATAAATGGAACAGCTCTTCTATGTCTGGGAATGAGGTAGTCTACGGAAGGAATAGGAACAGGTGCATCCCCTGGGAGAATTTCAATGTCAGGTAAAAGGGAAGCCAGGACACAGAGTCCAGTCCAATTTGTAGGGAGGAAGGAACAAGCTAACCCAGACCCGCAAGTAAAGACTTTTCCTGGGCCAGCACAGAGGGCTGTGGAAACATTAGTTATCTCTGAGCAGGATGTGAAGGAGTCTATACCTACATCAATATCAAAGGAATTATTAAGGAAGTGTTTGTAAAAGCAGGTGGAGTTTGTGAACCCAGTGGGTTGAACCTTGAAGGGGACGGAGAGTGTGCAGTTAGGGTTATCTATAGGAATGGATTCATTTAAGAGGGGAACTGCAAGAGGTTAACTATTGCCTAAAGCCAAGCACAACCAGCAATCCTGGGCTAACTGAGGGTTGGAAGCATTTAAAGCGGAATGGGTTGCAGAGATAATATCAGAAGTATAGGGATCTAAATCTATTCCCCTGGATTTGGGAAGAAGCAGAGGATGATAATTTATGTGAGGGATCAAGGAGCTTATCATTTCTTGAAGAGTTTGTTCAACATGGTGTTCTCTGACCTGATCAGTAGGTCCATCATCAGAAACGTGAATGGGAGCCTGGATGCTCCAGCATGCTGGTTTTCCAGGAGTGGGTAGGCATGAAGCTTTAGCATACTTGTAAGAATCCTTTCCCAAGTGAGGGAGGGTGGACCAATCACCTCCAAATGTGCCCATGCTGGTGTGGGTGGGGATGGCAGTAAAAATTGTTGGTTCTCATGGGAACATCTTTGGACTGAAGTGTAACATGAGGCATGCATCTGGGTGACAAAGTTACAGCTTGTAGGGCAGGGGCCTGGTAGACCGTTAATGAGGGGGATAATTTTGGGCTTAAGACTACATTGCCATGACTGTGAAAAACCGCCAGTTCCAATGTTTGGGGAGGTAACTAAGACAGCAACTTTGTCTCCACAATCAGTAAACCGTGGAGGGGTGGATGTAAGGGGACCAACTGAATAAATACCTCCTTTGCAATCACATGGAGCACCATATAGTCACTCTAAGAGTTCATCAGTAGATATGGGTCTGGGGTCCATTCCTCCTCTGGAAGAGGGCGTCATTAGGAGGGCAAGCCAAATTATAAGAAGTCTTTTCATCCTTTTTCTGTAACAGAGAGAACACAGAAAGAAAGTTTCTCAGGGGGATTATTCCCCTGGAAGAGGGTGAGTTATCAATAATATTATCAGGATCTTTACCAAAAAATTGTCTACTCTGAGATTGTCCTAGCATTATAAGATTGCCAACGAGGAGCGGATAGAGGGTAAGAACTTTAGGAGGTGATGCGGAGAGGTGGACCCAAAGAAGTGGCCCAGATTGCCAGAAAACTCCAGTGGGAGAATGAGATGTAGCACAAACAATGAAGTTGAGGGGTTTATCATATTGGATAAAGGAAATAGTTTGTTCTTGAATAGCTTTATTTATTAATTGTAAGGCCTTGTATGCCTGAGGTGTTAGGGTTCGAGAAGATGAAGGGTCAGGATTGCCTTCTAGTATTTGAAAAAGGGGTTTGAGTTCTCCTGTAGTGAGTTTTAAATATGGCCATAACCAAGTAACATTGCCCAGGAATTTTTGAAAGTCATTTAATGTATGTAATTGGTCTATTTTTAATTGAACATTTTTGAGAAAATATAAAGTTTTGGCGAAGCTCAAAACCCAGGTAAAAATATAGATCTTTTAATTGAATCTTATCAGGGGCAATTTGGAGTCCAAGGGCAGAAAGAGACTGGGAAAGTTGAAGGGAGCAATCTAAAAGTTGGGTGGGATTAGGCCTTGCCAGGAGTATATCATCCATATAGTGGACAATATATATTGAGGACCAGGCTTTACGAAGGGGATCAATAGCCTGAGCAACATATTTTTGGCAAAGAGTGGGGCTGTTGGCCATTTCTTGGGGAGGGACCTTCCACTGAAAACGTGGCATGGGACCTTTGAAATTGGTAACAGGGAGGCTGAAACCAAAGCGTTCTCTATCAGTGGGATGTAATGGGATGGTGAAGAAACAATCTTTGAGGTCAATTATGATCTTAGAATAACCTGAGGGGATGGCAACAGGTGTGGGGAGGCCTGGCTGCAGGGCACCCATTGAAAACATAGTCTTATTTATTTCTTTAAGATCTTGTAAAAGTCTCCACTTTCCTGACTTCTTTTTTATGACGAAAATAGGAGTATTCCAGGGAGAAGTGGTTCCTGTACTAACGCTGTGGCGGCAGAAAGTTTTTCAGAAGTTAAAGCCCATTGATCAACCCATACAGGGTTATTGGACTTCCAGTGAATTTTATCTGCATGGGGTACAGGCCTGTCAATGACCGAAATTATAAATTTGGATTGCCTATTCCTGAGCGATCAAGTTTTTGATGTATTTAGATGGGAGTTTTTATTCTTTGATTATTTTTGCCTAGCCCTTGACCAGGCAAGAAACCCTGTCTTAACATTTGGTGGGTAACTATTTCATTGGGGCTACACATGATGACATTTAACTGTCCAAGAATATCACGACCCCAGAGGTTGACTGGGAGGCCAGGGACCACATATGACTGTACAGTGCCATTGTTTCCCTCTTCATCTGACCAAGTAAGAATTTTGGAACTTTGTTGAGGATTAGAAGTCTGTCCTATGCCCTATAGATTGTCAAGGGCCAGTTAGGAGGCCAGTTTTTGGCTGAGATAACTGATGCATCAGCCTCTGTATCTATGAGCCCCTCAAAAAGTTTGCCATCTAACTTTAAACTTAAGAAGGGGTTTATTATCGGTTATTTGTCGTATCCAATAGACATCAGGAGAGCTAAGGCCTTGATCATTATGACATTTTGGAATAAATTTTTTGGAGTCTTTATTGATAAGGGGGAGCAAGATTAATTGGGCAATTTTTTGTTTAGCCATTATTTTAAGGGGTCCATTGTTAGAGTAAGCAAGGATTTTTATTTCACCTGTATAATTAGAATCTGTAATACCTGGATAAACATGGAGGCCTTTTAAGGTGGAATTAGTGGACCCAAGAATAAGGCCAAAGGTACCCATGGGTAAAGGGCCATATATGCTTGTGGATAGGACTTGAACTCCCATATCAGGGGTTAATAGAGTTGGTGGAGGGACTGAGGTCCAATCCTGTGTTGTTTGAGGTTGTTCTGTGGAAAGTGGAAATGTTATTGGCTGGGATGTTTTGGTTTGAGGGATGAACCTGATAGCCCCAGAGTTGAGTCCCTGAGTTGTCTGACCTGGGGCCAGGAGCTGACCCCTTCTGGAAGTTTTTTGGTGGTAATAGGTTTCCCTGGGCATCAGCTTTTGAGCGACAATCAGAGGTCCAGTGTTTTCCTCTTTTGCATCGTGGGCAGAGTGTTGTAGGTGGTGGGCGGGAGGCCTTAGGCGCTGTACAGTTTTTGAAAAAATGGCCAGGTTGTTTACAATTAAAGCAATTTTTGTCTTTGGTAAAATCTTTTAAGGCAACTCCTATGGCGATGCTCATAGCATGAGCCGAGCCAATGCCTGAACACAGTTTTATATAGTCAGAGATGTCACAGGACCGGTGAGGGCGGATAGCTTCCTGACAAGCAGGATTGGCATTCTCAAATGCTAAGTGTTTTACAAAAGCATTCTCACTTTCGCCCCCACCGAAACTTTTTTTTAAATTTATTATTATTATTATTATTTATTCAACTCTGTGTATGTGCGCGCGCATGTGTGTCTCTGTGTGTGTGTGTGTGTGTGTGTGTGTGTGTGTGTGCGTGTCTGTGTATGTGTAGAACCACGGACGAATTCGCGAACCACCATGGACGCCTCCATCTCCTTCTGCCCTGGGATTCACAGGCTCTGCCCTACCAGGAACAGAAGCGCAGGCCGCCCCCGCTTCCGTCTGGCGTGTATACGTGGGATCTGGGATCCGAACTCGGGACCTTCCGCCTGCAAGGCGGAGGCTTAACCCCTGAGCCACCTCTCCAGCCCTACGTCTTTTTTCTTAACCCTAGTTCCTCGTATCTTGGAGGACTCCTTGAGTCTTTTTAAAAATAAGTCATGCTTATTTAATGCCTGTCCCATGATTGTGCTGTTTGAATCTTACCTTAACACTGGATCTGGCTCACAGGTGGGTGACTCTGTGGCGATTGCAGACAGGATCTTCTCTCGTCCCCTGGGGATGCATCAATCATCTGAGTTGA
This sequence comes from Typhlomys cinereus, assembly GCA_023101885.1. Classification (NCBI taxonomy): domain Eukaryota; kingdom Metazoa; phylum Chordata; class Mammalia; order Rodentia; family Platacanthomyidae; genus Typhlomys; species Typhlomys cinereus. The sequence goes on from JALPQD010000504.1 coordinate 369,129, forward strand.
CCACCATCTTTGGTCAAACAGCATTTGTCCAAAGCCCCCCGGGCACAGGCCCCACATTCAGGTGGCAATTGCCCCGGCCTGTGGGACACTCTGAGAACCGGGTAACCTAGGAGTGGGGAGGACAAATGAAGGACAGGAGACACAAAGGACGAGAGCAAGTCGAGAGTTCCGATCAAGCTCTAACTTTATTGATCCAGGGGAGGGTTTATATAGTTCTAGGGGAAGGGGCTTCTTAGGGCAGGGGTTTAGGCGGGAAAACCATTTTGCCAGGCAGGAAACGTTGCTAGGAGACAGATATTTATGGTAGATAAGGTAGTTAGCAGATGAGTTAAACCTCAAGAGGTTGTTTCTGACAAAGGGCTCAGCTATGGGGAAAACAGGAACAGAGACAGGCAGGCTTGTTTAGGGCTCAGCTATGGGGAAAACAAACAGAGACAGGCAGGCGCCCAAGATGGTCACTTAGGCAAAAGGCCATTTTTATGGCTCCCGGCAGGCCCAGGTGGAGGTCAGAGTCTATTCTCTCCTACCATGTGGGCTTTCGGGGATGGAACAGCAGGTTACCAGGTTTGCATGCAGTCGCCTCCCCATTGAGCCCTCTCCCTTTGTTTTGTTTTGTTCTTTGAGATGGTCTCTCCAAGTAATCCAGGTTGACATGTTACTGGCAGAAATGCCACTGGGATGCCAGGCAAGTGCCAGCTCTTCTTTCCTGCCATTTCAGCAAGGAGGCTGATACATCTCCTGCCTGGCTCAAAGGAGAGTGACAGCCCAGCATCCTCAGGGAGGGTTGGGAGCGGGACTCAGATGGAGATGGACAGCTGTGTCCTCCCTCACACCACCCTCCATCCCTCAAGATGTGTTGGTGCACACTGGGGGCCCTAGCCAACATGATCGCCTCTCATCTCTAAGGTCCGCACACACTCTGTCCCATGGCAACCCATCCCCTCTACCTGCTGGCTTAAGCCCACCCTGCTAAACACAGCCGTGCCCTGCTAGTCCTCACACGGACCCCAGGGCCTTTGTACAGACTTGCTGTGCTTTCAGCTTTGCCTGCCTCCTCACCCTCACTCCTGGATCCCTACTGTAGAAGGCGGACAGTGGGTCGTGGAAAAACGGATAGTCAGTTCCCAGGAACAGGTAGGCGCAGTAGCTCCAGCACCCCAAGTAAAAGAGAAACTTCCACATGCTCTCCTGCAATTTGGCAGCAGCCTTGGGCTGAAGGCGGCACCGCTTGGCCAGAGGCTGCGGGCGAGAGTGTGGGGCAGCCTTAATGTGGGAGACCAGGGGCTTTTGAGAGGGCTCAGGGGTGGAAGCCTTTGCCACTCAAGCAGAAGAAACTGAGTTCAAATTCAGAATCCCATGTTTTTAAAAAAAAAAAAAGGCAGAAACAGCGGCAGCCTGCATGGCCAGCCCTGGTAGGCGGAGCCTGGGAAACCCCAGAGCAAAGCAAGAAGGAGGTAAAAAATATCCAGGATGATTTCCAAAGTCACCCTTCAGCCCCCACAGGGACACAGTGCCTGTGACACACGTGTGCACACACACGCATGCAGTGACACACAGAGATGCATGAGCATACACGCATGCAGACACAGAGACATGCATGCACACATACGCATGTACACACACGCATGCACACACACACATGCACGTGACCAAAGGCTGCTCTGCCAAGGCTCAGTGCCCCACACCAGAGATGCCTGCACCATCTGGGGTAACCAGAGTCTACATGTGGGGCCAAGAAGGTCTAAACTTAGCACCCAGCTGTCCTGTGTTGTGTGTGTGGGGAGGCAGCCAACTGAGAAGGCGGTAGTGGTGAGGAGAGGGAGGGCAAGCCGACTTCAAAGGCTAGGAAGGGAGTCTGGGGAGGGGAATCAGAGCTTCAGAAATGTTGGGACCACGCTCAGCCCCTTTCTGCAGAGGATTGATGGGGCTGGAGGAATCAGGGCACCCCCTTCCTCCTGCTTCATTCTCGCAGTGTCATGGAGACAGAGCCGGCTCCAATGACCCCTAGCAACCAGGCTGCCGCCAAGTTGAGCCCCTCCACACACACCCCGCTTCTTAGGAAGGGTGAGGTTGGAATGGGGAGAATATGGCATCCAGGCTGGGTCATCCGAGTCCCCGATGGACACTGGAAGGGGGAGGGAGGGAGATGTGGGGAGCAGCTGATGAGCCTGGCTGCGTCTGCGCTCCAGGAGCTGGGGGTCTGGCCCCAGGGATGTGTGACCCCATGGGCCCGGAGGAGGCACGGAGCGATATAACAAGGCTGGGCCTCTTCTGGGCGGCAAGAAAGGGCCCTTTGTTAAGGAAGACTCCCTGTCTTCCCCCTGGCCTCCAACCTTCAGTCAGCTGGAGGCAGGGGTGTCTACACAACATTGTGCGCCGGGAAGTGGTGGTCTTGCCTATGGTCAGAATGCCACAGAGACCCCCCCCCCTTCCCTGGAAAGGATAGAAGGGGGATGTCATGGGCCAATGTCACCACCGCCAGGGTCACTCTGCGACATGGGCGGTTGCCAGCCTGAGCACTGTGGCCATTGCCTCCCCCCACGGCCCCCCAGGCTGCAGTCAGGCTCCAAAGCCCCCCTCCTCCCCAGGATGGGTCACTTCCAAGGTTGAGACGCCCTCGGCATGGCCCCACACAGGCATTGGCAACCTGGGAGGGGTCTTAGGATGATGCTGACCACAGACAGGCGCGTGGCAGCGACCCACCCAGAAGGGGCCGCGCCAGATTCTCCTCGCCCCATGTCTTTTCACCCCCAGATCCGCCCTGCAGCCGAACGCAGGGGCTGAAAGGCCTCAAAGCATGCGGGGCTGCCCCGCTTGCAAATGATCCATAAAGAGGTCGCCATTCAGTTTCCCCGCGTCTGGAGCACCCCGATCCTCGCGGGGGAGGAGGGGAGGATAGCCCCCCTATGCATGCACAAGGGGGAAGCACCACCCAGGGCCCCAAGCTGGGGCTCCCTCCGCCCCGAGGCTACAGGGACATCGCTCCTAGCAGCCAAGAACATGCGGGTGGGCCCCAGATCCTTCCTGCAAGGGCTGGTGTGTGTGTGCGGGGGGAGGGGAGGTCTCCAGTCGCACTGACCCGAAACAGGTGCGCGGTGGCCACCGAGCGTAGCGCGGTCCAGACCAGCGCGCACAGCGCCCCCAAGAGCAGCTCGTGGGGCGCCAGGTGCGCGTACTCGGCAGGTCCGCGGCGCGCCCAGGTCCAGCTGCAGTCCCCGCAGCTCCGCGCGGCCGCCTGCACCCCGGCCCAGCCGCGCTGCAGCAACTGCGCGTAGCTCGGCATGGGCTCGGGCCCTGCCGCCGCCGTCCTGTCCTCAGCGATCGGCCGCCGCCGCGCGCGCCCCGCGTCACGCGCGCCGCAGCTGTGTTCCGGAGGACGGGAGGAAGGCGCGGGCACTGAGGGGCGTGGCCACTACAAGCTCCGCCCTTACCGGCCCGCGGAGGGGACCTCCCTGAGGCTGGGGCCCACGCGCATATCTCCATTCTGCAGCCGGATCCCCCCGCCTCCCACACTCACTCCGGGTCCCAGATCACACTCGCACCCCCTCTCTGTACCCCCTTTTCAAACGCGCTGTTTCCGGATGGCTCTTTCCAGCATTCAGCGATGAAGCCCCCGTAATTAAAAAGACCAGACCCAAGCGCGCACGAGGGTGCAAGAAGCTCCCCGTTAGAGACGCTCCCTCCGCCCACACAGTCAGAAGCCAGCCAAGAGTCATGGGCGGCAAAGGACTCAGGAGTGACCTTAGGGAACCTCCCTGGAGGAACGTGGGGGGGGGTTGTGGCCAAGTCCAAGGTACAGGGCTCCTCGCACTCCCATTTTTCCCTCAGCCAAAGCCAGTTGTCCAGGAGACTCGCCTGCTCACAACTACTTCTGCAGTCACACTAGCCTCCCAACCCCATTCTGCAACAAGGCCTTTGCACAGGCTGCCTCAGTCCTTCCATGCTTTTCCCTTAGGTACATGAAGGATGTCCCCCATTTCCCTGTGACATCTAATTACCTATAATCCTGCCCCACACCCCAACAGTCTTTGTTTTATTTTATTTTATTATTATTTATTCAAGTGTGCTTGTGTGCACATGTGTATGTATGTATGTGTGTGTGTGTGTAGGAACGTCTCCATCTCCTCCTTTTTACTCTGCCCCGAGATTCACAGGCTCCGCCCTACCAGGACCAGAAATGCAGGCTGCCCCCGCTTCAGCCCCAGTCTATACGTGGGGTTTAGGATCCGAACTCAGGACCGTCTGCAAGGCAGAGGCGTAACCCCTCAGTCACCTCTCCAGGCCTGTCTTTGTCTTTTTGTCCCCTACTTTTTTTTTCTTTACATGGCCTGTGGTACCTCAAGCCAGGGCAGTGGCTAAGCTCTGAGCTGGTGGAGTTGGTACTGGGGTGGACTTATGCTGGGGACCTTCTGTGGGTGTGTGCATGTGTGAGAGATGGAGGCATGTGTGGGGGACAGAAGCTGGCATCCGGATCCTTCCCCATCGCTTGGCCGCCATGTTCTTTGGAGGCTAGGTCTCTCTGTCAAAGGAGCCCTGATCACCATCTGGCCAGTGGGCCTGCTCTGCTGCCCTACCCAGTGTTCCCCTTAGGATTTGAACCTGGAGGTACTTAGTTTATGTAACAAGCACTTTGATAGTTGAGCGTGTCCTTTATTATTTCAAGAAGGCTGGGACACAGTGCACCCATGACCCACAGGTGGAGGTGAGAAGCCAGTTCCCACTTCCACCATGTGGGGCATCAGGGATGGTAGTCAGGTGACCCAGCCTCCCCCAGGGGCCTCCTGGTGATCTTGGCATTTATTCAGGTCCCTGTGCCCGAGGAGGCTAGTCCAGCCCATCTTGGTTTTGACACAAGGTGTCAGTGTAGCTCAACATAACCTGGGGTCTGTGCCCATGGATGCCACCATGCTTGGACAGAGGTGGATATGAGGCCAGGGATCCTGCCTTCCTGAGCTGGGTGGGGGCTGTGAGGCAGGCCACAACCCACACACCCCTGGTGTCCTTTGGTCCCTGGAGAAGCTCTACAGCCCAACTTTCTTCCCCGCTGTGATGCAGGGATGGTGCAGGCCCAGCTGAGGGCACCTGGCTCTGTGGCAGGCCGGTGCTGGTGCCACCTGCAACCTGGGGCGGGACGCAAGGCACTGGCATTTCCAGTGTCGTCATGGCTGGAACTCAGCCATCACCACACCTCGTTTGGGAACCACTGGTCATGGAGCTGAGCGCTGGCCCCAGAGCCACCTGCTGATCACGGCTCCCCCCCCCCCCGCCAGCTCCAGACCACCTGGCTGCACCCATTTGTCACAGGCATTCCTAGGGTCTCATACCCTGACCCCTTTCCCATGCAAGGGGAACCGGGAACCCCGCCCCAGGATCCTGACACCTTCATCATGGCTGCCAGTTCCCTGAATTTTCTGGGGCCAGGGCACATGGGCACACAGGATGCAGAGGTATGCTGTGAACATTTTATTGGAGGCAATGATGGTGGCGGTGGCCTGGCTACCTGCTGGGGGTGTGGGGCTCAGGTGCTGGGTGCGTACTGCAGCCAGGTGGTCAAAGTCGTTCTGCGGCTGAGGGGACGGGGCTGGGTCAGACTCAGACTCCAAGGGTCCTACCCCCCAGTGGAGTCCTAGGATGGCCACCCCACTCACCGTTCACCTTGGTCTGCAGCTTCTTGATGAAGGGGTGGGACCTGTGTACATCCTTCAGCTGGGACAGGTAGCGTTTGGTCACCTGGTGGGCAGGACACAGGAGAGCTAGGCTGCCCCTCCAGGAGCCTGGGGGTGGGGGGTGGGGACACAGGACGGTGAGAGGGGGTAGGGAGCCCACCGGCCTACCTCAGGGGGCTTCCCCAAGTGCTGACACACCACGATGAGGTTGATGAGGGTCTCAGGGTAGTTGCTGTCCTGGAAGCGCAGGGGGCAGTGTCAGGCCACAGAGGGGCAGGGTGGGCCATCCCACCCCTCCAGGGCTCTGTAAGAACGTGCCTCGGGCCAGTGCAGGGTGGGGGTGCACGTCCCTGACCCAAGGAATCTGGAGAGCCATCAGTGGGAGGCTGGCAAATTCTAGGCAGCTAGGGATGTGACCCCCACAGGCAGGGGGCCAGGGAAGTGCAAGGTTGGGAGAGGACTGGGCTACCAGTGCCCCCTCAGGGCACTGAGTGTGTCAGGGGGCCTGGGGCTGTGACTGAGGATTCTGGAGCTCATGGTCCCCAGAGTGAGAGAGTCCATCAGCTATCTGCCCAAAGGGGCAGGACCTGACTGAGGCTCTGAGCGCAGACCACAGATCGAGCGACAGAGTCGGCCCCTTGCTAAGGACCGTGTGTACCTGTGGATAACGGGTGAGTGCGTGCCTAGTGGGGCAGCTGTTTCCTCCTGCATAGCACGAGGATCGAGGATCGGGGGTTTGGGGTGTCCAGGGGTGGCGACCCCAGGGATGCTTGTGGATTGAGTGAGCCCAGGACAAACAGGGTGCAGTTGGGTGATCTGGAAGCAGGAGCAGGCGGTTCAGATGGGGGTCTTGCCAAGTAGCCCAGGCTAATGTGGTCAAGACCTGCCTCCCAGAGGAAGAAGAAGCCCCCGACCCCGCTGACAGCTGGGGGAGGGGAGGGGGTCTTCACTTCATCCCCAGGAGAGGGATAGACCCCGAAGACACTGCAGGACAGGGCCAGCTTGCCGAGGATGTTTCACCCCAAACCCCAGGGAAAGCAGCCTGGGCCACAAAGCAGGACGCTTGCTCCCAAGACACTGGGAGCAACCTTGTGCAGAGGACGTACCACCCGCCCCGACTCTCCACAGCCCACCTTTGGGCAGGTGCCGAGGAACTAGGATGGGGGTCCCCTGGCCCACCTTGTTCAGTGCATCCTGGAGCGCACCCTCTGCGGCCTCCCAGCGGCCCTCCGCCACGTGGCCGCTCAGCAGCAGCAGTGTGGGCATGTGCTTGTTCGCCAGCTCTTGGAAGATAAAAACTTCCTGTAGCTTGTCACCGCCCTGTGGTGACACCAGTCAGCCCATTGGGCCCTGCTCCTGAGTGGCCTCCTGCCCCACCCCCAAGACACCCCAGGAAGAAGGGGTGGCCAGGACCAGGCCATGGCGGGGCCCAGAGCAGTAGCTGCTCAGACCCGAGCCTGTCAGACCTCGTGCAGACTGCACTGTGACATGAAGCTAGGCCAGGCGCGGGACAGAGGCCCTCAAAACCACCTGGGGACACTGCCAAGAGCTGAGTTCCAATCCCCAGACTCATAAAAATGTCAGCTGTGGATGCAGCAGCAACGCTGGCTCTGAAGGGCAGAGCCTGGGAATCAGGTAGAGAAGGGGGGACAAAGCAGTGAGGGAGGAGGCAAAGCAGGGTTCCAGGAGCCAAGGTCTCCCCCTCCGCCTCCACAGGCACTTACACTGCTGTGCTGGCTTATACAGCACGTGTGTATATGCATACACATGCACACACATAAAATAATATTTTTTAAACAAGTATGATAGAAATAAAGCAAACCAAGCCAGGCCAACTGGGGAAAGGGTGCTTGCCTGGCATGGGGGTTTGCCTGGTATAGGGGCCTACTCCAGCCCAGTATCAGGAAAATCAAAAATCCTAAGTGAACAAAGAAGCCAGCCTTTCAGGCTTCCCCAGCAAGGTACCTGAGGCCACAGGCAGGAAGGGAGCTGGTCTGGGGGGACAGAGGGAAAGGTGTGGGGTGGGGCCTCCCTGGGATCCCCCGAGCTCACTATGGTAAGGCCAACCCAGGAGGTGGCGAGCTGCGTGAGGGTGGCGTCTTCATCGTTCTCCTGCATGACTTTCGGCTCCTTCCTGCACATGGGGGAAGGGGCTGAGTGGGGTGTCCCGTGCTATGCCCCCGCATTAGGGAAACCGAGGCATAGGCCCCTCAGGGATGCCACGGGAGCTGGGGAGGCCCTCACATGGGAGGGAACGAGGTGAGGTAAGGAGGATGACTGACAGATGGGGGGCACCGCAGGGGGCTCACCGGGCCAGGTCCAGCCGGTCCAGCTTCAGCAGGATCTGCACCATCATGGCTGTGCTGGACAGGGCAAACAGGGTGGTCAGCAGCTGCAGAAGGCTCCTGGGGCAGTCAGGGCTAGTGGGGGTGGGGGGTGGGGGAGATGATAGCCGGTCGGGATGAATGTGGCCCCTCCCCCCACCTTCACCAGTGTACCCACTGGGGCTGGTGTCACCCCCACCCCCGAAGGAAACATCCACACGCCACAGCTCCCTGAACTGGGAACCACACCATCTGCACCCTACTTTCTGGCTGGGCTGATGCTGCCCCGATATCCTGGCTACGTAAGGAGAAGCGACCTGTATCCCTGGCAATCCCCGAGGTATGGTGGGCACCACCTGTTCTACCATGCACTGTTTTTCTGATCAGGATTAGAAGTCAGGGCTGCTCTGTGCGCCACCCTTGGGCTGTGTCCAGACTTGAAAAACAAATGTGTCACCAACACACAGAAGCCAAGAAGCTGCAAGTGCCAGGGAGGAGCATCTCAGAGGGCAGAGGCTTCCTGCAAGCCAGCGCTGGGTATGGCCAGGGGTTGCTGGGGCCAGGGGGACTGAGGGGCACAGATGCACTTCCTGCTTTGCAGAGTCTCGAGCTGAGCTTGGCATTCAGCCTGGCATCCCTGGAGCCGCACACAGGAAGGTCCCAGGCAGGAGGCAGCCCGTTCCTGTGGCGATGCCACCGGCTGTGAGCCTGGTGCTCCTCCAGAGTTCAGATGGACCCCCAAAGCCATTCGCCCCAGGCATGTGGGGCACTTAAGGAATCATGGTAGAAGGCCAGGTCTACAGGATGGTGGGGTGACTCCTAGTAGACGGGAGTCAGGAGCCTCAATGCCAAGCGACTTGCTATACATGCTGCTCTGTGTGTCGTCCATGGGGGCTCCATGACACACCTCCAGAGATGCGGGCAGGCACAGCCCAGCAGGCAGGCACTCACCACTCCAGGATGTCGCCCTGTGCAGCGCACACAGAAACGTGTCGGAACGCCATGAGTAGGAAGATGCTGTTGGCCACGTCCACACTCCGGCTCATCTCATGGTCCAGCTCGGCCACGATGGCGTCCCTCAGAGACACTGCTGCTTAGGGCCCAAGGCCTGGGCGGAGAGTTGCTGCTGGCAGGTGATCCCAAAAGATCCCAATTCTCAGGAGCCCAGGGAGGGTGAACCAGACACCTGGAATGCACTGCAGCAAGCACGGGTAGGAGGGTCCCCAGATGCAAGCGCAGGGGACCAGGCCACTTCCCAGGAAGACCGAGCCCTGGGGCCCCTCACCTGCAGCTCTCGCTGGTGAGGTACTCCTCGAACATGGGCATAGCCTGAAGTTCGGGGGGCCAAGGATGGCTTGACTTTATCCAGCACCACGCCATACTTCCTCTGCAGTCACAATGTACCATGTCACCCACCTGCCGCCACTGGCCGTAGCATCCTGGTGTGGGGGTTGCTAGGCCCAGAAGTCTGCACTCTGGATGATACATTAGCAACTGAACAGGCCATTGAGTGACTCCTCCCTGGATGGTTGAGTTTGCCTCTTGTCTCCAAGACAATAATAGGCTGAACTCCCTCCTTGGAAGTTGAGAAAACTCCCAGGTCATTTGGAACACTTTTGTTTCCCTAAGAAACTGGCTGGGCTGTTCCTCCCCCAACAGTTCTTTCCTGCTTACCTGAGAGATGTTAATGCATGCCCAAGTAACTCTGTTTTGGGGCATACATTGTCCATTCTCTTCTAGCAACAAGGTGACATGCCTGTTTACTCTACCTGGCCACATCATATCTGGTCCCTCAGCAGCTAGATGTCACTCCTGACTTCTCTTTGTTAACTAGAATGCATATGTTTTACATAATCCTGTGAAGAATTTAGTTCTGCTCCTCTTTGATGTTTTCCTGAATTTGGCCCTGCTTCTTGATTATAAAACCCCTGTATGTTACAATAAAGTTGGCTTGGATGATACCGGATATTCAAGACCCCCTCTGACCCAAAGCCTGAAACTTTTAATTCCTACCACTCCCACTTCAGATTTCCACGTTTGTAGATTCGGGTTCATGCTTGTTCATGGGCCCAGACATCCTGGCAGCCGGTGGGAAGGGGCCCTCACCACTCTGCTCTTCCTGGGGACTTTGGCGGGTCCAGGTCCCTCCCTAGCGGTCCATCCCAGGAATGACCGGATGGGCAGAGACCAAGGTGTCTGCCAGGGTGAGATGGCATAATGGGAGACAGGGAAGGGAATGGGGGGGCTGCACCCTCCAGACCAGCAGCCTACGGGGATTCCCCAGCCCACATCTTCAACCCCTTTGGCCAGAGGCCCTCCCTGCAGCCACACTGGCAACCATCCTCCTGCCTCAGACCCCAGGTGCTAGGAACACAGGGGTGGGCCGCCATGCCCCGCCCAGAGTGGGGACAGCTCTGCCCAGATTCACATAGGAGAAACAGCCAAGGACGCGAAAGGAGGAAAATCAGCTCTGTCTGAGGCCTGAGAGGCCCCAACAGGGTATCCAAGTCCTCTAGGTTGTAATGAGTCAGGGCAGCGCTTCCAGGGGTCCTAAGAAATATTTCCATTCTTGGGGCAGGTTCTTGGGGTGGATCCAAAGCCTTCAACCGGAGTGTCACACCAGCACCCAATGCTTTTAGGGTACGGGAAACACACTGGAAAGACCCTGAAGCCGTGTGTGTGTGTGTGTGTGTGTGTGTGTGTGTGTGTGTGTGTGTATGTGTATTTGTTTGTGTATATTTGTGTGTATGTATTTGTGTATGTAAATTTGTTTGTGTGTGTGTATGTGTGTATCTATCTATCATAGTCAGGCACAGGTGTCAACTTGATGGTTGATGGTTGCCACATTTGTAGAGAATTAGTGGTTGAGTTGAGCCCAGAGCAAACCTGCAGATTGTCTAGCTGATGGGCAAGGCCCAGCCCATGGTGGGTGGGACTAGACCTTAAACAGGTGAATACAATACTGAGAGCTGATTGAGAAAGTTGGCATCCTTGTGTACACTTGGCCAGACATGGAGTTCCCTGGCCCTGGTGTTGGTGTGTGCTCTCCTGTCAAGCTGGACTGAGAACTACAACTGGACTATTCTAAAGAAATAAACCTCTTGTTCCCTTAAGCCATTTGATGGTCATTTATCAGCAACCATGCAGGCAAACTGCAATAGTGTCTTTCTGTGTATGTGTCTTTGTGTGTGTGTGTGTCATTGTGTGTCTGTGTGTATATGTGTATTTTTGTGTGAATGTGTCTGTGGTGTGTGTATGTGTATTTGTGTGTGTCCGTCTGCTATATGTTTATATATGTGTGTACATGTGTATTTGTCTATACATACATGTATATTTGTGTGTGTGTTTGTGTGTGTATTTGAGTGTCTTTCTGCTGTAGGTGTGTTTGTGTGTGTACATAAGTATGTGTGTGTATATGTGTATCATATGTGTGTGAGGTGGTGATCATCTGGCACCCGGAAGCTGAGGCAGGAGACCAGCTTGAACCCTGGATTTCAAGAGACCAGCCTTGGCAGCAAGATTTCAAAAAAATAAAAAATAAACAAAGAGGTTTGGAGAGATGCTGAAGGGGCAAAGCTTTTGCCCAAAAGCCAAAGGGCTGGGGTTCAGACCCCTAGATTCCACATAGTAGTGCTGGGGCGGTAGTGGCGGGAGCAATTCTGGCTCCAGAAGGCGGAGCCTGGGAAACCGCAGAGCAAAGCAAAGGTAGTAGTGTCCACCATTACAAGATGCCAGCAATGACCACAGCCTGAAGAGACATGAGACACTTCAACCCTCTGCCTGCCCCTGCAGCTGCCTGCCTGATCTCCTGCCCCAGGGGCCCGGGCGCCAGCCACACTCACCTGGGGAATGTACACTCTGTACAGAAACGCATCCCTCTCCACCTCCCTCTCCGGGCTGGACAGCTATGGGGAGATGGGCCATGTGAGCCAAGATGGCTGGGTGGCACCCCAGGGGGCAGCTACCTGGGAGCTCCCCACCCACCCAATGCACAGGACTGCTCGGGTCACACGTGACGTGTGGGTTCATGCCCCCAGTTCCTCTGGGTGCCGGCCATGCTCCGCCTGCACCTGCCCACTCCTTTATTCATTTACTTATTGGGCTTTATTTGCTAGGGAGCTGAGGTTCCCCTTCAATGCTTGATCCTCCCCTTTAGTTTCTCGGAGTGCAGTCAGGCAGGACCACTGAGGGGTCGGCTCCCTGCAGCGCTACACCCATCTGATACCCAGTGGCGGGACTTGACACTGCCTCTGGTACCCTCTAGCTAGGGGTTCAGGTGAAGCTCTGCCTCAAGCCACCTGGAAGAAGTAGCACCCCCCCAACACACACAGACACAGACACAGACAGACACATACACACAGACATACACACACACACGCTGCTGGTAAGGGACAGAGAGGTGACCAAGGCACACCAGGATCTCAGTGCCAAGAACGGTGGCATGTAGAGGAGTTGAGGTTGGTGTCTAGAACTCAGAACATGGAGGCATCCTAAATGCCTGAGGCAGTTGCAGGGGGTTTTGTGGACAGGTGAAGAGCCCTATCCTCCATCTGCAGCAGGTGACCTAGAAGTGGGGGAGTGCATGATGTCTCACCAGCATCCCAGCAGTGAAAGCCCACAGGGGTGTTAGACCCCACAATTAAGTAAAATCTCCGTGTTGTTTAGAAACCCCTGCCAAGCCAGGAAGTCAAGCCCACCTCCTTAGGACACCATCCCTCCAGGACAGCCTGAAATCAGGCAGAGTGGTCAGGATTGGGAGCTGTCGCAGGTGCTGAGCACCAGGCCGAGTGGTTACTCAAGGGTTAGGTTAAGATGACATGATTATAGGAAGGAAGGAGGGGATGGGGGGGACCTTCTAGGAGCCTAGACTAAACTCGAGATCTGATAGTCCATAGCCTGTCTCCCTGGGATGGGCTGTCACTTGGCTTGGCTGTCACTCTTCGGTTGAGCTACTGTCAATCAACAGGGCTAGGTGTGGTGGCACTTGAGAGATAGGGGCAGGAGGATCAGGAGTTCAAAAGTCATTCCCGGTTACACCGTGAGTTCAAGGCCAGCCTGGGCTGGAAGGGAGACATCCTGTCCATCGATCAATCACGGAAAGAGGAACAGAAGTTTAAGAACGGCCTCGACTACATAGTGAGTTCAAGAGTAGCTTAGGCGACACGAGCTCTTGCCACAAACAATAAAAACATTGCTCTACAGGAGCCGGCGCGTAGCCCGTGCACCCGCGCTGGGATCAGAAGGCACAGCGCCCCCGTAAGCGGCCCTGCCCCGCACCCACCTTCACGCGGTGCGCCTCGTTGATGCACTGCTGGTAGCTGCCGATGTAGAAGGCGTTCTTCACGTCGAACAGCTCATCCACTTATGCGGAACCGCCGGCAGTCGCAGGCGCCATAGTCGCTACCGCTCGGTTCTTGGTTCTTCCGGAAGTCACCGGCTGGCGCGGGGCATCCTGGAAATGTAATTTTTCTCCCGGTGACCAATGGGAGGCATTGGAAACTACGGTCTGTAGTTTCGGTTCTTGGAAGCAAGGACGCAGTGGAGTCTGCGATTGACACCCAAGGAACGGGAGAGAGCGAGTGCTCAGGACGCTCGCGGATAACGTCACTACTCTCGCGGCGCCCTAGTGCTGGAAGCGAGGATGGCCGGCTTCGCGGAGCTCGGGCTGTCAGCGTGACTGGTGGATCAGTGCCCGCAGATGGGGCTGAAGCAGCCCACGCCGGCTGCATCCCCGCCGTCCTGGACGGTGAGTCCTGCCCCGTCTCAACAAGCGCAGTGAACGGCCGTCCGGCCTCGGAGGGAGGGGGTCGCCCCGCTGCTGCGTTGCGCCCACCGCGGCTGACCCGGGCCGTCCTATCCGTGCAAGTCGGGACTGCCTGGGTTGCGCCAAGACGGCGGCGGCAAGACGGCGGCCTTCGTACTTCCCGTGCTGCAGAAACTGAGGACCCCTACGGCATCTTCTGCCTGGTTTTGACGCCCACTAGGTGAGCCCCCCGACGGCTATCCTGGCTGTCGGTGCACCAGCTGCGTGTCCCTGGTAACACGCCTTCGCGTCTCTTCGTGTACGAAACGGGGTGGAACTTGTGCCCCGCTCCTTGATGTAGTACAGAATCCAACAAGACGGGGGACTACGGGTGCAAAGTTCCTAGGAGCTGCCTGGAGTCTTAGAGAGGTACAGGGGCCTAGGGAATACTGGGGCGAAGCTAGAATACAGCTCAGCTGCGGGATGGAAGGTGAACATGGGCCGCTGCGCGTGTGTATGCGTGTAATTAGTTCAGGATGAATCCAAAGCTCAAGATTGGCTAGGTTAATCGCCAGTTCCCTGTAGGCGCCCCCCCTTCTTTGCCTGCCGCCTGTTGGAATAAGGGCCGAGGCTCGGCCTGCCCGACTTTTCCACGGGTGTGGAAATACGAACTCTGTTCTGCACCGAGCTGCCACATTTCTTTTTCTCTCTTTAAATCCATATTTATTTATTTATCACTGGATGTAGGCACATGTGCGAGCTAATGCGGCACCATATGGATGAACCTGGAGTGGGTTCCGCGGTTCATCTTTAGGTGGGATCGGGGATCCAAACTCAGGCCTGCTAACCCTACCTTCCCGTATTTGAATCTTGTCTGGCGGTGGCCCAGGGAACCTGGAGCTCCCTGATTGGCTAGACTGGTCGTCCAGTGAGCCTTAAGATCCTCATAAACCCCTCGCCCCTTCAGCACTGGGACTTTACACATGTGCCACTGTATCCTGTGACTGGGGACTGGTTCTGAGGGTTCCCAGGCTCCGCCTTCCAGGGCCGAAAGTGCAAGCTGTTGGCATGTCTGCTCGGTATTTTTGTGTGGAATCTGGGATCTGAACTCAAGTCCTTTTGTGTGTGAGGTAGAGGCTTCACTTCCAAGCCACCTCCTCAGAGTTGATTTTGAAGATGCCTGGTTTGGTGGCACACGCGCCATCCAGCACTCAGGAAGCAATTGGGAGCTGGGGGGGAGAGGAGGGAAGCAGGGTGTCCCAGTTGCGCACTGACCCTTCGGCCTTCCCGCCCACAGGGAGCTGGCTTACCAGATTGTGGAGCAGTTCCAGGTGCTGGGGAAGCCCCTGACCCTGAAGGACTGCATCATCCTGGGCGGCAAGGGTACGAGGGATGGAGCCGAGGTGGAAGGTCTTTGAAGCTTCTGGGGCAAGCTCCTCCTCCGCTCCACCTTTTCCCTCCTCACTCTCTTCCCTGGGCCCCTTCTCCCTCTTCTCACAGACATGGTGGCGCCGGGCCGACCACCTGTGCAGCTCCAGCACCTTCCACCTGAAGAAGATCAGCTTTCTGGTGTGATGCCCTTGGCACACCACAGGGTGGTGCGTGGGGGGCCTGCCTCCCCGCGGGGACCCTCCCTGGCCGGTGCCCCAGCGCCCCTTCCCCTGGGCCGCAGGTGCTGGACAAGGCTGACCGGCTGCTGGAGTAAGGCTGCACTGACTTCACGGCGGACCTGGGGCCATCATGGGCGCAGTGCTCGGGCGCCGCCAGACACTGCTATTAGTGCCACGCTGAGTGACACCCTGAAGAAGCTACAGGCTATGGCCACCACCGGCTCTTCTCTGGGAGGCGCAGGCCCCATGAGCACTGCAGGAGGGAGAGGAGCCGGAGAGAGGGGCCTGAGGCACACGCGGGGACACTGAGACCACTCCCCGCAGGACACACATGGTGCAAGAGCTGGAGCAGTGGTACGTGCTGGTGCCCGAGCCCGTGAAGGATGCACACCTCGTGCACCTGGTCCAGGGCTTCTTTTTTTTTTTTTGAGGATTAAGGTAGAGTTTATTAGAAAAGAGAAAGGTTGGACCTCACGGACTCCAGACGTGGAGTGTCATGAGGAGCTAGGGCGCCTCCATGAGAAGGAGAAATGAAACAGAGCTCATGGCACTAGAGTGCCCTGAGGGGCTAGGGAGCCCATGAGAACTCACAGTGCCTAGGCATGGAATTCATGAGGAGCAAGGAAACAAGAAATAGACTCATGGCACTAGAGGGCCATGAGGGGCTAGATCGCCTGGTCCAGGGCTTCTGCAACGCTCATGAGGACTGGGCCATCATCATCTTCACCAACATGTGCAAGTGAGGCACTGATGTCTCTATCAGGGTGGGGGGACTGCAGGAGGCGGGGCCCAGGTGGTCCAGAACAGCGGGACCTGTCTCAAAACCAGTAGACCGGATGGGGGAATAACATGCTCTGCTCCCCACTCAACTGTAGGGACCAGAGTCTTGTCCGCCTGCAGCTGGGGGCCCAGGAGAGCAGAGACGGGATCCCTGGAGCTCACTGGCCAATCAGTCCAAGCAGTTCCAGAGTCACAGACTGCTAGAGCTCCTGTCCCAAGGAGGTGAGCTCTGTTCTGAGGAGAACTCCCCCCATACCATATCTATAGCTGTGAGTAATCCCAGCCTCAGGGTGAAGGACAGGGTGAGTCAGTCCAAGAATAAAAGCAAAGCATCAAGTGGCCATCAGGCACAGGGTGATCCAGCAGCTCACCTCCCAACACCACACCTGAGCAAGGGTTCCAGGAAGAGGCAGGCAGGAAGGACCCCTGACTTCTAAGTGTCACAGGGTCTCCCCTGCATGGTGCTGGCATGGGGAACTCTCCCAGGACAGGAAGCCTACAGCCGCCCCTCTTCCACAGGACATGTCAGATGCTGTGCATAATGCTACACAAATTCAACTTCCTGCCCATGGCCCTCCACTCCATGATGAAGCAGGTGAGGGCGGGACAGCGCCTGCATGCCTGGTGATAAGACAGGTGAGGGCGAGGCCAAAACCTCCTCCTCAGGGCCTAGGCTCCTAGCCCAGGGGGCTCACAGACCTGGGTCAGCATGGGATTTGCACCCTGCCTCCACTCACACCCCCCTCCCTGTGCACAGGAGCACTTCGGCGCCCTGGCCAAGTTCAAATCCAGCATCTACCGAATCCTCATAGCCACCGACATGGCTTCATGGTGAGTGACCCTCTCAGGCCTCCAGCTTGGGTGGTCTTTCCCCCCCTAAACAGCCAGCTGACTTGCTTCTGCCTTCAGGAGTCTGGATATTCCCACAGTGCAGGTGGTCATCAACCACAACACCCCAGAATCTATATCCACCGTGTGGGCTGCACAGCCCCGGCAGGTGAGCAGAAAGGGGGTGGGCATGGTGCTCCCAAGTTGTGATGAGAGGGAACTTCAGAAGATCACACGGGCTCTCTGGCAGCCTGGCCGACACGGGAAAGTTGCCCCAGTCCAGAGCCCTTGAATAAGGTAGGACCGGGCAGCAAGACTACCGCTTCTTCAGGCTCAAGCTCCCCTACGGGTGGGGGAGGGGAGCCCCATTCCCCAAGCTCTCAGCATGCACCACCTAAGAGAAGCCTCCTGGGGGCCCCAAGTGCTGTGACCCATCACTCCCGCAGGGCAGCAGTGCCAGGCCATCATGCTGGTGACGCAGTATGACATCTACTTGCTACAGGCCATCAAGGAGCAGATCCGTGAGTGGGCGGGGCCTCCTGCTGGGGCAGCAACCTGGGCTTCTGCGCTGACCCTCCCCGGGCCCCGAGTTCACACTCGATCACCCATTCATTCATCATTTATTCAGGGTGGGGCCCAGTGGGAACACACTCCTGGCTCCAGCAGGACAGGGCCCACGCTGACCCCTCCCTATGCCCCCAGAGAAGCAGCTGGAGGAGCTGAAGGTGGAGGATGCTGAAGTGCTGCGGATCCTCACTGAGGTTAACGTGATGTGGTAGTCTGCCGAGGACCCCCTGCAGAGCCGCGACCCCCCCCATGACATGCCTGTCTATCCCACCAGAAACTGGAGGCCACCTACTTCGATGAGAACAAGGAAATCAACAAGAGGAAACAACTCATCTTGGAGGGAAAGGTGGGCATGAGGGCGTGGTAAGGGCGTGGCTCTCCGGGAGAGGCTGCCCCTCATGGCTCCTTCCCATGGCTCCTCCAGCAGGACCCGGACTTGAAGGCCAAGGGCAAGGTGGAGGTGGCCAAGATCAAGCAGAAGAACTGGCGCTTTATGGAGAAAGTGCAGCAGATGCTGCTGGGGCACAAGGTGGGAGGTCGAGGTGCCCGAGGAGCCCGAGGAGCGCAGGCCCCCCTGCCCAAGGCCCGGGCTGAGCGCGACTCCCCGACTGCTCTGGCTGGGGGCGCATACACCCCCCCCTTCCCCGGGCCTCAGAGGACTCAGGGCACCTGTAGGGGGCGCACAATAAATGGGGTTCCAAAGTGCTCAGTAACTTGCGAATGGGCATGGCCGATTTGAGGTCCCAACGAAGTTTATGGTCGGTTCTGCACACGTCTCACACTCCGTTGCACCCCGAAACGCAGCTCGGGTCTGGAAGCTTCTAGCCCAACCCCACTCATAGGCTGTGTCCACCTACGAAGCTGGCGGTCGCGAGGGGACAGGGAGGGGCTCCAGGTGGCCCCAGGATGGAGCTGGTGCCAACACGCCACTCGCACCGACGCCAAGAAATGTAAGGTGGGCACAGCGCAGCCTGGGCATTCTAGAAACTACGCAGCGCAAAGCTGAAACTCAGTCCCCTGGTCGAGGCCAGGGTAAACAGGGGGTGCCCCGGAAGAGCAGGAGGAGCCCAGGAGGGGCGAGCCCCAAAGGGGCTCATGGCACCCCCTCGGCCAGGCGCACCAGCCCCTCCCGCAGTTCGCTCAGTTCGAACAGCCTCACATCCAGCAGCTGGGCTGCGCGGCCCGCCTCGGCCTGGGCACGCTCCCGTTCCGTGCGTGCCTCTTCCAGCCCGCGCTCGGCCGCGCGCAGCTGGCGCTGCAGCTCCGCATTGCGCGTCTCCAGCTCCTGCGTAGGGAGGAGGGAGGAAAGGGAGTTGGGGACTCCTGGCCACCGATCCTCTGCCCTCTACTTCCCAGCGACAACCCTTCTGGGAGCAGCGCTGGCTGGGAAAGCCGGAGTCAGATCCAGTCACGCAAAAAGTCAGGCGCAAGTTAGCTCAGCGGGTGGAGAGTCCACGGGCAAACATGCAGCCTGCGTTCAATCTCTGGAAGCCCACGCGGTGGGCCGGGAGGAAGGACTTCCAAAAGGTATTCTGATCTGCGTCTGGGCACGTGGCAGACTTTTCTCTCCTGCGCACTTTCCCTCCGTCGTTTTTGTTTGGGCTGGGAGGGCTCAATGCTTATAGTACGTGCAATGCATCAGAGAGGATCTGCGTTAGAATCCACAGAACCCATGCAAAAAGCTGGGTGTGATGGCAGGGTTCCTAATCCCAGCCGTGAGGGACTGAGACAGGAGGGCGCATTGCCAGCCCGTGCACAGGCCACCCTCCCAAAACTCCCTGCAGCCCTTCACCCCAGGAATAAAGCACACGCCCCCAGGGGTCTGCCAGACAGGCCTGAGACAGTTGCTCCCACATGCTGGTTTCTCAATGCCATTGCACGCGCTGTGCCCACTGCCCAGAAGGTATTCCCCAACGCTACCAGTTTGGTCAGCCTTGGCCTTGTGTTAGGCACAGAGTGGACATGACGGTGAGGTGGCCTGGGGGGGGGCTTACTTTGCATGACTTGGGACAGACAGCTCCACCCGACTTACAGGTGAACAAATTCAGAGATCCCTGCCTGTCCAACCTCAGGGCACCGCGCCCTCCTGCCCCCCACCCACACACCTGAAGCTTGTGCTGAGCCACCTCCTCTTGGTCGGTGGCATCTGGGGCTTCCCGGGTCGAAGTGGTCTGATTCTTCAGCGTCTGAATCTCCTAGGATAGGAGGGATGTGTCTGAGATGCCTCCAATGGCTGGGGGTGGAGGTATGGAGGGGGACAAGGCTAGGTGAGATTCCCGCCTCCTCTCTCCCTCACCTGGTCCTTGGTTTGCACACGAACCTCCAGCTGTTCCATAGATTGAGCGGGCACCTCCTTCTCGCCAGTGGAGAGTTCCACAGCGACCTGCGCCTCTAGCTCTGCCACCTGGCGCCCCCAGGAAGCCGAGGTGAGTGGATGGATGCACGGCTGGAGTGGGGGGTGTGCAACTCTCAGGGCCCAGCGTACCCAGGGGTCCCCCTGGGCAGAGGCTCCTCACCCGCTGCCGCAGGCACTCGGCCTCAGCGCGCTGAGCCTCCAGCTGCTGCCTCCACTGCACGGCTGAGGCGTTGGCCTCGCGCAGGGCGCCCGCCAGCTTGTTGTTGCTGTCCTGCAGCGCGAAGAACTCGGCCTCCCACTGCACCTCGCCCACCGAGCTGCGAGACACCCGTAGGAGGGGGTCGGGGCGGCCCTGAGGATGTGGCCAAGATGGGTGCTGGGGAGGCAGGGGCAGTCCCCAAGGGAGCAAAATCCTGGTGGTCTCTGTTTCCTCCTTCCTCTAGCTCCGGAATAAACTCTGCCGCTATTCCCTGCCCTCGCGGACAACGCCCACCCACGAGACTCCGCCCTCGTTACACCACACCCTCTAAGTCCAGCCCACACAACTACCATCCACCCTCTGGATATGCCCATAAAGCCCTGCCCTTAAGCCCCGCCCCCACAGGGGACCAAGATAAGCGAGCGGCGGTCCCGCCCCTCTGACTCCACCCACACTGCAAGCCCCGCCCCTCACCCCTCTGACAGCATCTTCTTGAGTCTCTCTCGGTCCGTGTTACCCGGAGCCTCCGTACTCTGGCTGCGGAACAGTTTCTCCTCGCCGGGGCCGTTGGTGCTGAGGAGGGGGCTGGGGAGCACCTGCGGGTGGGAGAGAGGCGGGGCGTGGTGAACTGACCCATGCGTCCCCTGCACAGAACCCTCTTCCCTTCTCGAACCACGCCCCAAAATGGGGATCGAAACTCCGCACCTGCTCGCCTGAATTTTTTTTTAACTGTTCTGAATCAAATTTAGGAGAATGAATGGCAAAGCCGGTGGGGCCAGATTCCACACGAAATTTAAAACGGCAGGAAGCCTTCCTGTTGGTACTCAGTAGATGCTCAATAAATGAGACAGTGGTTAAAAAAGAGAAAAAGAAAAAAGATAAAGAGAAGAAAAAAAATGGCACAAGAAAAATATATAAATGTGAGTAGGGAAAGAAGGAAAAAGAAAAAATGGAAAGAAAAAATATGAATAAATAGTAAGTGGGGAGAAGCACCCCAAGAATCATTGGTTGGTACCACACGTCATCACCTGGCAACACATGTCATGTCCATGATGACCCCAGGGGACATGAGACCCTCTCAACATGTTCTGTGGGACATGAAAAGTCCTGGGGTCCTCACTAGAGGTTCCAGATTTCCACTGTGTTGGTCCTTTTGCCTCGGATTTGCTCAGTGCATAGGGTGCAGGGGACGCACACCTGGTGGGCCACCAATTTGAGGGCGGAGCTGGTGAGGTCACCTCCATCCTGTGACTTCTCTTGAGCCAACCTGGCTGCTTCCTTCACTTCTTGAAACTTCTCAGCAAACTGAGGGAGGAGCAAGGTTGGCAGATGTCCCCCTCTCCCTTTTTCCCTCCCCCTCCCGTTCCTCCCTCCTTCTCCTCCCTTCCCCTCCCTTTTCCCTTTCCCTTTCCTCTCACCTCTGTCCCCCGCCAACTTAATCAGGGGGCAACACCACCCCTTTGCTCAGAAACCGGAGAAGGTCTCTCTCAGGATTCTCTGAGTCATAGGCAGGAAGGGGTCTACTGATCCTCTCAGGCCTATTAGCACCCCCTCCTGGTGCAGCGAAGGATGTCACTGGAAAGTCCCCACCCCTGATCTCTACTAACTCAGCCAATATTGATTCTGACACAGTGTTCTTGCTGATTGCTTTACAGGGACTACTTGACTCCTCTTTCTTTTCTTTTTTTCTCTTTCTGTCTCTCTCCCTCTCTCTTTTTCCTTCTTTCTTTCTTTTTTTTTTTTTTCTTGCCACTGTGTTCTAGAGATTGTTTAGCCAGCAATCTCCCATTCCTTCACCCTCTGCAGTATTGGGATTACAGATACCCACCAACACTCCGCCAGCGGCTGCCCTGGGCTTTTCTGTGGCATCTAAGTGTCTGTCTGAGCTCAACTTTTTGGCTGACAAGCGTTTTACCCTTTAGGGTTTAGCCTTTCTCTATTCTCCCCGCAATTTTTTTTTCACGAGAGTGTGTGTGCATCAAATCACCCTAGATTGCTTCGACCTCCTTCTTGCTTTGCTTTGGGGTTTCCCAAGCTCTGCCTTCCAGGGTGGGAAGTGCAGCCACTGCCAGACCTGCCTGGCATTTTTTGTATGTGGGGTCTGGAGATCTGAACTCAAGTTCTTTGACTTGGGAGGCAAAGGCTGTGACGCTTGAGTGGTCTCCCCTGCCCCTTCAACAGTAATTTTGAAACCAAGAGTGGTGGCACACGCCTATCGCCTCAACACTGTGGGAGGTGGGGGGCTGAGGCAGGAGAAGCCCTGGATTGGAGGCCAGCCCGTCTACACAGTTAGATCTTGTCTCGGAGACTTAACAACAGACCGCATAACGCGAAGGACAGCTCAGGCTAGACGCGTGCCCAGCCATGCACAGGGCCCAGCGAGGCGTTCGGGAGGCGCAGGGAGGCCAAGGTATTGCGAGCGGCCGAAGAAGGGGCCTCCATCCGGGACCCATAAGGGTCCCCCTCTGTGGGTTCACTCCACGGCTGGGAAGATGAGGACCCCGCCCTGCCACAGCCCGGCCCACCTGGGTCAGATGTTGCTCGGAGGCGAAGCCCAAGCCATACACCGTGTTGGCGCGACTGTCCGCCCATTGCCCGAACTTCTGGGAGGTTTTAGTGAAGGTCATGTTGGGGGTGATAGTGCTGTTGATTATGGCCTGGAAACGGGGCGCAAAAGTCAAGTCTGTGGCGCTGGGAGACGCGCACTTGGGAGGTAGGGCAGGAGAGCGGAGAGCAGGTCTAAAACACGTGAGGGCTGGGGGCGGGGCTCACGGGGAGATTGACAGCCCAGCATCCTGCAGGGAGGGCTGGAGGCGGGGCTCAGGGGGAGAGTGACAGCTCAGCATCCTGCAGGGAGGACTGGGGGCGGGGCTCCGAAGGAGAGTGAGAGCCCAGCATCCAACGTGAGGGCCAGGGGCGGGGCTCACAGGGAGAGTGACAGCTCAGTGAGGGTTGGAGGCGGGGCTCAGAAGAAGAGTGACAGACCGGGATCCCCAGAGGGGGCCGGGATGATGGGGGTTCTGGTATAAATGGTGTGACCGTGACCTTCTGCTGCAGCAGGAAGTCAGGACGCTTGACCCAGGATAAGGGGGCATCCTCCTGACGCACCTGCTCCCACCCTCTGCAGGTCATCTGCACGCGTGTGCCCCCCCATGTGCTGGAGCGAGCGCCCCACGTAGGACCCTTCCCTCACCTTAGCCCCCCCAATGCTGATGATGCGGTACACGTTGCGCGTGGCATCGTAGAAGTAGGAGACGGTGAGCGCGTGCTTGTCCGCAGGGATCCAGTTCCGCTTGGTGGTGGGGTCGATCTGGAACACGTGTGCCCGGGTGCTGAAGATTGGCTGTTCCCTGCAGGGGGGCCAAAGTGCTCAGTGCTCTGTCCGCGGCGGAGTAGGGCTGGGGCTGAAGCGGGGCCAGAGGACCTGGGCACTCACCTGGCTGTGGACATTGGTCAGCCTCCACTGGGTGGACTCTAAGGGGCAGCCCGAGGCGTGACAGGAGTGGCTGCTTTGATTCCTGGGGAGAGAGGTGGTGTGTAAAATGGGTTCTCTCTCTTTCTCTCTCCTCTCCTAGCTCAGGCTGGCCTTCAAGTGACCAAGCAGCCTCGCTCTCCCGCATCCCTGACTCCAGCATGCACCCTGCACCCCCACATCCATTTTATGCAATGCTGGGGACGGGAGTCAAGCAGCACAGGCTCATTTCTGTTCATCTGTAGCCAATACCTCATAACCATGTTAGGTGGGGGAACCAGAATGCTGACAGGGCACCCCACAAATCTCAGGGCAGCAAATGGTTCTGAGAACCCCCAGTGGCTCCTGGCACCCCCATGTCAGTTGATTGCAGTTCTGTTGTCCCTCCAGAGATGTCTCCTTCGTTCATCTTGCAATGTTCACACACACCCCAATCCAGCAGCCTCCCCCAAAACAGGGCCTTCCATCAAAAAGTGGGGCAAAGGGAGGTGTGGAATCACAAGGACCAGGAGACTAAGGCACCTGGCCTGCTGGTGGTCAGTGTTCAAGACCACCCTGGTCATCACAGCCAGATGGACATCTGTGGGAAAATAAACCCCTGGGGGGGTCTCCCAGGAAACCAGATCTCCGGCGTTGCCACACAACCAATACTAGGTGGTCACTGCACGGGGGTGGGCGGCAGAGAACAGCTTAGAATCAGAATTAAGTCCCCAGAGAGTCATCAGGGGGGAGCATGGAATGGTAGCCAACACGGGCACACCAACACTGGGGCAGCGGACCGGCTGAGGCAGGAGCATCGCCACGAGTCGGAGGCCAGCCTGGGCTACAGCGTGAAACCCACTTTGTCAAATAGTCCATCGCCCACGATGCGGAGTGAGAGACAGAGAATGGTGTTCCCCAGACTTTTTGTGGGTTGATCGGCCCTTTTCACCCCTGAGAACCTGGGAGAGCTCCAAATACTTCCCTTGTGCGTCCCCAGTGACTAAGAGACTGCAGCGGGAAGCGGGACGCACTGGTCACTCGGAGGTGCCTAGCGCTGTCTCTCCCTCCCAGCTGCTGATCGCAGTCAGCGGGTCTGAAACCGGAGCCCCCGGGCTGGGGAGGGGTGGCGGCTGGATCAGGCTGGGGAGAGCGGGGTCCGGGGACGAAGTCCGGATTGGGGGACCCGAGGGTGGGAATTCCTGGCCCCCTTCCAATCCGTTGGCCAGAGTGTACGCCGCTCCCACCGCGACAGGCGGAGATTGGGAAAAGTTTACTCACCCACAAGTCACGCGCCCTGGCCGCGGCGGAGTACCGGGCAGGGGGGTTCCCCAGCCACGCCAGAAGTGGGTCCCCTGAACTTGCCTTCGCCCCGGCGCCCACGCGGGACCCAGAAACCGTCCGCGTCGGGACACCCAGCGCGTTCCCTAACTCGGGAGCCCCGCGGGTCCTGTAACTTGGGCATCCCGGTCTCTACCGGCGCTTCCTGATCCTCGTTGCGCTCCAGCGTTCAACTTTAGGGGGGAAACAAGGGTCCCTCTGCCGCCCGAGTCCCGGGCCCGCGCCCCACTCACCCCGCGCCCCGAGTCCCCAGTACCCGCTCACCCCAGGCCCGGGACCCGCCGCTGCCTCCCGCCCGCGCGCTCCGCGCCGCCTGCGCCTTTGTCTGCGCCGCTGCCGCCTCCGGTCCCATCCCGGTGGGTCTCGACGTGGCCACCGCCCGCCCCGCCCCCCGTCGCCACCTGCGGGAGGGGGATGTGGGGGAGGGCTCCGTAGAGGGGCGGGGCCAGGGAGCAGGGGCGGAGCGCGAGAGAAGGGGGTCCAGAAAGTTGGTGTACGGGGAAAGGGAGGCAGGAAGGGAAGGGAATCGAATGGGGAAAAGTAGAAGATGGACCCGGGGAGGGGGGCAGGGCCGGGGGGAGGAGCCAGACGGGGGAGGGGACTTCTAAGAGAGGAAACTAAAGGAGGCCCAGAGGCGGGAGGGGGGAAGCGACTTAGAACCCAGAGGCCTATACACTGGGGTTTGGGGGAGACAGGGAGTGGGGAGCTCACGGACGGGAGCCACAGGAGCCCCCGTCCCGAGCGTGGGGACCCAGAGACAGTGAGAGGCGCGAATGCATGAAGTGTGTGAAATGGGTCGCGGTAGAGGCCACAGGTGAGTCCTAAGCCGGTGCACACAGTAGGTGCTCAATGGATGTTGTCAGGAGTGGAGGAGGGGGTAAAGTCCTAGTCCAGTGTGGGGGTCCACGCCCATCACCCTATGCTGGGGAGCCAGAGGCAGGAGGATTGCCTCTGTCCCTCTTAATAATAACTAATTGTAAAGTCTCAGTGGCTGCCGCATGTGTATGACATCCCCAAAATGCCCACCGGGGGGCTGGGGCTCAGAGAGAGAGCTCTGACCAGGGTTCGCCCTGGGCCGTGTCCATAGTAATGTGAAGGGTCCTGCCTTCCTCTGGCCCTCTCCCAACTGGACTTGTAGCTCCCACAAACTTAAGGTGCCCTCCTGAACACCCTGCCCAGCCTTCCCATCCTATGATTGTCAATACCCACCAGGGAAACAGATCCAGAAATCCCTGCTTTGGTCTCCCCCAAACACTTCTGACTTACGAGGCGCGTGCTTTGGCAGGGGACTTGGCCAGAAGCCCCCAAACAGTTGAATGTTGGGGGGAGATAGGGAGGGGGACAGAAAACACCAGCTGTTCCATTTGGAATGACTTTTTGTAGAAAAAGTAGCCTGGGTAGGTGCAGGCAGCAGAGCGGGTTCAGAAGTGGCTTGCAGTCTGCCGAGCCCTGGACTGGCCAAAGAATTGGGGACACATAGCTGTTCTAAGGGGGTGTCTGGGCAGAGGGCCTGGAAAGTTCCATGGCATGTGGGGGCACAAGCAGAGATATGTGGAATATCTTCCCCACACGGGGAAGAGGTGGAAGCCAACAGGTCTGAGTTCAAAAGTCATCCCCATGACAGCCTGTCTCACAGACAACCACAAAAAAAGGGGCCTGAGAGGGCCCATGAGAGGAGAGAAGGCAACCGCAGCCAAGCCTGGAGACCTGAGTTCAATCCCCAGAGGAGCCACATAATAGAAGGAAGGAACTGCTTCCAAAAGCTGTCTTCTAACTTCCACTTGTATGTCATGGCATGCACCTGTCTCTCTCTGACAAGCACTTGGACATGTTGGGGTTGGGGCACTTCTTAGCATGAACCTTCAGCATAGGACTAAAGATTGCATCTGAAGGGTTGGAGGTGCCTGTGTGAGCGGCTTACTCCATGTGGCACCAGAGCAAGCAAGGACCTAGAGCTAGAACGTCGTCCTGGACTCCTCATGGTTAAATCCCACTGGAGAGTCTCTCCTCTCCCAAGGGAACCTAGAGCCAGCTGGATCTGTAGCAGAACTCCACCCAAGGATGCTTTATAGATAGACAGAGTGAGGGCCCACAAGTCTCAGACTCCTGGCATAGCTCAGGCTGGCCTCGAGTGCACCCTGCTCCTGCCTCCACCAGACAGGAAGACCGTACCTCCAAAGCCCACCCACAAATGCTCTCCCTGGGCTCCCGCTCCTCTTCAGTCCCCCAGTCCTACCTGGGGAGAAACCCTGGGTGGATACCAGGGCCTAGGCCCAGATGCTGCAAGATGATGGGAATCGCGCCCAAGATCGGTTTTTTAGGATCCAATTACCCTGGATTGACACGTGTGCTAATTGCCCCCTGGGCACCAGGTGGCAGGGTGGGACTGGCCCAGTTTTTGGAGGTAGGTCGCCCAATTATTTTTGGCTTTGATGCACTTGTCATCCCGCGAGGATGGCAGAAACTGGGCCTGCTGAATCTCGGCCACGTCAAGAGGGATGTTGAGCTTCTGGAAGGAGGGGACACTTTGGGGTCCCTGAAAGTGTGGAAGAAAAGGAATTTTTACAGAAATTGTGACAAATAATGAGGTTATGACTAACAGCCTGATGGTCAGCAGTTTTCAGAGTTCTAAAAACAAAAGTCTAATATGGGCGGCTAGATACTGAAAACATCTCCACTCTCAAGGTCCCTGTGAGAATCTTCCCCCTTCAAGGTCTCAGAGAAATGTTTTCAGTATGTCCAGATGCCGTCTAAGCCCGCTTGCCCCCTCCCCACACAGAACTCCGGGAAATGCTCCCCCTCTCAAGGTCTAATATGCCAAATACCACCAAAGCCTTTGTATTATTATTGTAACTATGACCGAAGCTTCACCCCAAGCCCACTGCTATCTTGCACAAACAAGTCAGCCCTGCTGCAGACGTGTTGACCGGGACCTCGCCCACCAAGAACTGCCCACGACTTCGACCAGAACATCTGATGGTCACCCTTGGCTGACTCAACGTCCTTGTGTGCTGTAAAAACTGTGCCAAAGAGTGCTATAGAAAAATATGTTTTGCTACCCTATACCCTATAAAAACCCTACCCCGACCTCAGTTGGGGCCGCTCTTCTCTTGCTTGCAGGATGGAGGCGGTCCTGGCATGCCAGAATAAACTCGCCTATTGCCTTTGTAGCAGCCTCTCGGTCCTCGTGTCTCCTTTTGGGGTCGGGGTGGGTGACTTGGAGGAACTTCGGTTCCAACTTCTGGTGCGTTGGCCGGGAAGGCCCCAATCCACCCCGGGGGAAGCGACGACCCAGGTTGAAGGTGAGTGAGTGGAGCTCCTAAATTGTCTTGTGTCTCGTGCTTTGTGTCTGTGATCTCTCGTGTCAGTTTCAATTTCAGTTTCAAGTTCAGGCCGCCGAGGTGGGACCCGGCGAGGATTGGGGCTGTACCCGTCAAGAGGCGGCAGACGTGCCCGGGCAAACGAGCTCGAGACCTCGCAGGGGGGGAGGACGCTCCCACCCCGGGGACAGCAGGGGGAAGATTGCAGTTGGATGAGAAGGTGCCCAACTGAACTCCCCCATAAGGTTTGGGCAATTGGACCCAACCTTATTGACTGAACAGTTGGATGGTATTCCCAACTGGGCTCATGGTAAGATTTTTTGAAGAAGGATGACGTACCCGAACTGCAGCGGGCCTCCGAGCTCCTCTGTTGCCGGCTTCTTTTACTTTCACTTTCTTCCCGAGAGAGAAACCGCTCGAGCGAGCGCTCGGGGACTGGGCGTCTCGGGTACTTGTTGGATTTGTTATTGTCTCTTTCTTTGTGTTCTTAGGGTATTTTTGTTTTCAGGAAATTAGATATATCATGGGGCAGGCTCAATCAACGCCCCTTGACTTGACGATCAGCCATTGGACGGACGTTAAGGCTAGAGGACATAATTTGTTTGTGGATATCAGGAAAGGAAACTGGCAGGTTTTCTGCCGCTCAGAGTGGCCGGCTTTCCAGACCAGCCGGCCTCCTGGGGGATGAAGTTTACCACCCTCTGTTCTGATGAATGGCCCACTTTCTAGGGCGGCAAATGTTTGTTTTAAGGAAAGAAAGCCTCTGCCCCCTCTGCCCCCCTGTACTGGAGGGGCCAGAAGAACTGTCTGTCGTTTTTTTTTGTGCTGTATTTATGATGATCTCATTTTAAGAGTTACTTTAAGTGTTTTGATTTGCTTAGTTATCTGGATTTTCCATAATATGTGTGTTTTATGTTTCAAAATAACACAGGTATGGCCATTTCAAATTATTGCGCGCTTATAATTACATCTTGGTTTTTTTGACTTTTTATTATTTGGCATGCTCAATTTAAATGCACGTGCACACTTAAGAACAACATAAAAGGCCTGAGTACGTACTGACTAAAATATTTTGTTTTATCTTGATTTCTATGAAGCTTCACAAAGGATGATATTGTGTTTTTACCTAGGATCTAATAACATCACTTTTATAATTCCTTTAAAAGTTTGTTTTCCCATATGTAATACCAACATATCTAGCAACCAGAAAGGAAAACTGATTTCTGAGAAATTCATTGGAATTTCTTCATTCTCCTGATATGTATGCTAATTCCCTGTTTCCAGGTGTACTCCTGTGTTCTGTTACAATCTTGCTAACTTAATTGGGATATAATGATTTTTAAGATGAGGTCTACTGTTATTGCCTCTTTTAAAGGACATTTTTTAAAGGGTAAACAACAGAAAACCATCAAGTATGAAAGAAAATATGTATGGTAATTAGATGTGCAAGAGGTTTAAAAGAAGGATTAAAAGAAATTTGTTTTTTTTTTAAAAAAAGGGTTTATGGGATGAGCTATCTTACTTAGAGAGTTAAAGTATGTGCAGGAGGTTTATGAGTTGGTTACTTAAAAAAATGTTAAAGTATGTGATGAAGGTTTATGGAATGTGATGAAGGTTTGTGGAATGTCCTGAAGGTTTGTAGACTGTTAGGTTTATGAGAAGACAAAAATTAGAGATGATGGTTAAAGGAAATGTCATACATTATACTTCTTCCATATTATAAAAGAAAAGGCATTGAGCCTCAGAAATTAGAAATTAAGAATTAAGCTTTATGTATTCAAATGTATTTTAATTGTTTGTTTTGACTAAATAAGACAGCAGCCCTAATAGGGCCCTCATCTGCTCCCTGGGAAGTGGGTTCCCAGAGAGCAGGGCTCTGCTCAGCATCAGACCAACAGGAGGAACCGAGGCCCCACCCGATGATGCCACCTCAGCTGCAGCTTAGAGCAGCAGACTCAAGGCCAGCTGTTAAACCAACCTCTACTCACCTTTTGGAACAGGCCTCTTCTGGAGGAGGAGGAAAAGAGCACCTGCAAAATGTGGGAGGGAATGTTTTGACCTCTGTATGAATGTGTGAGTGAATGTCAGCCTGAGGTGGGAAACCTGTAACACCTCTGTGCTCGAGTTTGTAGTCCCACGGCGAGATCCCTAAGATCTCTTAAAGCCACGGGATTCGATTGGGCCAGTTCTGCATTTCCATGGTGATAACATATGGTCTAGGGTGGGATCGGATTAGAATCCGGTCGCAAGTCACAAAATAGCTGAACCCACTATGGCTAAGTTATCACCCATGACTCTGCAAAGAGTGTGGCCAGGCTGGCGCTTGAATGATCTCTCCTGGAGGGATTCCCATCCTTTGTCTGTCTGCGCCGTGTGGTGGGGATCAATGTGACTTTAGCTCTTGTTAATCAATGAAATCAAATTCCTAAAAATGTTTGCCCTGTAAGGAAAATGCTTCATGTCTGAGACAATGACCATACAGTTTAAATAACATAGGAAATGAAAGAAGCTTCAGACATGTGTGGACTTTGGACTCTCCCCTTTTAGTGTTGTTGGGTGTGACTCTGGCTCCCTTGACAATGAGTGATATCGGGTAGAGTGCTGAGAGAGTCAACTTGTATTCTTGGACATGTCCTGTATACATCTTAGACAAGAAATTACCCCAGAAAGATCTTTAAATTATAATACCATCTAACTAGAAAGTTAAAAGGCTATGAACATTTGTACCAAAAATACCAGCTAGTAGCTCAGGAAAAGCTTTGTCTCACAATAGAAATGCCCTCGAGAGACTAAGGTGGAACAGGAATTTCATTTAGCTTCCATGTCAGCAAAACTCCTATCTGAAAGATAGCATCCTCATCTGTAAGAGAGAGGTTGGCACCATCAGGAAGCTTTTATTTCTGTCTTGGAGGTAGAATCCTTTGTTTCTGTTTGTCCTAAAACTTTAAAATAAGGCAGGTGACCTAGGACTTAATATAGAAAAAGGAAAAAAAAGAGAAAGAACCAGAGAGCAAAGAAATCAGAACTTGACATTTGCCTTAGGGGATAGATTAAACAGGCATGCCCAAGCAGACCAACCCAGGACCCCTCCTGACAGGGGAAAGATGGAAAAGATGCTTTAAATATGACTAGACTGGGTGCTTTGAGACGATTGTGAGCACAGGAAGCTTTCATGTGGCCTATGTCCCAAACATGGGAATTTCCACTAGAGGAAAGATTGCCCCCTGAACCCCAGGGCCCAGGGGTCGAACACCCCGGTGGAGATCAATGTAATGGCCTGAAGCTCCTAGCTTCCCTCCGATGGAAAAGGAGTTTGCCTCTGATATCCAGCAAAAGAAAGCCCAAAATGCCAGGTTGAGCATCTCATGAGAACCTTGGGTTTAACATGCAAATGGGAAGCCTCTTTGTTTCTATGTTAATGGACTAGGGAGCACAAAATTCTAGTGCTCAACTTCCTTCCTAGGCTTTTGTCAACTTTTGATTTTACTAAAATGTTTAAGATCAAGAAAATGACAGGCTCATTGCACTCACAAAGTAACTACTGAGATTCCTTATATGCTTAATAGTGATGCTTTTTAGGCATTCCTTTGTTTATATGCCTGAATGCCCGAATATTCAAGGTTTAGGCTTAATAGAATAAAATATTTTAGCACTGTTATAAAAGTCATCCCCATGGTTTTGGTTTTAGACGCACCAAAGACATTAGAAGAGAAAATCATGGATTACAGAAAATGCCAGATAGCATGTAACAAAAGTCTGCAGTTTAAAGACCCTAAATGCTGCATCCTTATCCAACCATTCTGATGGAAAAGATTCCAACCTGATAAGATATTATTTCAAGGAAACATTTTCTGGAGAAAAGACATGGCTTTATTTAGGAGAAATAAATATAAAAATTGTCAGGTCTTGGTGTTTCTTCCCAGTTCAGGCCTGTTCCCTGGGGAAGGTCACTGTAACCACATGGGCAAGTGCTAGGAATTTCTTGGTATGTCCCAATAACGTCCAGGGACAGGTGCTAAACATTCTTTCCTAGGTAATTTACGTTTTGCCCCGGGCTGGCGTGAGCCCCCAGGCCGAGCCCGCCTGGACCCCTTCTGCCCCTGCCGCACCCCTCTCCACCCTGGCCACAGGGGTTTGGGCTCCGTGGTTGTTGACCTCCTCTACTAGAGAGATTAAGAAAACTGGAGTGGTGTTTGACGCCAGCTCTTCCTGCTGCTTTCCTTGACAGTATCCAGCATCGTGAGTGTGACGGCCTACATTGCCTTGGCCCTGCTCTCTGTGACTATCAGCTTTAGAGTATATAAGGGTATGATCCAAGCAATCCAGAAATCAGATGAAGGCCACCCATTCAGGGCATATTTGGAATCTAATGTTGCTAGATCCGAGGAATTGATTCTGCTCTCAGTCATGTGAACTGCACCATAAAAGAACTCAGGTGCCTTTTCTGAGTTGATGATTTAGTTGATTCTCTGGAGTAAAACCAGAGACATAGGTTGGCGAAAAGTTTAATAAAGTTTTTCCCTTGTCCTAAAAAGTTGCCTAAAGTTAAACTCAGTGCTCGACAGAGGGAAAAAGCAATGGCAAACTTAAGGAGTAAACTAGGAAAAACAGCAAAAACTCCAGGTGTAGCTCCAGAGCAGCTCCATTAGCTAATCAATGCTGGCTTTTCATTTAGATCAGAGAAATGGTGCTACATCCCTTTGGTCCCCCAAAAGAAAAAGACTTATGTTGCTTTATTTTTCAGAATAAAAAAGGAGGATAATTTAGATTGCTCTGTACAAAGAATCAGTTCTCATTGTTTTGGACAGGTTTTAAAATATGATCTACAGTAGCCAGAGGAAAAGGTCTCCTTGGTTTTTACACCTTGTAAATGTGTTCTTTTACTAACTCCTGCTTGCTTGTACCCACAGCAAGACTGCTGAGCTTGTTCGGTTTATCTCATGTGCCTTCCCAATTACAATGATCTGGTCCTTCTATAGATTCTGGAGACTCAATTTGCCTGTGTTTTGTCTCTTTTAGACCAACCTTGAGGTAATAAAGCCATCTATCAAAGACCTCTAGACCAACCCAGCATTTCATAGATGAGAATGTCAGACTGCTCTTATTTTCTTCGCCCTGATTCAGCAGGAAGCAGCCAGATCGAATCATCGCCCTTTATTCCAGAGCAGTCTGAATTCTCAAATAGGTTTATGGGAAAATGAGGCAGGATTAGAGCAGCCATGCTGGGATGGGTCTCTCAAGGTCTTTAAAGTTCTTTGGAATTCCTAAAGGCCATCCACCACTGCTGGGATCACCATGAAAGAACTCCTGCTGAAGAAATAAAAACGTGGACAGGGAAACAAGCCAGGGATGGTTCAAAAACTGGTTCGATTCCTCTCCATGGCTAACTACCCTAATTTCTACTCTCCAGGGGCCCCTCATTATGCTTCTGTTGCTTTTTGCTTTTAGGCCCTGTGTTTTGGATCGCATGCTTGCTTTTGCTGGGGAGCGCATTGGCATGGTGCAGGTGGTGGTGTTAAGACGACAGTACCAACCCATGCCCCAAGTAGACCAGAAAACATCCTCTGAATTTTAAGATTAAAATTTCACCAAAAGAAAAGGGGGGAATGTGGAAGAAAAGGAATTTTTACAGAAATTGTGACAAATAATGAGGTTATGACTTACAGCCTGGTGGTCAGCAGTTTTCAGAGTTCTAAAAACAAAAGTCTAATATGGGCGGCTAGATACTGAAAACATCTCCACTCTCAAGGTCCCTGTGAGAATCTTCCCCCTTCAAGGTCTCGGAGAAATGTTTTCAGTATGTCCAGATGCCGTCTAAGCCCGCTTGCCCCCTCCCCACACAGAACTCCGGGAAATGCTCCCCCTCTCAAGGTCTAATATGCCAAATACCACCAAAGCCTTTGTATTATTATTGTAACTATGACCGAAGCTTCACCCCAAGCCCACTGCTATCTTGCACAAACAAGTCAGCCCTGCTGCAGACGTGTTGACCGGGACCTCGCCCACCAAGAACTGCCCATGACTTCGACCAGAACATCTGATGGTCACCCTTGGCTGACTCAACGTCCTTGTGTGCTGTAAAAACTGTGCCAAAGAGTGCTATAGAAAAATATGTTTTGCTACCCTATACCCTATAAAAACCCTACCCCGACCTCAGTCGGGGCCGCTCTTCTCTTGCTTGCAGGATGGAGGCGGTCCTGGCATGCCAGAATAATAAACTTGCTTATTGCCGTTGCAGCAGCCTCTCGGTCCTCGTGTCTCCTTTTGGGATCGGGGTGGGTGACTTGGAGGAACTTTGGTTCCAACAAAAGGTTGAAGGTCATGAACCCCTGAATCTGGCCGTCACCTCCCTCCTTCCCCCAGTGCTATGAAGAGAGTTGTGTGTCTGATGCCAGCAAGGGAAAAGGCGAAGACCCTCCCATACTGTGTAGACTTGGGCAGGTGAACGAAAGCTTTTCATGCCCGCAGGCCCTGGGCATAAGACGGGCACGGATGACTATGATGCCCCATATGCAAAGAAATTCTCCTAAGTAAAGAAAACACGGCCAGCGAGGAGTTGTGGTGAGCTAGCTCTCCAGGGGGGAGGCCAAGAGCCGGGAGCTCAGGGCTAGCCTTGGCTATGCACTGAGTTGGAGGCCAGCCTGGGATACACAGAAGGCCCTCGTTAAGAAAGAATTGTTGGGGGTGGAGAGGTGGCTCAGGGGTTAGGCCTCTGCCTTGCAGGCAGAAGGTCCTGAGTTCGGATCCTAGATCCCACGTATAGACGCCAGGCGGAAGCGGGGGCGGCCTGCGCTTCTGGTCCTGGTAGGGCGGAGCCTGTGAATCCTGGGGCAGAGTAAACAAGGAGGAGGTGGAGGCATCCATGGTGGTTCGCGAATTCGTCCGTGGTTCTACACATACACAGACACACACACACGCATATACACACGCACATGCACACAGTTGAATAAATAACAATAATATAAAAAAAAATTAAAAAAAAAAAGAAAGAATTGTTCTTGGGGCTGGAGAGGTGGCTCAGAGGTTAAGCCTCTGCCTTGCAGAAGGTCCTTGCGGAAGGTCCTGAGTTTGGATCCTAGACCGCATGTATAGACACCAAATGGAAGCAGGGGCGGCCTGCGTTTCTAGTCCTGGTAGGGCAGAGTCTGTGAATCCCGGGGGCAGAGTAAACAAGGAGGAGGTGGAGGCATCCATGGTGGTTCCCGAATTCGCCCGTGGTTCTACACACATACATACATCACACACGCACAATTGAATAAATAATAATAATAATAATAAAAGAATTGTTCTTAAGGGGTGCTGTCCAGGCAGATGGCTCAGGCAGGTCAGGGCAGGGACCACCCGATTCTATACCTGGAGCCCGTGCCATGTAGGGGAGGAGAGAGGTGACCCCGCAAAGCGCCCTGTGACCTCCAGGTGTGTGCGCACTGGCATCTCACACAGGACACTTACAGACAGCCACCAAGAAGGAACTCAAACAGGAAGTGGGTGTGGCTGTCCCCAGGGCCAAAGGGCCTGGGGGAGGGGCATGGTGCCTGGGAAGGGGAGAGACACCCGGTGACATTTGGGTTTGGATTTGACAGATGAAAAGCTGGTGACCCGGGACCCAGAACATCCCAGGTAGTGATGGACACATGGAAAGGTCCTGGGGTGAGGAGCTGTGTTGAAAGACAAGGGAGGGGTGTGTGTATGTGTGTGTGTGTGTGTTTGTGTGTGCATGTGTGTGTATGTGTGCATGTCCATGAGGAGGGAACGTGGAGAAGTCCATTCTGAGACCAGCAAGGTGAGTTCTGAACATGGAGAAGTTTTGAAAGTTCTGGAACCTTCTCTGTAAGCCATGGCAGAGACTTGGGCAACGGTGGTGTGAGGGAGGCGGAGCGCTGGGACAGCCTGCAGGGATAGATGGCCAGTCTGTGGGCGGGGCATGAGAACATTGGCCAAGTGGTGGAATGTTCTGGAGCGGAGGGAAGAGTTGAGAGTGACTCCTGGAATTTTGGGTACTGACCAGGGAAATTTGAGGGAGTGTGGGGGGTGGGGGCTGAACAGTTTAGAGCAGTGGCCTAGGAATGCGGTGGACCCCCCCACATCCTGTGGAGATGTCCTTACCCCATACAGGAAGAGGGAACCTTCTGGAAGGACAGGGTGGGCTGCAGGAAGGAAAACAGGCCTGGCCTCCCGCTTCCTCTGGCCAGCTGGCTTTTGCTGATGAGGTGAAGCTTCTTTGGAGACACCCAGAGAAGGCTGGGGGGGGGCGTGCCCCTGCATCCTGCTGTCTGTCTGAGGGGGGGTAGGACCAGGCTTTGTATCCATCCAGGGTCTTGCAGCACACTGGGTACTGCCACAGCCATGAAGCAGCCTGGGAGGGGGTGGGGCTGGTCAGTGTGTAAAGGAGACCCTGGAACATGGTTCCTGGGGGGGGGCACTCCTCCCTGGGGGGACTGGCTGGCTTGTCCGCTCACTCATTCATTCACTCAC
The DNA here is from genome assembly GCA_023101885.1 of Typhlomys cinereus. Lineage (NCBI taxonomy): Eukaryota > Metazoa > Chordata > Mammalia > Rodentia > Platacanthomyidae > Typhlomys > Typhlomys cinereus. The sequence continues at coordinate 405,789 of JALPQD010000504.1, forward strand.
TCATTCATTCACTCACTCATTCATTCATCCACTCCCTCCCTCATCCACTCACTCCCTCACTCATTCATTATTTACTCATTCACTCGTTCATCCACTCCCTCCCTCATTCATTCACTCATTAATTCATTCATCCACTCCATTCATTCTTTATTTGTTCACTCATTCACCCACTCCCTCCCTCATTCACTCATTCATTCTTCACTTATTTGTTCACTCATTCATCCACCCTCTCCCTCATTCACTCATTCATTTATTCACTCATTCACTTATTCAATCTCATTCATTCACTCTCATTCATTCACTCTCATTCATTCATCCACTCCTCCCTCATTCATTCATTCATTCACTCTCATTCACTCATTCATTCACTCATTCACTCATCCACTCCTCCCTTCTTCATTCTTTTTTGTGGAGTTTTTTTTTTAAATCATTTATTCAATTGTGCATGTGTGCGTGCATGTGTATGTATGTGTGTGTGTGTAAAACCACGGGCAAATTCGGGAACCACCATGGACACCTCCACCTCCTCCTTGTTTACTCTGCCCCTGGGATTCACAGACTCTGCCCTACCAGGACCAGAAACACAGGCCACTCCTGCTTACACCCGCCCTCCGTCTATACATGGGGTCTAGGATCCGAACTCAGGACCTTCTGCCTGCAAGGCAGAGGCTTAACCCCTAAGCCACCTCTCCAGCCCCCCTCCCTCATTCTTATTTACTCATTCACTCTCATTCATTCTCATTCACTCATGCATTCCTTCACTCATTCATTCACTCTCATTCATTTACTGTCATTCATTCATTCATTCGCTCACTCATTCCTTCTTTGCTGCTCAGAGTTCTGCAATCTCTTGACGTAGGTGTGTGTGGGGAAATAACGGGGTCCAGTCGGGGAGGCAACTGCGGCAAGGCTGAAGACCAGGGTTCCACCTTCAGAAGCCCTGGTGGTGAAAGTCGAGAACCGACTTTTTGGATGTGGGCCAGAGGTGGCGTGGGGGGTGGTCACACTACGGGTCTTAGTCTTTCCTTCCATCTTCCTTCCCTCCTTCCCTCATTATGCCCACAGTCATCCTGCTCAGAGCCCCCACCCAAAGTCCCTTAACTTCGCTGTGCCCAGGGGATCATGGCCTTGGGGACCCCAGGTTTCATTCTTTACAGGACACAATGTTTCCAGGGTTCAGGCACAACACAGCCTACATTCTAAGCCACCTGGAGGGCCCTAACTCCAGGGTGGTGTTAGAAGCATTTTTCAAATGTTCCGACAACATGGAGAGGTGATATGGGCAGCAGCACTTGCTGCTCAAGCCTGAGGCTCTGAGTTTGAATCTCTGCACCGAGAGAAGCTGGGCTCCTTTCATGAGATGGCATGGGCCACATGCCTGTGTGGATGCAGCATGTTGCCCACCCGGCCCTCTTGCTGGCCTGACTCAGGCTTGTATTGTTGTCCAGACCAGGATCAAGAGCAGCTCTGATCAGTGTCGGGGCTCACTGCCTGCAGCCCAGTAGGGTTTTGAGGGATGAATAGAAGCTGAGCTGAAAACTAAACAGCTCTGGTGAGCTCCACTGCATGTGATGTCATGCATGGACACCGGGCACAGAATCTTTGCATGGGGTTGCTGAAGGGAGTCCTGTTCCTGGACCGGGGTCGGCCATGCCTCCCACAGGGATGGAGCAAGGGGAGCTCCAGGTGGGACTCGCTGTTCACAAGGCGGGGGCCCATGCCCATCCTCTGGACCCTAAACACTCACTTCTTCCAACCTAGCTGGAGAGCCGGTATTCAGCCCAACCCTTGGCTAGTGGCGGGGAAACAAAAAAGGGGGACAGAGCTGGCCTGGCAGGAGGCCAGTGTGAATACCACCTTCCTGAGAAGGAATACAGGTTGGTCCCTGGCATAGCCACTAGCCCCCCCCAGCCCTTTGCTGCCCTCTCTCCTGATCTTTGACGTCAGGACTGAAGCCACATTCCACTGTGGCTCAGAAATGCTGTGAAGGCGGGGCTCAGGGGTGAGTGACAGTTCAGTGAGGAGCGGGGCTCAGGGGAGTGACAGCTCAGTGAGGGCTGAGTGCAGGGCTCAGGGGAGAGTGACAGCTCAGTGAGGGCAGGGGCGGGGCTCAAGGGAAAGTGACAGCTGGGTGAAGGCAGGAGGTTGCTGCCCTCTAGTTTCTTATCTCACCATCTAAATCAAATGCAGCCAAGTGGAGTGTTCCATAGTGGCGGCTGGTTTCTGAGTCGTGGTCTCATGTAGCCCAGGTTACCCTGAACTCATTTCCCAGCCAGGGTGCTGGGATGGGGGCTCTGTCCACTCCTCCAACAGTGACAAGTGCGTCTTCCCACAGGAAGCCTCGAGCTCTACTGCCTCCACGGGGGACCCTTGACAAGCCACTGCACAGAGTTCATGTTGTCTACCCCTCTCGCGCTGCTATGATTTGTGTAAGAATAGCCCACAGACCATGGAGGGTGCAGTGTGGCAGGTGGGGGAATGGTATGTTCTAAGGTCCTGAGGCAGAAGGCTGCTGTTGCCAGCCAGACATTCAACCTGGCTGGGTGGCTGGCTTTTGGGAAACCTTGTGAGGTGGGCTGGAGCTGGCAGGCGTCATGTGCCCGCAGTACCCAGGTCCAGGGCTGCAGGTCCAAATGGGGGCCCAGCGTCAGAGCCTCAACCCCCATTGGCAGAAGGAGAGACTCGAGGCTCTGGGGACCACAGTGAGGCCGTGCTGCTAACTCATCGGCTGGGGGAAGAGGCCGCTGGGTTCAGATGTGCTACTTCCTCTGCACGGCACAGGTGCCTCCTGCGCCACAGCCAAGAGCGTGAGGTCACTTCCTTCCTTGTGAGAGTAGGGTGGGCAGGAGGCACCCCCTCACCTGTGCTGGGGTCACAGCAGCCAAGCAATCTTGAGTTGAGACAGTTCTGCAGCTGTGCGCTTGTGGCTAAGCCAGTGGTCTGAGCGTGGGCCTCAGAGGCTGCGTTGATGCCAGGGGAGAAGCAATGCTCAGAAGTCGAATCCTGACCTTCACGCAAGGAGTGTGTGCACATGGCACGTCGTAAATGTGCACAAACAAGCAGGAAGACAAGCATGGGCCCCTGTCACGCCAGCACTGGGGAGGTGGGGTGCTGGGGTTACATGGTAAGGTGGGGGCCACTTGGCCCACTCCAGAGCTATGAAAGGAGGGGGATCTGCTCTCAGGATCCACACCCAAAGCAAATCATTGGGACCAGAGCTCCTGGAAGCAGAACTTCGATCCACCTGATGAGGATCAGAGAGGGGCTGGTTCCCCAGGATCCAAGTCCCAGGAGGCTCAGTGAGCTTTGGGGAAGCAGAAGCAGCCTGTGTGTGTGTGCGACCATGTGTGTGTGATACCATGTGTGATTGTGTGTGTGACCATGTGCGTTTGACTGTGTGACTATGCATGAATGCGTGTATATGCGTGTGTGTGCTCTTAGTGCATCGACTCGTGTGCAATCCACGCTGTACACACAAGCTGCAAAGCCATGTAGATGTGTGAGCAAGCTTCTAAAGCAGACAAAATGGGGAGAAATCAGCTGCCTCCCCAAGAGTCCAGCTGTCCCGGCCTCAGTGTCCCCTGGAAGCTGCCTGGCACTCCTGCCCATCACAGTGGGTGGAGGTGTCGGGGGTAAGCATGACGGAGGCAGGCCTCCATGGGTTGTGCTGGTCTCTGGAAGTCCCCATGGTCTTTCTCACGCCCCCCCCCACTGCACCTGCCGTAGAAGAACCACAGACTGGGAGATGGTGCAGGCCTGTAACCCCCGGGTGGGAGCATCTGGGGTCCCGGCGTGGTGAGCCTCCTGCTTTGTCTTCCAAAGGCTGTTTCCTGATGTGCGGCCATCAGGACCATCCGGGATGGTTCCTTCACCTGGCACCGCTGGTGCCCTGGGCCATCTGTGGCCCTCAAGTTGTGGACAGCTGTCCCTGAAACCAGGTTCGCATTGTGGGGCCCCCAAGCCGGGTGCCCACCAAGGGGCAGTGAGCACGCAGAGCCAGTGCCAGGTGCAGTGTTTATTGCAGCGCTCCAACATGCTTCCGATCCTTACAAACAACTTCCCAGGGACCCGCAAGTACCTTCAAGTCCGACCAGAGAATAAAGCCCCCCCCCCCTCCGATGCTCCTGACGAGCAGAACTGGAGTCCTGGAGGGCATGCAGGGTGGCAGGTGGGCACTTCCAGATGCTGTGGCCCTCATAGAAGAGATCCCGGAGCTGAAAGAACAGGAAGACGCGTGATGGGCGAGGTGGGGGTGACCTAGTGCTCCTGCTCCCCTGGGGCGTGGCACAAGGATCGGCAACCAGGCTTTGGGCCTGGGGGCCTCATGCCCCTCAAGCGACCAGCACCTGACAGATTGGGCTGCAGGTACCTCTTTCTCAAGCACCCTTTACAGCTCACGCCTCTCCTAGTGGTCCCTTTCCAACCCGACATCAACAACCCGACGTCAACAAGGAAGATGGAGGCACAGTGAACAGAGATTCTGCAGGATGAAGCCAGGTGCCTGGGGGTTGCTCACCAGTCCCTTCAGCCTGCAGGGACCCTTCTCCAGATCTCTGCCCAGAAAGACCTGCTGGTTGTCAAGGCAACAGAAGCAGCCAGACTGCAGCTGCCGGAGGAGGTGGAGCTTCAAGAGAGCCTGCCTCAAGGCCAACATAGGCCAAGATCTTAAGACACATGGATCAGTGAGAAGGGAGTGGGAGAACAGTGGTGCGGCCAGACAGATGGGATGTGTCGGGGCAGCTTGTGAGGAGTCCAGACTAGGAAACTTGGAATGCCCCAGCTCAGCTGTGCTGCTAGTGAAGACAGACCTGCAAGCTGGTCAGGGGGCTGTGCCCCAGCAGCGCCCCACTAGGGCTAGGATTCTGAGCGTTCAATCGGAGCCAAAAGGGGATTCCCTTGCCTCAGCCAACCCAGCTCTGGCACGCAGTGATGACCATGCCCAGCCTCCTGGGTCGCATGCTTGAGGAACCCTGAAGTGGAGCTGGAGAAGAGAAGTATGGCAAGAGGGGAATGAGCCCCAGGGTGGTGTGAGGTCTGCAGACCCTGGCTGCAGACCTGGATTAGCATCCACCGAGGTGGCAGCACCCGGCAGTGGTGGACACAGCTTTCTGGCTATGTCAGCGGCCGGTCAGGATGGAGGCCACAGCAGTGGGGGGCTCAGCCTTCCCAAGAGCAGCTGGGGCTGAGATGGCAGGGGGCAAGTCCCCCAAGCCCATATGGAGAAGAATCAATGGCCAAAGACAGTCCTTGGATCATGCACTGTGGCACATGCGTGCCCGCTTTTTAACAAATCACACATTAAAAGAACAAAAAAAGCTCCAACGAGGCCCAGGACGGGTGCACTTGGAACTCCAAGATGGCTCAGGGTGGGGCGCCTGCTGCCCTCTGCTCCATTTGCCATCTGGAACCCACACAGGGCTGGAGAAGCTGCACTCAGGCGCTGGTGTTCACAAGATAATGGAGGATGATCATCAGCTGCGGAGAGGCTCAGCGCGAAGGGATCTGAGTTCAGATCCCCAGATCTCAAGGATCCCTGGAGGGCAGACCCTGGGGACCCCCAGAGCAAGCAGGCAGCCCTCATGGGTGCTCTGGGTTTCATGAAAGACCTAGGCTTGTAGCATAGATGGAAGAGTGATGGAGAGGATTCCTGACATCACCCACACTTTCGTGCACTCTCATGCACCTAAGCCCCCCATCCATGGAAGAAAGACAAAAGCAAGGATGGGGTGGTGGCTGCACCTAGGAAGGCACTATGAGGTGTGGAAGGTGGTCTGAGAAAAGCCGGGTCACCAGAGCCATGTCAGGCCGCCCTTTGTGGGGAGCAGGGGAGGCGCGGAGCAGCTGGCCGGCTACACCCACCTACTTGCCGGCCCGCTTGTGCCGGTACATCTGCATCATCCGCTGGCGGAAGACATCAAACTTGTCCTCCTCCTGCTCCGCCCCGTCGGCTCCCAAGCCCGCCCCTTCCGAGAGAGTTCCCCTGCAGGCAGAGCAGACAGTCATCTTAGCCAGACAGGCAAGCAGACAGGCAGACAGACAAGTAAGCAGACAGCAGACAGACAGGAGACAGGCAGGCAGGCAGCAGCCAGGCAGCAGGCAGACAGACAACAGACAGGCAGCAGGGGACAGGCAGCCAGGCAGCAGGCAGGCAGCCAGGCAGGCGGACAGGGAGACAAGCAGACAGGGAGGCAGGCAGGCAGCAGGCAGAAGGAAGCAAACAGCAAGTCTCTGCCAGGCTGCCTGTGGCCACTTGGCAACTGTCCATCCTATTGATCCTTCTGCCTGCGTCTGGTCTCCATGTCCCTCTGCTTAGCGAAGGGGATCCCTGAGAGACTGCAGGGGAGTCAGGCTGCCCAAGGGGTCTTTGCATTTGAGACAGAGTTTCATGTGGGGCAGGGATGAGGGTCCTGGCCACAGGACGCCCCCACAGGAGCACTGGGCCCTTGCTTTGCATCATGCTGCCCTTGACACACGCTGGGCATCCACTAGGTTCCAGGAGCATGGTCCCCACCCTATGTGCTCCTTTCTCTGTTGGAGCTGCACCCCCCCTGCTCCTGAGCAGCTGCCCAGCATCGCTGCACCCGGGTGACATACAAGCTGACAGGCTCACGGATGCCCTTGCCCAGGGAGCCCAGGCCACGGCCTTCCTTCCAGCCCATGCGCTGCAGCATCTGGAAGCCCAGGTTCCTGTCTGTCAGCTTCTGCTGGGCGAAGGCCAGGTCCTTGGGTTTCTAGTGGGATAGCATACGGTGGTAAAGCTCAGCCTGCACCAGACCCCCAGCTGCTGTCCTGGTTGCTATACTTTGGGGTAGTAGGCCAGCCCCCCTGCTTCCCCACAGCATACAGCCCTCAGCCCGTTGCCATGAGCGCATCCCTCCACTCCTTCCTGGTGTATCTGCACGGGGGGGGGGGGAGAGAAAACCCAGGACATGGATGAGGACCAGTGGATGGAGGCTACACCTGGCCTCTCCAAACCCAGTAAGCCCTGATTCTGGACAAGGTCCCGCAGGCCTCGTGTCAAAGTGGGGGGCTTCATGTCAGTGATCATGGCCCCCACCACTCACCTTTTTGGCAATGGGATGACCCCGAGGTCTGTCGTAGGCGATGCGGACGGGCTCGTGCACTGCAAGACAAGAGACTATCATGCCCACAGGCTGCCAGGGGCCGTGTCCCGCCCCACACCAGGATAGTGGGCTCCTCTCCCCTCCTGAGTTCTGGAACATTCTGCCCTGCAGAGCTAGCTGTGCGGATGTGACGGACAGGGCTGCACCACTCCAGTCTAGTGGCTGCAACTCTACTGCCCACATGTGCGCCAACAAGGGAGCCATGTGGTACAAGTGACCTCCAAACTGTGCAGCTTTCTGTGCACCAGGCGCATCTAACCCCAACCTACCTCGTCACTGGCACCTGTAGGTCAAAGGCCACCCTGGAGTACCTGAAACTCTGTCTCAAATGCAAAGACCCCCTGGGCAGCCTGGCTCCCCTGCAGTCTCTTGGGAATCCCCTTGGCTAAGCAGAGGGATATGGAGACCAGACGCAGGCAGAAGGACCAATAGTATGGGGAGTTGCCAAGTGGCCACAGGCAGCCTGGCAGGGGCAGAGAACCCTGTGCTGCAGCATTAGAGCCCCCCAGGTCACCCAGAGGACAGTGAGCCATGGGTACCCACCTTTGGGCTCCTGGATGAGACACACCCTCTTGGGGGTGGGAATCATGCCGACCCTCAGGGACTTGCTGCTGACCCTCTTCCTGGGGATGTAGCTGCCAGGGACACCCTGTGACAGGCCAGGGGGCCCAGCTACGTCCTCGGCTCCATCGCCAGGAACGCTGTCCATGTCGGCCAGGGAGCTTCCCTCGGAACTCTGGGCCGCATCAGCTCCTGCCTGTGGCCTGGTGGCGGAGTAAGAGTGGCCGTCCTCTTCCTCCTTCTGCTCATCCTCCTCATCAAGGTGTGGCTGGGGGTCACTGTCACTCTTTCTGAGGGTCTTAATAATGGCATCCCCAACCTGCTTGCTGGGAGGAGAGGTGGGAAAAGACATGGCGGGGCACAGCTCTGACACTCTCCTGCGGTACAGCTTGAAAGCCAGGCTGCTCTGGTTGCGAAGAAACCTGGATGCGAGAACCGCAAAAGTGAGCCTTGAGGGAGCACTGAGAGGGGCAGCTGTGAGGGGTGGGCTGCCAGGGCCGTAAGCAAGGCAGCAGATGAGTTGGTCAGCGAGGCAGTGTGTCTAAACTGGACACCCAGCAACCCAGCTGGTACTCAGGGAAGAACAAGGTGCATGGGGCTGACCCAGCCACACTGGACAAGTAGGGACACCACAACCACACCTGCACCCCACTGGGCCTCCCTGGACCCGAGACGGGGTGCTCAGGGGCAAAGAAGAGGTGTGCACACCCATCCCACAGGCTGTGCAGAGGAAAGACGCCCCCGATCTGATTCTGAGGGAGGTGGCTGGCACAAAGATTCATAAGGGAGCAGGAAAAAAATTCTCAAGTTCAAGACAGGACACTTGTGGGCTGGAGAGGTGGCTCAGGGGTTAAGCCTCCGCCTTGCAGGCGGAAGGTCCTGAGTTCGGATCCCAGATCCCATGTATAGACGCCAGGTGGAAGCGGGGGCGGCCTGCGCTTCTGGTCCTGGTAGGGCGGAGCCTGTGAATCCCGGGGCAGAAGGAGGTGGAGGCGTCCATGGTGGTTCACAAATTCGTCCGTGGTTCTACACACACACACACACACACACACGCGCACGCGCGCACGCGCACATACACATGCATATGCACACAGCTGAATTAAAAAAAAAAAAAAAAAGACAGGACACTTGTGCAGCATGGGGCGTGAGGCCCCGTCTAGCCCGAGCATCCCAACAGTTGAGGAGCCTGGCCCACAGAAGGACAGGGTTCAGCAAGCAGCTGCAGGTGCTCCCAGACTTGACTTCTCCTCTAGAATTCACCCAAGGACAAAACCAGGGTCCAGAAAGACACCTCTTCCTCTTGCAATGCTGGTTGACAGCCAGGTCTCCACCTGCCAGGCCTTTGCACTCCGCTGTGCATGGATGGCTACAAACTTCAATGACACACATGTCTGTATGTGTGCACATGTATGTGCAGAGCTGTGTGTGTGTGTAGAGCCATGTGTGTAGAGGTGTGTGTGCAGAGCTGTGTATGTGCAGAGCTGTGTGTGTGCAAAGCTGTGTGTGCACAGGTGTGTGCACACAGTTATGTGAGCGAGGCAGCACCCTGTGGAAAGAGGTGGTCGAGCTAGGCTCTTGGGTCTCACCAGTGGTCACTACTTTTCAATAACTAAAAATCCTACAGGAAACGGTAGAACACCAAGTCCTAAGACTGAAGGGTGGAAACGTGGACTGTGCTGGTGACGCACAGGTCGCCCCAGAGATGGCAGGGCCTCCTGGCCCAGCTGACCTTGCACATGGGCGCTCAGCATGCTACTGGGCCCAGGTGCCAGGCCAGGTCTTCCCTGCCTGTAGTTGGCCTTGTCACCAGGTGAGGGCTGGCAGCTGTGTGTACCTGCCTTGACTTGGGGGGGGACCCTGGCAAGTGGCTGCGCCCAAACAGGCTGCGTACCACAGGTCGGGGTTGTCGGTGCTGTTCTCCAGGCTGAACTGCTCCATCTCAGATCCCACCTGTGCCACAAATCTGGCCAGCTTCTCTGCAGTCTCCAGGGTTTGGGGATCTGCTGTGGGAGACAAAGCAGCAGCTGCACCCAAAGCCCGACCCCACCCCGGGGCCACCCACCCCAGGGCCTCCCATCCCAGCCCGAGGAGTCCACGCACTCCTCAACCTCCAGTATCTGGGTGTCTGAGGCCCCAAGCAGGCCGCTCCAGCTGGCCCTTCTGGCTGGCTGGCACCGTCTCCTTGGCCAACAGGCCTGGCTGGGCCCCCGAAGCCCTAGTTCCACCAGCACAGCCAAGGCAAGCCACACACACTTAGGGAAAATGTACCATGAGTGCACTAAAGCAGAGCCCCAAGATCTTCACTCCCGCTGGAAGGTATTAATGACTTAAGCAGCTTTCAGCAACTATTTTCTGAGTGAGGCTGGCTGTGGCCAGTACAGTTCAGAGATTTAAGGCCAAGAAAGGCAGTGGATGGATGTCACAGTTGCCATCCCAACACTCGGGAAATGAGGCAAGAGGATTGCCACGACTTTGAGGCTGGTCTGGGTTACCCAGTGAGCTCCAAGACCACAAAATTGAGACCCTGTATGTGAACAACCAAGATGCAAACACGGCATCCGAGTGCGTGCAGTTTTGTGGGAGTTCTGTCACCTCCCTGCACCATAGACCTCTTCAAGGATTCTGGGCTGATAGTGATGAGACCAGGTTCCCAGGAATGACCCAGCATTGGCAGTGGTCCAGAGAGCCAGGCCCTGAGCATCCCTGGTTTGCTTGGTCCCCAGGAGGCCGAGACTGCTGCCTACATGAGGGCCAGAGTACCGGACCCCAGTTCTAGAGGGTGCTAGATGAGCTGAGCGTGTGGGAGGGTGAGCACCCACCATCGGCAGAGGAGGGGGGTGAGGCAGCCCTCTGTGCTGTGGCAGGGTCAGATGCTTCAGGGTTGCAGGGCTGAGGGTCAGGTGTAGCAGCTTGTGGTAGGTGGTCATCGGCCACATGGATTCTATCCACCTTTGTCTGGGTCTGTGAGGGGCCCGCAGCCTGGCGACCAAAGGGTCTCAGCCTGGTGCCGGGGACCAGAGTGTGGGGCCCGCCGGGCTGCCCCCTGGCCTTCCAGGCCCGTGGGCCCTTCATGCGAAGCAGCCTCCAGCGCTGCCAGGGGTGCAGCCGGTGCTTGAGGCTGCGCACAGCCTGGGCGTAGAGCATGGCGCGCACTGTGCACTGGGCCGCCGTGGGCTTGCACTTGGCCACTGGCCAGCTGTGGCTCAGCCGCTGTGCCTCCGCCAGGCACAGCTTGTAGTACTTGTGCTCCAGGCTGCCCTCATCCGATAGGAACCTGTGGAGAGGATGTGGGGGATGCTCAGCCACACTGGTGACCCAAGGCCGCCAAGCCGGAGCTGGGCACAGTGCTGAACCTCCTCGCATCTCGGCACTTGGGAGGCTGAGGCAGGAATTGACCAGGTGAAAGCCAGGCCAGCCTGGGCTATCATGGTTATCTCAACAATCAGAGGTGCCGGGGTCTGCCCCCACCAAGGTGGCCACGGGAGGGTCATCCAGAGCTTCGTGGGCAGCCTGGTCTCCCTGGCGTCACTGAGGCGGCAGACGACCACTGGCCATTGCTCAGCTGCTCTGGCGGGGGAGGAGTCCCCTCGAATAACTGGGAGAGTGGGCGCCCACAGGCTGGGCAGATCCAGGGGTGTGGCTCCTGGCACAGGGCAGGGAGCCTGCAGGGGAGCAGGAAACATCGCTGTGAAGCCACCTCGTGTGCGCCTCCCTGGCAGACGTTGCCCCCAAACATGTCTGTCATGAAGGCCCATGTGCTGCCAAGCTGTCTTATGACATGAGTCTCATGGACTCCAGACTGGGTGCACCGCGGCTCCAGCACTCCCCACAGGGGACCCTGCCCCTCCTAGCCCGGCCTACCAGTATGCTGGGTCATCCTGCAGGCGGGCTCGTTCCCTGGGCGACAGGCTGCCCTGAATGACATGGACCACAAGCTGCTCGATGGCGTCTAGCACCCTGTGGTCTGCATGCTGGACACCTGCTGGGGGAAAAGGGAAGGGAGGGAGAGAAAGAAAAAGCCAGCTCTCAGACGCGCTGGACCCCATGGGTTTGGCGAGTGTGGCGGGAGGCGGAGCTGGTATGGACCTTTGCCTGGCAGTAGCCAGATGCTGGCACTGGCTGTTTGACTCTAGGAACCAATGTGCTGCCCCAGGAGATGTCGAGGTGGCCGAGACGCAGGGTCGGCTGTGGCTCCACATCCACAGAAAAGCAGGAAGTAGGGATGCACCTCCAGCTGATGTGGGTCCCCACCTGGGACCCAGCTACCTGGGAGCTGTGGTGAGACCTGGCCAGGAAGTTGGGGGCCTGGACAAAGTGAGGCTCTGCCACAAAACCAATAGCCCCATGGACACAAACAGGAAACACCTACCAGCACCACTTAGATGGGGGCTGCGCCTGTCCTGCACAGCAGCTCAGGGCTCCAGCCTACTCAAGGCTTGCTGGGGTGTGGGTGCTGGACAGGAGCCCCCCTGTGCACTGATCACTGAGCTTACCTAACATTTTGGTTTACTGACAGCTTCAAGCATGCATGCCATGCATTTTCTTTTTTTTTTTTAAGTTTTTTTAAATTATTTATTAAATTGTGCATATGTGCGTATGTATGTGCGCGTGCATGCGTGCATGTTTGTGTGTGTGTGTGTGTGTGTGTGTGTGTGTGTAGAACCACGGATGAATTCGGGAACCACCATGGATCACCTCTACCTCCTTGTTTACTCTGCCCCGGGATTCACAGGCTCCGCCCTACCAGGACCAGAAGCGCAGGCTGCCCCTGCTTCCGCCTGGCGTCTATACGTGGGATCTGGGACCCAAACTCCGGACCCTCTGCCTGCAAGGCAGAGGCTTAACCCCAGCCACCTCTCCAGCCCCATGCCATGCATTTTCATATCCTCCTCCTTTGGGAAAACAAAGGTACCCACACCTTCCTGTCCTTATTTACATTTATCAGCTCCCTGGGTCCCATAAGCACTGACGCATGTGCGTGGGGGCAGAGCATCCACTGGAGCATGGGCAACACCCCCAACCAGGACCACCCCAGCCATCAATTGCTTTAGCTCCCCAGCCAGAGGCGGGATCTGATACATCTTTTCACTGTACTTATTGGGGGGGGTGTGTGCTGTGTGTGTCAGAGGATGCTGTGTTCCTGTGGAGGACCAAGGGTGACTGACTTTGGGAGTCATCCTGGATTGCTTCTACCTCCGCCTTGCTTCACTCTGCCCACTAGGGCCTGAAGTATAGGTGCCACCATTTCTGCCTGGCGTTTTTCTGTGGGACCTGCAATCTGAACTCAGGACCCTGCTTGGGAGGCATCCCTAAGCCCTCTCTCCAGGCTGGACCTCTGATATTTGACTGTGATTGTTTTCTCCTATGTGGACACGGACACCTGAACGTCTGGCAGGTATGGATGTGCGTGTACATGCTTGTGCATACTGAAACTGACATCAACATGGACCCCCAGTCCTCACCTTTTGTGTACTGGGATGGCAGGGGGGCATGGCATGGGTACTAGTGTGGAAGAAAAATTTTTACAGAAATTGTGACAAATAATGAGATTATGACTAACAGCCATAATCAGCAGTTTTCAGAGTTCTAAAAACAAAAGTCTAATATGGGTGGCTAGATACTGAAAACATCTCCACTCTCAAGGTCCCTGTGAGAATCTTCCCCCTTCAAGGTCTCGGAGAAATGTTTTCAGTATGTCCAGATGCCGTCTAAGCCCGCTTGCCCCCTCCCCACACAGAACTCCGGGAAATGCTCCCGCTCTCAAGGTCTAATACGTGCAGCTATGCCAAATACCACCAAAGCCTTTGTATTATTATTGTAACTATGACCGAAGCTTCACTCCAAGCCCACTGCTATCTTGCACAAACAAGTCAGCCCTGCTGCGGACGTGTTGACCGGGACCTCGCCCACCAAGAACTGCCCACGATCGACTAGAACATCTGGTGGTCACCCTTGGCTGACTCAACTTCCTTGTGTGCTGTAAAAAGTGTGCCAAAGAGTGCTGTAGAAAAATACAAAATGTTTTCATATGTTTTGCTACCCTATAAAAACCCTACCCCGACCTCAGTCGGGGCCGCTCTTCTCTTGCTTGCAAGAGGGAGGTGGTCCTGGCATGCCAGAATAAACTCGCCTATTGCCTTTGCAGCAGCCTTTCGGTCCTCGTGTCTCCTTTTGGGGTCGGGGCGGGTGACTTGGAGGGACTTCGGTTCCAACACTAGGAATGTGAACTCCGTCCCTCGTGCTTGTGTGCCAAGTGCTGAGTCACTTAGCCACACACACACCCATACTCCGTGCTCCCCATGCTGTGACCCAGAGACAGGGTTGTCCTGTCGGATTGCACTTTACAAAGCAACTCCTTTCCCACGATTTCATGAACGATGAAGCGTGAGGACCACCATGCATCAGCTTGCCTGTAGCTGGCGGCATGAGGGAGCAGGAAGGGGTTAGAAGCACCGTGTGATAGCAATGACACATAGCCAGACGCCTGCCAGCACATCCCTCCGGGTGAGCTGGGCATACATGAGGGACACCTGTGCATACGCAGGCCACAGAGGATAATGCTGGGGTCCCACTGCCATTCTAAGATGGGGTCACTCACTGAACATGGATCAGCAGCCCGAGCAATCCAGCCTCCACCTCCCACTGCATTCGGGGGGGGGGGTGGAGGGGGTGCGTGTGGCCATGCTGGCTTTCTATGTGGGGCTCATGCTGCGCCTCACTTGGCTCCAGCCTCCCTTTTACTTTTTGTACCAAGGTTTCTCTCTATGGTGCATGGGTCTCATGTGCTGGGACCATGGACTGTGTCCAGCAAGAAGACACGAGAGGATGCTAACTGGGCCAGTTAGTCACTTGGCTTCTCTGAGAAGCTAACCATGTGGTTGAGCCCTGAGCAAGTCTGCAGGAAATCAGCACGTACAGCCCAGGGTGGGCAGGGGGAGAAGACGGAGAGCATGGGGTCCAGTTCCCTGGGCTGCTGGGCTGGTGTGACTGTCCCGCCAGAATGAGTGGGACCTAGAGACCCATGAATACCTAAAAGCTTGGCCAGTGACAGAAACGCTAGACTGGAGCCCAGGCTGGCTTCCTGGCCACGCAGATCACCGGGCCGCACTGGGAGGCTGTGGCTGGAGCAGGGAACCAGACAGTCCAGCTCCTTCTCGTACCCCCCAGGACCTCTGTGCCCGATTTCCCATGCCAGCACCTGGGGACGGGGAGTGGCAAGGGTGAAGCCTGCTTCTGGAAAGATCCCTTGTTTGCAATGAGACTCCATGCACACAGCAGGCCACCCTGTGGTCCACCCCAGGACTAAGGACCAAGTCCACAGGCCAGCGAGGCGGCTCAGCAGGGAAACCGCTCATAGTGCGCCTGGCCTGGGTTTGATTCCCGGGACCCACCAGAAGCAGATGGAGAGAGCGGACTTGCAACAGCTGTCCTCTGCCCTCTGTAACAGTGCCACAGACCCACGTCCCATTTGCACGCTTTCGCTCTCAAATAAAATACATTTCAAAGGCTAGGGAGACAGCTCAGGGTTAAGATTGCCCTGTAAGCAGAGGAACTGAGTTCAGATCCTGGACTTCCTGTAAAAATGCCAGTTGGAAAGGGCAATGCCTGCACTTAGACTCTGGAAGGCGGCCTGGGAAACCCCAAAGTGAAGCCAAAAGGAGGTAGAAGCAATTGCAATCCAGGATGATTCCCAAAGTCACCCTTGGTCCTCCACAAGGATACACAATACCCTCTGACACATATAAATAAGCATGCAAAAAACTTTTAAAAAGACTGTAAGAACCTCCCAAGACCGTAAGAGTTGAACCTACAGAAGTGACCTTGAGCACCTTCCCTACCTTGACTCGTGGCGCTGGCTGCGTGGAGCTGTGGCGCCGTTTTCTCCTCTCGGAATGGTTGAGCTGCGGCCTTCTTGACCTGCAGGGGACAGCCACTGGCCACCAGCCAGGCCTTCAAGTGGTCCACGTACTCCCTCCCAAACAAGGTGGAGTCCTCAAAGTTGGGGAAGGAGGTGGGAGAAGGGGCCAGGTCTTGGAGGCCCACAGCTTCCAAAATCTTCTCCTGGCGGAAGGACGAGGCCAGTGAGAAGGTCTGGCCCAGGAGCGCTAGCGACTTGCGGCAGAGGGAGTTGGTGGTCTCCAGGGCCACAGCCAGGTCGAGGGAGCTGCTGAGGGTGCTCATCTTGACGCTCAGTTCATACGCGTTGTAGGCCATGAGCAGTGGCGTGGCACTCTTCAGCAGCTGGTCCTGCAATCGCATGAGGGCCTTGTCCAAGGGCTTGATGACCTCAAAAAAGCAGTTTTTGGTCCGCACAGCCCCGTGATCCAGCAGCATGTTCAGGAAGTCGTTGTCCACGAGGCGTCTTCAGGGCCTCGTGTTTCAGGAACTTGATGCTGAAGAAGCAGAAGTCGCGGTGCTCGGGCCTCAGTGCGCATTTGAAAGAAGCCAGCATCTTAGCACATGTCTCAGTCTCTAGCTCGAAGAGTGTCTGGAAGAGCTGGGAGAAGCGGGCATCGTCCCGCACTGTGTGGAAGCCCGCCCAGCGAATGACCTCCAAGCCGAACCTGGAGAATACATTGGCCCTGCCCAGCGCTTTGCTCAGCGCCTCCAAGCCCAGGGCCTCCAAACCCGCCTTCCTGGGGGGGAAGGCAAACCCACGCAGGTCCAGCCCCATGGGGATCTTCAGAGTGGAGAACTGGGCATCAGCCGAGGTCAGGTATGTCACCTGGGACATGTCAGAATTTGGGGAGCTTTTCTGCATCTGGTTGGGGCCCTGAAGTTTGGGTGCGGTACAAGTGATCACCGGTGTTTTCTTTGTGGGCACAGCCTGCTTTCCCATGCCCCCCCTTGTGGCCACCAGGCCCATCGGTGCACTTTCTGGGTCCTGCATGTTCAGGGTGTGGCCTCTGGTTGGGGCCCGGGCTTTGCCCGGCACCGCCTCAGCCTCCGGGGGCTGAGCCGAGCTATACTCCTGGCTCCCTTTTTCTGCACACTCCTTGTCCATCCACCTGCAGGCCAAGTCCCCCAGCACCAAGGGTCCCAGACCGTACTCCTGGGGCCACAAGGACTCCTGAGAAGCCACGGGGCCCAAGTCCTGTTCCCAAGAGCCCTGGAGCACCAGTTTCCAGTCCTGAGGCAGGAAAGGCCCCAGTCTGGGGCAGCCCAAGCCCTGGTCATGGGGGAGGGTGGACTCTCTGCGAAGGTGGTCATCGTCGCTGGTTCTGAAGGAGCAGCCGGTGAACACGTCTGGAACAGAGTACACCCCCAACGCACTGCCGTCGACTTGGATGTCCTTGTGTGCACCTGGCCTGGCTCTCGGGACCGTCCTTAGGAGATCTGGAACACAAGGACTTTAGACTCCAGGGGCCTGGATGGTGCCCACCTACCCACCACCCAGCTGTGCTATGTGGAACGCTTCCTCCTGGTGCCACAGTGGTGGGGGACGTGGGCCCGTGGGCACCTGCAGATCCATACCTGGCCTAAGCTGGCACAAGATGTTCCCATACTCTGGGACACAGTCCACAGGCAAAAAGGAGCTCACCAAGGGATCACCAGCACCCCACTTCTCAAGTGCATCCGGGCTCTTGGGTGGGTTCCATCACCCCTCCAGAGAGGAAGGGCTGGGGGCAAACAGCCTGGGCTTTGGCACTACGTCTGTCTTGCGACACAGGGGACAGCCACAGGCAGTGCCCACCCTACACCGCAGGGCAGGCAGGAGCAGCGCTGGCACCCGCCTCTCCACAGGCAGGGCAGGTGGAACTAGGGGTGGCGAGAAGCTACACCAAGAGAGGTCAGCTGCTCAGAGCATGGAGAGGAGCTCCTGGAAGCTGCAGCAGGCAGAGTGGGCTTCTTGGGGTCACCCTGCCACCCAGTCTCACAGTCAGAATCTACAAACATGATCTGGGCCACGACTCGGCTCAGGGGGCAAAGGTGTCTGCACAGTCTGACCACCTGAGCGTGGCTCCCAATCCCTCTAGGAGCAGTTCAGAATCAGCCTCTAGATTGTCCTCGGTGCAATCACTCACACGCCACGGTGAGTCACAACGTGCACACACCCAGCGAAATCTGGGAGCTGAGACAGAGGGAAGGAGAGCTCAGGGCACAGTGAGCCTGAAAGCAGGCTGGCACTGCTCTGTCTCAAATAAAAGGGGGTTGTTTGGGGAGATAGCTGAGCTGGCATAGTGCTTGCTACGTAAGCACGAGGACTTGATTTCAAATTCTAGCACCCATGGAGAGGCAGCGGTGCTGAAGCACATGGCTGTCCCCCACAAGGGCAGAGACACAGTCCTCTTCACGGAAACCCTGAGGTCCCACCTCAGTGGAGGGCTGTGGGTGCCCCAGGAGCCCCCGTGCTACGGGGGGGGGGAACGACTGAAACAGACCCAGCCCTGACACCACCAGTGGCCTGCATGCTCACACATAGGAACAGAAACCAGGTATACAGCCAGCACGTTCAACACCCCAAAACACAGGTGGCAGAGACGGTGTGAGAAAGACCCAGAGGCCACAAAAAGCTGACACCTCGTGCAAAGCCAAGCACCTCCCCATGGAGAATGCCTGCTGGGCAACGAGCCCACTGCATGCAGGCTGACGTGAAGGGGGCGCGCAGCCACAGAGCCACCACCACACACCGGGCTCGGCCATACCGAGAAAGACACCTGTGGCCGAGGAGGCCTGTGAACGTGCTGCGTGCAGGAGCAGCAGCCCTATGTGAGGCTGGGCCAGGCCTGCAGGGAGATCAGCAGGAGCCCCATGGATACCCAGGCACCACAGCCACCTAAACACCACAGCCACAATGGCTGCCAGGGCACCCTGGCCCTGCAGGCAGGAGCGAGCAGGGGGATCACACAGGCACGGCTAGCCTGTTAAGTCTGTGAGGCCCCTCGCTCCGACGTCACTGTGGGGCCCACATCTGTGACAAGGAGTGCCAGGAAGAGAGGGGCCGAGCCCGGTCACCCCTAGACCCCTCTCGAGGGGGCTGGAGGCCCTGGCTGAGGATGTCGGCAGGTGCGGGTCATTCCAGCAACTACAGTTAAAAAGTGCCGCCTCCCCACAACAGGCAGGACTGACGAGGACCCCTCCGCACCCCCAACGCTTGCATTCACCTTGAGCCTTGAACTGCAGCATGTCCCCAGCAGCCTCATCCCCGGAGTCACCGGGGTATTGCTTGGATTTCTCCTGTAATGCAGTGTCCAGCAACTCTGGAGCCAGCTGCCTTGCTGCCATGGTTCTCTCCCCTGTGGGGAGGGGCATACGGGAATGAGCACTGCCCACCGAGGTGCCTTCGCCCACTGGGGGCAGCTGCAGTCCCTGGGAGCTGCACGAATCAACACGGTACACGGAGCCTGACAGGACAGCAAGGGTGGCTAGGAAAGGTGTGGCCCCTCTTCCGACTGGAGAAGGCTCCCTGGAGCCTGTGGACAAAGCAGCGCCCGTGCAGTGATTGGGGGGGTGTCTCTGGCCAGGTCTCAGCTTCTGTTCGGCCTGTTTGGGGTTGTGATAGAAATGACCCTGGCTAGGGTGGGGCGGAGGGAGGCGCCACAGGCCAGTGATCCTGGCACTCAGGAGGCTTAGGCAGGTGGGCTCTGGGTTCGCAGGATCTACATGGTAGGAACCTGTCTTTACAAACAAGACAAAGGGCGGGAGGTGACTCCATGCTTAAAGCAGAAGGAGCAAAGTTGGGATCCACGCTGGGATCCCCAGATCCTACAGGAAGGGCTTGAGTGGGCGTGGTGACCCATCTGTCATTCCAACCTCAGAAGGAAGATCCTAGAAATTCCCAGAGCAAGCTGTCAAACATACTAGTCCTGCAGGTGAACTTTGGGTTTGATTAGCACCAGGGAGGATGACTCCTACCGTCACTTCTGGCCTGCATACACCCACAACCATGTGTGCTCATATACCTCCACAGGTAGGTACCCACCCCTGTGCAACACACACACATGCTCCATGCAGAGACACACAAAAAAAATATATCCAGAGTCAGGTGCAGTGGCAAGAGCGTATGATCCCAGCGCTGGCCAATCAGTGAGTGCCAGACCCAGTGGGAGAGCCCCGGCTCCAAAGATAGAGAAGCATGTGAGGAAGACTCACACCCCATGAGGCCCCCCACACCACTAGAGCTTGGGGTGCACACCTGCACTCGCTGCTACTCAGGACAGGATTGTCTGCCTGGGCCGTGCCCCAAGTTCAAGGGCAGCCTGGTCTATTAAACAGCAACAGACCGTCAATAGTTTTGTTTCTTCTTGCTTGACAGCCCCCCATCACAGAGCGGCTCCCAACTCGGCCTGCAAGACCCTGTTTTCTGTGTTTGCGCTTATTTATTTATCTCTGAGCAGGGCACTCCTTCCTGTAGCCCAGGCTAGCCTTGAACTCTTGATTCTCGGGCCTCACCCCTCCCACTACGGGGTCAACATGTGTGTGAATCAGGCTCTGCCTTTTGAGCAAAGGTTTCTGTTATATGCCACTTGGCTGGTGGGGAAGAGGGGGCTTGACTTTCACATGTAGCCCAGGCTGGCCCTGGACTTGGGGTGGCAACCAGAGGGGCCTGTCCAGCTCCAGAGATGAGCCGCAGGCTAGCCCCCCACATTCAGCCTTCTCTGCCCCGCCTCCTGAGATGTGTGCATCCGCCACACCCCGTTTTGAGACCCTGTCTTGGGGGGAGATGGGAAAGAGGAGAAAAAATACAAGACGTAGAGGCAGGAATGGCAGCGAAGGTCACCCCGTCCCCCCACCCCGAGGGGCGAGCCCACCTGCCCGTACCTCAATTTCCCCATGGGCGGCATGGGCTGCGAGCCGGGAGCTGACGCGGGGAAGGGGGAGCCGGCTTGCCCTTAGACCCCCGCGAGCCACGGAAGAGAACCGCTCCCCACCCCCTCCAGGCCTCACCGCGAACAGCCGCGCGCGCGGAGCCGCCCAAGCCGCCGCCGCCTCGGCGCGGGGGGCGGGACTATGTAAATGAGCTAACGGCCCTCTCCGGCGCCTCCGCCGCTGCAGCCTCGTCCTCCCGAAGCTCCGTCGTCCTGCGGCGCTGGGAGCGCGGCCCTGCAGCCCCGTGGCCCCACCGCCGCTCGCTCGCTCTTCTGTCTCTTTCTCTCTCTCCTCTCTCGCTCGCTCCTTCGCTCGCCGGTAGCCGCCTCCGTCGCCCTCTCACGAGCTGCCCGGCTGTGGGAAGCCGGCGTCACGGCGCCACTGAGCCTGCGCGCCTACGGCGGCCAGCAGGGGCCCCAAGCCGCGGACCCTGTGCTCGTGCCATTCCCTCCCGCGCCTGCCGCGCGGACTCAGTGAGAAGCGCCGGGCCCGGCGAAAGCAGAAGGGCTCGGGCGTCCCGGGCGTCACAGGGTCGGGCTAGATAGGCCGCTGCGCGACCCTCTGCGGCTGGGTTTTAGGGGAAAGAAGAGAGGATTTGATTCTGCTACAGGAGTCCTTAATGGATCAAACACCTCGCTCGCCTTGTCTTTGCGTTTTTATTTCCCCTCCTCCCCATTCGTTTCGCGTGTCTGCCACATGCCTGCCTGTGTTCTAAGCTACGGGGCCACAGGAGAGAGTAGGTGAATTGCCAACGAACCTGGTTGTTCGAGTTGCAAGAATGCTGGTCGAAACAGAGAGAGAGACGAGGAGAGGAGAATGCATGCAATGGTCAAGGGAGAAATTCAGCTTTCTCGTGGCTGCCACACCTATCGTACCAATGCGCCAGACGCAGCGGCAGGAGGATGAGTGCAAGTTCAGGGCCGCTCCTGTCTATGCAGAGAGAACCTGTTTTTAAAAATACATACACAAGAAGGCGCTATGTGTGTGGCACGGGTCTGTCTTCCAAGGACTTGGGAGGTGGAGGCAAAGCAGTTGGGAATTCAAGGATAGCCTGGGCTACAAACAAAGCCTGCCAGGTGTTAGCCTGGGCCACATGAGCCCCATCTCGTTAAAAAAAAAAAAAAAAAGAAAGAACAAATCAGGGGCTGGGGAGATGAGTCAGTGATTAAAGGCTTTGTCTTGCAAGCAGAAAGACATGAATTTGATTCCCCAGATCCCTGGCGAACATGGTGGTTGCCTGGGACTGCGATCTGCACTTGCGTTCCTGAAAGACAGCGCCTGGGAAACCCCAGAGCAAAGCAGCGAGGACGCAGAGCCGTCCAGGATGATGTCTGATGTCATGCTTGGGGCTTTCTTAGGCGCACACGTATGCGGACCTTCCTGTGCCCACTTACACAGACCTGCACACACATATCCATAACCCGGACACACACACACGTAAAAAAGTGATTTTTAGGGGCTGGAGAGGTGGCTCAGGAGTAAAGCCTCTGCCTTGCAGGCGGAAGGTCCTGAGTTCGGATCCTAGACCCCACATATAGACGCTGGGCGGAAGCGGGGGTGGGGTGGGGTGGGGGGGCATCCTGCATTTCTGGTCCTGGTAGGGGAAAGCCTGTGAGGAGGAGGTGGAGGCATCCATGGTGGTTCCCGAATTCGTCCGTGGTTGTACACACACGCACACACACACATGCACATACACACACACATGCGCACAGTTGAATAAGTAATAATAATTTAAAAAAATTTAAAAATTAAAAAAGTAACAACCATCATTGGGATTAGCTGCCAGCCTCTATCAGAGCCAGATGTCCATCAGCCCGTGGTGTGTGGGGCCACTCCTTAGGCAGCCTCTGATAGGTGCCTCTGCCGAGTTGCTTTGCCTTTGTGCTTCTGGCTGTGAGTGGGAGGTGTGAGTGGGAGGTGTGAATGGACGTTAGACCCCTTCCCCTGACTTGCTTGAGCCGGGTCATGGGCTCATCAGACCCCAGCCACTGGACTCCGCTAACCACGGTTGCTTTTAGTGTGTGTGTATGAGTGGGGGGGCTGAGGCAGGAGGATCACTCTGGTTGCAGAGTGAGACCCTGTCTCAAACTATAAAAAGAAGGGAAATGCATGTAATGAGCCGTTTCCTTCTCCCCCACTCCCTCCCCCACGTTTTGGACGGTGTCTGAACAGTGGGGTCTCACCCTGTGGCCAGGCTGAGCTCAGATTCTGGTAATGCCCCTGCCTCACCCCTGTCTTGTCGGAGTGGCGATATCTGATGTCCGCTGTCGTGCTCCCCCTCCCCAGCAAGCAGAGATGGCGGCCAAGCGCATCACGCAGGATACCTTCGATGCAGCTGTGCAGGAGAACCTGGAAGAGCTGGAAATGATCCTCGAGGAAGCACTGAGCGAAGCCATAAACCAGTTTGAGTCACAAGGTGGGTGCCAGGCGTGGTGCCAACTTCAGGCAAGACAGCAGGTTCCAAGTGTGTAAGAGATGCCCCAGGAACTGGGTGTGTTGTTCTAGGAGCCCACCCTCTGAGCAGTCTCCTCCCCCAAAAGATGAAAGTGTGCACGGAGAGGCTGTTCGCCTCTTTTGGTGATGGGCACCATCGACCCCATCTGCAGAAGCTCTGGCCTGGGGAGGTGGAAGTGGCTGGGGAAGCCATGGAAGGAAGGGACCCTGGCCCAGATCACCAAGGGCTTCCTGCAGTGCAGAGGACAATGGGTCACCTGCATACTGCCCACTCGCCACAGTGGTGGATCTGAGCAACATGATGAAGATGTTGCCTGAGGTCTCTGCAGACGGCCTGCAGGAGCCCATGCTCACGGTTCTGGAGGTAGGGGTGGGGGCATCCACGTAGTGGTGTTTGGGTTCCCTTCCCCACGCCCACGGGGTAGCACATGGGCTCAGAAGATCGGCAGCCTGTCTGGCATGGAAAGGCCCATGGGAGCTGCCATCACTGAATGGGAGGGACCTGGGACCCTGTGGTGACCCAAAAGGCTGTCACCTGCCTGCCCCAGCCCTCCTGTCAGTGGAAAGTCCACAGAGATAGCCGCTGCCTCGAGAAGCGAGGTCCAGGCCACAGTGGCCATCCCTGAACCCCTCTGGCTGGAGTTGCCCAGCCAGAGGCACTCTCCACGACCCCTCCTGTGAGGAGGGCCCAGCAGCCCCTGTGTGCCGAGCATCCTCCCGGTACAGTGCTTCTGCCTGTGGGCTGCGGGAGGCCTGAGCCAGACGAACATGATGTTGGATGTTGTCTTGAGAGATGTGGCTACTGAAGCCCAGGCTGGCCCCTAGTTGAGGATGACTCAGCCCCTCCAGCCTCCACCTCCCAGATGCTGGGCAGCAGATGTGAGATGCCATGCCTGACTCTGCGCTCCCTTCACCAGGCATTGCCGTCAACATTCTTCCCGCTCCATGCTCAGGTGTTGAGTTGTTTTTAATGTTCCGTTGGGGGGGTCACCAGCTGCCTGCATCTTGGCCCCAGTGGTGTTGTCTCCGGTCAGTCCTTGTGCTGCTCACCACTGGCCGGGGTGGGGGGGGTGGGGGGAATGTCTCATGGCTCGGTGGGGTGTGCAGCTGCACTCAGCAGGCGGCTCATCTGCTGGCCGCGGCTGCAGCTTCAGCAGCATGGCTGCCCTGGCTCTGTGTGTGTGTGTGCGCGCGCGCGCGCATCTTGACACACACAGGTCAGAGCATCTTGCGGCCAGGGCTGCCCACCTGGAGGCACTCGCCTGGCACTACAAGGACTGAGGTTGCATCTGCACTTTGCTTAAAAGACGATCGTGTAGGAGGCCAGGGGCCTGAAGGTGCTCATCGAAGCCGCCAGAGGTAGACTTGAGCGCCCCCTGGACGGGCTGCTGGGGAAACCCCGCCCAGTGCCTTCCACCGCCCATCAAGGGAGGCCCCGCCCACCCAGCCAAAGAGGACCCACCCTCCGCTCAGCTCCTCCCGCCAGGTGTGCAAGCAGAGCTGCGCGGCGTTGTGCGTCCTGGCGCTGAGCAAGCCTGAGAACAGCCGCGTGATCGTGGAGGGCGGCGGCGCCCTGGCTACGCTGAAGGCCATGAAGGCACATCTGCAGGAGGCCGGAGTGCAGGTGTGTGCGCGCCCGACCCCACAGCGCACAGATAAAGCCTGGAGGGCATGCCCGCGGGGTCCTGGGCGACGCTGGTCTTGGCACAAGAGGGACCTGAGCATGGCTAGGATGCGGCTCCGCCCTCTTCCCATGGCCTGCCCCAGGATGCGGGGAGCCACGCCCCCACTCCGAGCACTGGCATCCTGGACCCTTCCCGAAGCCCGTAGAATGTGTCCCTGTGGCAGTCACGTGCGGTTGTGGGGAGGACCAGGTGGATCGCGGCCCCGCGGCTCACGCTGCCGTGTGTCCCCAGAAGCAGGCCTGCATGCTCATCCGCAACCCGTTATCGCGCAGCCAGGCCTTCTCCAAAACCATCCTGGGCCTGGGCGCCGAGGAGCTGATCGCGGCGGCCCACCGGGACTGCGAGGACTCGGCCAAGGCGGCGCTGCGCGACCTGGGCTGCCGCGTGAAGCTGCGCGAGCTGTGGACGGGCCAGAAGGGGGACCTGGCGCCGTGATCCCCTGGTACCGCACCCGCAGAGCGCCAGGAGACGTCAGCACAGCTGGCGCACCCCGACCGCGCCGGCATGGCCCCAGAACGGGCGCCTGGCCCCTTCCACAGCACCGCGAGGGGCAAAGGCTGTTGGTATCCCCGTGTCCTGACCAGGCGCGGGGCTGGGCCCAGGGGCCCAAGCCAGGACCTGGCCCCTCCCCTTGGATGATGGGTGCGGGTTGGGGAGTTGCGATCCCACTGCGGGTGGCACTGGGCCTGGTATTTAGAATAAAGCTTCGATCCTTAGCATTGCTGGGACCCTATCCCCCGGTGTGGGATAGGATAGGTGTGGCAGGCTGTCACACCTAGTAAGAATGGGAGGGTTGTGGTCCTCCAGCCCCGCTCTTTGTCCCTGCGGACTGCACACTCCCTACATGCAGGACACCCCATCTTGATCTGCTGTGGGGGGGGCCAGAGGTGCTCTCCCTGTGACCCCCATATCCCATCTCCCCCTGAGCCCGCTTTATTTCCTCCCCAAGCTCCTCACATGCCCGGCAGGTACTCTGGTCTTGCTGGGGAAGGCTGGTGCCACCCCGTCTCATCTGTGCACCCTAGGACCTTGATACATGCTGCCCACCAGCCAGGTAGATCTAGAACAGGGCGTTGAGGAGTGCCCTCCGGTTCCCCCCATGCCTGGCCCATGCAAGGTCACCTGCTTGTGCTGGGGCCGTGGTCCTGCTTCCTGTGTCTTTGAGCTTCACCCACTCCCCAACATAGGAGTGGCAGGCCAGCAGTAGGGTTTGGGAGAGGAGAGGGAGGAGGGACGAGGACAACAGTATCTTCCCCTGGGCTGGGGCCGGACTTGGCCGTCATCCATCAGCAAGGCGCTAGGAGTCTGGGAGCAGCATGGAACCACCCCATAGTGAGCAGGGTCTCACTGAGGCTGGAGACCCTCAACACACCTGGGTTGTTACCTTAGCCCAAGCTCCCAGAGTCATGCCTTACAGAGACCCAAGTGTGTCCCCACCTCTGCCCTTAGGGAGACCCGGCCCGAGGATGCCCTACCAAGGTTGTCCATCCTGTAGGGCACTCCCTATCCTTATGGAAGCCACAAGGAGGAGTAAGCCCCTTGTATGCTCCATGTATGGGGCTGCCACTGTGCAGCCTTGGACAAATGGCCCAACATCTCTGAGCTATGGAGACTGACCGAATAAGATCATGTTTTAGCCTGGCTTCCCAGTCTCCACGGCTGTGTTCAAGATGCTCCCAGTTCATTTATGAAAGAGAGAGAGAGAGAGAAGAGGGAGAGAGGAAGGGGACAAAAAGGAGAGGAGAGGAGAGGAGGAAAAAGATAGATTAAAACTAAAACAACTGTGTATCTTGTACTTCCTCACACCACGGCCCACGTCCCCCATCCCTTTCTTAAAGTGGGTCCCTCCTTCCACCACGTGGTCTGGAGATGAACTTGGGGCTCCAGGTTTGCGGCAATTGCCTCCCCTGCTATGCTTTCTTGTTGACCCTCTCCTGACCATTTTCAAGGTGTATGTAGCTGGAGCTGGCCTCTGCTGCACATTGTTGCCAGGGATGGTTTTGAACTCCTGACCCTCTTGCCTCAGTCTCCTGAATGCTGGGGTGACAGGTGTGTGTCCCCACACCCTGTTTTTACTGACGCTAGACAGGGTCTGGCTGTATGGCCCAGGCTCGCCTGTGCATGCTCCCCCACTCCACCCTCTTTGTCTTTGTACTGTCATCCCCTCTCCGGGGCTGGGGCTTCGAACCCCGCTTTCCACACCGCGAGGAGACCCCAGCTCAGCTCTCGCCCTTTCCTGACCTCAGGCCCAAAGGCCTCCGGCTTCCGACGGCCCTGGTCCCCGGCCCAGCTCCAGACACGACTCTCTAGGATCCCTAAAGGGGGAAGGGGGGCAGCGTCCTGCTAGGGGCCAGGCAGGCTGCGCCCTGAGACCCAGCTGCGCGCTGGTGCTCCAGATATCGATGCGAGGACTACCGGGGCGGCGCGGGTGCTGCCGACCTTGGCACAGCAGCCTGGCTGGACCAGAGCCTGACCTTTGTCCCAGTTGGCGCTAAGCGCCAAGCACCAGCCGCCTTCCAGAACTCCCTTCCCCCCACAGCCTGCACCCCAGCGGCTCTCGCCCCATCCGGCAGCCGGCTGTCCCCTTCAGCACCAGATTTTCAGGGCCCGGACCCCAACCAGCTTGGCTGGGTTCCTCCCTTCCCCTGCCTCTCCCTGACCACTTCCCACCTCAAGAGGCCAGTTAAAGACAAAAGCAGGGGTCACTCATGGCTCCGTGTGCGTGGTAGTGGGTTCCTGGCATACAAGAGACCCCGATCTCATCTTCAAGCTGCAACTACCAGGCTCGGGTGACCCTGTCCCCCATCCGTCCCCGAGTTCAGGAGTGGAGGGTCAACACCCTCTACCCCTCCACCCACCAGGCGCCTGGACCCCCTCACTCCCTCTCCCTTCCTCCTTCTCCCTCCCAGCCTCTCCCCCCTTTTTCCCTCCCTCTCTCGTCCTCCTTTCTCTCCTTCTCCCTCTCCTCCTTCCCTCCCTCTCTCCCTGTCTCTCCCTCCCTCTTCTCTCCCTCTCTTTCCCTCTCTCCCTTTCTCTCTTCCTTCCTCTCTCTGTCCCTCTCTCCCTCTTTCACTCTCTCTCCCTCTCCCTCTCTCACATAAATGAATTTATATTTTTTACACTGAGCCGCAGCCCTCCCGACCGGGGATCTAGCAAGGTGGCTGCAAGACTGTGAAACCCCAGGACACGGGTCCCTGCAGCTCCCAGCCCCCTCCAGCCTTCTCCTTTGCTCAGTGAGAGGTTCTTGGGGGAATTATAATTTTGGGGCGGATCATTACAGTGCCTGGATTTCTGTCCCCCAACGGCAAATCTACCGGGACCCCCTCAGAGGCTTCAGACCAGGGTCATCCATTACCTTCTCAGTTGAACTTTGGGGTGAAGGGCTGGAGGGGGACAGGATGGGTTACACAACCTTGAAATCTGAACCCTTGCTGAGCTCTGGGCCCACTTCCTCCCAGGATCCACGGAGCGGAACCCGATCCTCGCGCGCCCCAGTCTTACAGGAAGGGGGGCCGGTTGTCTTTAAGATGAGAGCGCCCCAGAATCATAGATGCCCCTCAACTTGGGAGACTGCCAGGACACTCCACGCCCCCCCCCCGGACAGGCTGGTCGGAAGGAAAATGGGTGGATTAAAAGTATTATTTTTGGGGTGAGATTGACCTCAGCCTTCAGCACCCAAGAGCTCCCCGCTTTGCCGGAGGCAGGATAACCCGGGTTACTGTCCCAGCACGCTCCCAGACGCCCCCTGCCTTCAGAGCTGCGCGCAAGTGGCGCAGCTGCAGTGCTGTGTGACCTCGGGCAAACTGCGCAACCTCTCTGGGCTTGGCCAGAGCGGGAGTCTGTGGGCCGCGGGGCATGTGGTCAGGAAGACCGAGGGACCTCCGGGAGTGTCTGACGCCGGTGTCGTCCTGTCAGTGGCGCGCGGCGGGGGATGGGGTGCGGGGGCTAATGCCCCAGGGGCCCTTCCTCAAGAAGGTCCAAGCTGAAGTTCGCTTGCGGGCAGCGGTCGACTGCACCCGACGCGCCCCAGGCGGACACCCCGCCCACGGCTCAATCTTTGGCCGCTTGGCATGTCCGTCTTCATCGTCTTGCCCTATCACCGCTCGCCTCTCGGGCTCCGCCTTCCCCTTCCTTTACCGCCTTGCCCAGCCAGCGCCAGACTTGTGACCCCGCTTCTCGCCTTAGCGATTGGTCCCAGCACTGCCGCTTCCCTTCGGCCGCTCCAATCCCTGCGCGTTTCTCAGGTCCAGACTCCTCACACTTAGCCACTTTTATTATTTATTCAATTGTGCATATATGTGTGTGTGTGTGTTGGTGTGTGTGTGTGTGTGTGGTGTGTTGTGTGTGTGTGTGTGTGTTGTGTATGTTTGTAGAACTACGGACGAATTCGTGAACCACCATGGACGCCTACCACCTCCTCCTGCCCCGGGATTCACAGGCTCCGCCCTACCAGGACCAGAAACGTAGGCCGCCCACGCTTCCGCCCGGCGTCTATACGTGGGGTCTAGAGATCAGAACCTTCTGCCTGCAAGGTAGAGGCTTAACCCCTGAGTCACCTCTCCAGCCCCCCACACTTCGCCACTTGAGAGAGGCGAACCAAAGCCGCCTCCCCACGTAGCCCCTCTCCTTCTCCTCAGCGATTGGTCGAAAGAGCTGTCTGTCTTTCTCCAAGACCCGAATCTCCGGGCAGCCTCCGGAACCTTGACACCCAAGGAGGGACCACCCGGGAGAACCAAAACTGTCTCCCCCTCCCCCCCCCCCCCCCCGCAACCCCGGCTGTCCCTCAGTGATTGGTCCTGAGGACTGCCCGTGATTTCCAGACGCTCCAATCCGCGCGCGCCTTCAGGCGAGGCCTCCAAAGACGTTGAGAGGAACGGACCAGAGCCGCCTCTCCCCGGAGCCCCCCCCTTTCCGTCAGCCGTGGGCTAGTGGTGCTGCCTGTTTTCTGCGGATTCTCCAATCATCGCTCTCTTCCGGGCAGGGCCTCCTCAGATTCGCGTCTCCAGCCTCTCCCCTGCGGCCCCACCTTCTCCCAGCCACAATTGGTCGGCAGAGATGTCCGTCCGCTCGCCTCCCCTCCGTCCACCCGCCAATGCTTCCGTCCGCAGCGCTGATTGGCCGGGGTGTGGCCAATCCCGGCGCGGCATGCGCCCCGCCCCAGGCGTGAGCTGGGGAGCGCGAGGCGAGATTGTGGCGGCCGGAGCGACTGCGGCGGCGACGCGTTCTGGCAGGTGAGCGCGGCGAGAGGCCGCGGGGAGGCGGGGCAGCGGGGCGGCGGGGCGGGGTGGCGGCAGCGGCGTGACAGCCGCGTCGCGGGCGTCCACGCGCCGTGGGACTCGCACACGTGCCGTCCGCGCCGCGGGCCTCGGGGAGGGGGTGAAAGACCGGGTCCCCGCGGGTGAAAGCCCCGGGGCTGACTTCTGACCCCGCCGTGGCAGCGGTCCACCCCCTCCCGCAGCCTCGGCGGGGGGCTTCGAGTCCTCGCCCGGCGTCCGCCCGTGCACCTGCGCGCCGCGATTCGCCGGGTTCCCGAAGGGTCGCGTTTCTTTTTGCCCCCCCCTTCCTGGGCGGGCTAGACGGCTCGGGTCAGCTGCGAACCTGAGTGCCGCCGCAGCCGGGCGAGGGGGCACAGCCGGGCGCCCCGGAGAGGGGGACAAAAGGCGGCCTCGGCCCCGCACTTGAGTTCGAGGCCCGCACGAGTTCCGGAGCCCGTCTCCAAAATAAAATGCCAGGCAGACAAACAACCGAGACTGGTGGGTGGAGCACTCCCCGACACCCAGCCGCGGCACCCCAGAAAGCAGGTGCCACCCCAGCCCTCGGGAGGGGGAGAGCGGAGGAGCGCGACTTTCCGGGCCAGCCTGGGCTGCACCAGACCCCGGCTGCAGACAAGTAGCTCCAAAGGAATTCCAGGCCTTTAGTCACTGAGGACCCCCAATATAAAAACCTTGCAGCGTTACCAGCAACCCTGATCCTGCTTGGTGACTTCCTCTGTTCTTGGCATGCCTTGTGTTTATCTCTGGGTTCAGGAAGGAAGGGAACCCCCTTAGACCTCTGCCACTTCTACCAGTGGTACCTTACATGGATCCGGAAAGGTCGAGCGGCAAGGGGACGCCTGGGATCGGCGCCAGGCGCAAGCGAGTGCGGGGGCGGGCTAAAGATCTTGTGTGCTAATGACTGGCTGGTGCCCTGCACTCCCTGACCTTCCAGGGAAGATTTAGCCAATGCTTCCCGGGAGCTGGTGCAGGAACCAGATGTCCTCAAGTTTTCTCATTGGTATGTGTACCTCTCCCCACAGGGAAGTTTGGTTGCTGAGGGGCAGTTTGGGGGAGGGGACCAGGTTTCCCCTTGTGGACTCCGGGGTCTTTGAGAGGAGAGGAGTAGGCATGGCCTGGCGTTTCAGTGCTCAAAACCAGAAGTCACAGTGTGGCATCCCATCTGCCCAGCTCTTGGGAGGCATGGAAGCAGGAGGATCTCCCCCCAGCCTCTGATCTGCCCTCCCACCTTTGATCCACCCTTCTCAGATGTCTGTCTCTGGAGGAAGTTAAACATCAAACTGGCTATTCTCTGCCCTGACTAGATGGAAGTTGGGGGGCAGGGGGCCATGTCCCCATGCCGGTGACCTGGGCTTGTCCCTCAGAGCTGCACAATAGACCTGGGGAGCCACTTCCCAAGGTTGCCCTTTGACATGAGGTGGATACACGCAAAAACTTTTCGTTAAAAATTTGCATGTCCAGCTGGGCTTGGTGATGTCCTCCTAGCACCTGGGGGGGGATAGGCGTGGCAGGGGGTCGAGGTCACCCTCAGCTCTGCAGTTAGGTGAGATCCTGCCTCAAGTGAACACGTGAGTAAATGACATGTAGACTCTTTGTTTATTAATTAATTTAGAGGTTTTTTATGGATTGGAGAGGGGAGCACATGCCTGTGGTGCAGTGGGTGGGGGTCAGAGAACAGCGTTCAGAAGTCAGTTCTCTTTATCGGGGCTCCATGTGGATGGAACTCAGGTCCTTAGGCTTGCCTGCAGTAGCCTTCCGGTGGAGCCCTTTCACCAGCCCAAAGACGCTGTCTCCAAACCCCCCTGCACCTGAAAATCTGGGGAGTACTCTGGAAAAGAAAGTGTGGGAAGAATGAACCCAGCACCTGCCTCCAGGGGCAGTGCAGAGCCCCGCTGCTCCTCCTGGACACCGCTCTGGACTAGTTCTGCACAGAACCTGTGCAGCTTCACTTTCCTGCTGGGATTTTTGTTTCTGTATTGAGACTTGGGGGCTCCTGACCTGAGGAGGGGGAAGAGGAGAAGGGAGGAGGAAGGGAAGAGAAGGGAGGAGGGAAGAAGAGGAAGAGCAAGAGATGGAGAGAGGAGGTGGGAGGAGAGAGGGGAAGGAGGAGGGGAATTAAAGAGGAGGACACTTTTTTGAGTTAAGGGCAGTCGGCCAGCGCGGAGTAGGTGTGAATAGGAGTAATGAGGGGCGTCGCTAGAGGACTGGAAGAGTCGATTTTTGATGAAATAGTCTGCACTGCTTTTAAGGTATAGTGAGAAAAGTTATCCATTATGGGTCGCAGGTGTCTTTAGTTGGTTTTTGTTTCCTTGTCCTGCTTCTTTGATCACCCTTGTTCTTTTTTTATTGTTTTTTTTTTTGTAAATTCACATTTCCCGTTGTCTTGTTTTGTTTCCGTTTCTTTAAATGGTTTTGGTGTATTGGTAACTGGACCACGTACCACAAATCTTCACCACTAGACCGGCCTCCTTTTTTTACCTCTGCCCTTTTCCAGCCTCCCCCCTCCACCAGGACCATAATGCACGGCCACCCCCCTTCCGCCTCCTCTCTATTCCCTTGTGTTCTAGGTGTCCACCTCTTTCCCCTTCCTCCGCAATTCGCCCCCCCTTGATTCCCCCATTGGGCAATTGTAGGTCCTAACACACCTCCTAGCCACCTTCCCCCCCCTGTCTTGATGCGTCCCTTACTTATCCTCTGTTTCTTCCATTCTTCCCCTTTCTCCGCCTTTTTCCTCCCTTTCCTGCTCCTCCTCTTCCCTTCCTCCTCCCTTTTCCCCTCCTTCCCTCCTTCCCTCTCCTCTTCCCCCTCCTCAGGCTGGGAGCCCCCCAGTCTCAACACAGAAACCAAAGTCCCAGCAGGAAGTGAAGTATGGATCTGGGATTGGAACTCAGGATCTTCTTGTGAAACAGTCTTAACCGCTGAGCAGTCTCTGCAGCCCCATGTTTTATCGCAGCACTTCCTGTTGTCTAATTTGACTTCTGTTAGTTAATGTGTCGCATTATTGTTGTGTCCACTCATGGGGCAGCTTGGGGGCAGCGGGCAGTTCGGTGGAGCAGGTTTTCTCTTTCTGCTCTTCCGAGGGGCCCAGCTTGTCTATTGACCCCCTTTGCTTCTGAGCCACCACCCACCCGCCGCTTGGTCTTCCCATGAGCTGGCTGTGCGCTGGTCACCCCAGTGCTTGGGAGGTGGAGGCAGGAGGATATGGGTTTGAGGTCAGCCTGGGGGTCCCATTGCCTGGCTGATGAGTAAACTTTGTCTTACTCAGGCAAGGATCGCTGTGCTCTGGTGTCCCACTGGGGCGGGCTTCGGGGACCCTGGGGGAGGTAGGAGCTAGGGAACTGGAGAGTGACCCCCGCAGATGGCCCCTCTGGGAAACCACAGCCCCCCCTGTCCCAGGCCACCCAGGCCCTGTCATTGGGGCAATAGAGCAGACGAGGCCGCTGGGCGCTGCCCACGGGCTTAGTGCATAGCAAGACCTAGGGGAGCCGCAGGATCAAGACCATCTGGGCAGAGTAAGAGTCCCCAGAGCAGAACGTGGGGCTAGCCTGGGGTGTTGGCACCCATGCCTGTCAGTCTGGTTGTGACAGTGGGATCTGAGTTCAAGGTCATCCTCCCTGTGTGGGAGGCAGTCAGGGCTATGAGAGGCATGAAGAAGGCAGGAGGAGAGAAAACAAACAGATCAATAGGGGTGGGGGAAGAAGATAAAAAAAAACTAGACTTTTCCTGAGGAGTCACTTTCCCCCAGCCTGATCTCCACTTTAACCTTCTTTTGTCAATTCCAAAAAAAGGGAAAAAAAATCCATAAGGCAAAACCACCAAAATACATCATTTTCCTCCTCTCCCTCCCTCCCTCTCTCTCCCCCTTCCTTTTCTCCCTCTCTCTTCTACTCTCCCCCCCCTCTTCTCCCTCTCTCCCTCTTTCTCCCTCTCTCTTCTACTCTTCCTCCTCCCTCCCGTCTAGTTTTTAACTTTGTCTCATTGCCTGAGTTGTTTTCAATACAAGTTGTGCAGGCCCTGCATTTGCATACATGTGATACTGTGCTTGTTGGGTTGTTGCGTGCTGTGGGGTGTGTGCATGAACAGGTAGGGTCGTCATGACCACTCAGGTCCTATAGCCTCTGCCCCCTTTCGTACGTGCGGAAGCCCGCGCATGCTTCTCCTGTTGTGCTCCACTGCTTACTCTGCAAGCCAGGTCCCGGAGTCGGTCTGGCCTTGAACTCTGGACCCCAAACTACGTGTGGTTTCCGTGGCTTTCCCTTTATGATGCTAGGGAGGGACCCAGGGGCGGACATGTGGCATGACCACGCGCCTGCGCATGCGCATCCGCAGGGCACATTGGGGGGCCGATGGGAATAAAAGGTGTCTCCAACAGATGCTCTGGCTGTAAAGCTGGGGTCTCATGAACCCACCCCCAGCAGTCACGCAGCCTATAGGGAATGTCGGGGCAAGGCAGGGGCATAGTTTAGGGTGATTCCCAGACCCGGACCTACAGGACTGGAATGACAGGCAGGAAGACACAGCCCACTGGGTTGGTTCATTGTGTTGCAGTTCAGGCCTGCCCTGGTTGCTAGGGATAATGACATCAAACAGCTTAGTGAACAAGAGGGTGTATTTTCTTAGGATTTCCAGTACAGTCTGTCCAGCTTGATGGGAAGAGGTCATACCAACCCCAGGGCCGAGAGAACTGGCCACACTGTCTCCTACATAACCTACTTAGAGACAATAATAACCTCATTTGCCAGACCAGCATCGTCTGGCCGAGTATACACAAGAGTCAACTTCCTCAACCATCTTCTCCGTGGTTTAGTTGGCAGGGCCTATCCCACCCACTATGAGCTGGGCCTTCCCCACAGTCAGACAATCTGCAGGTTTGCTTCCTGGGGCTCAACTCAACACTAATTCTCTACATAGAGCACAAGGCTCAAACCTGCAGCAGTCAAGTTGACCCTGAGCCCTAACCATGACACATGGATCTGGGGATCTGAACTCAGGTCTTTTTGAGTGTTACCACAAGCACTTTAACTTCTGAGCCCCCAGAATGGCGCCTGGGGGCAGCTGGGCATGGACAGTTGGCTTCTCGCCGAGTATCTGACCTAGTGTACACCTGGGCGTGACCGCATGGGCAAGCACCCCTAAGAGACCAGTTTCCAACCTGCTCAGGACTCCCATGGGCTCAACAGTCCTGCCAGGGTCCCTGAGATTCTGATCGCCATCTTTGGTGTCCCGGAGAGCTTGCACAGGGAACTCGGGGAGTCCTGGATGCCCGCATCTAGGAGGGCAGGACGCGTTGCGAGGCTGGCATTAGGCGGCGGACAGCACAGCACTGTAGGCAGAGGATATGTAACTCGAGAATGAGGCTGTCCTCTCCACACAAAGCAAAAACAGGTGGAGTGGGAGACTGAGTGAGCGCACCCCCTCCGAGCTTGGGTGACAAGTGGGGTGTATCTTGATCCACCTGCTTCAGAGAAAAGAGAGAGAGGGGGAAAATGAGGAGAGGAGGGGGGCGGAGATAAGCTGGGGGGGGGAGTTCAAACAGCATGGGGGTAGCACTCAACCAGAAAGGGATTGGAAGGAACAACATCTGGCAAGGCCCAGGCATTGCATTGGGCAGGGAGCGTATGGCGGGCCTCTCGGGCCCCCGGTCCCTCGGGTGGTCATGAAAGAGAGCCCATCCCTGTAAGACGAGACGGCCGGGTCCGCAGGCCTCGGTAGGATACGATGCTGGGGTTTTTGGAGGGGCTGTAAAGACAGCAGAGGAGTTTGCTCAGTTTAGCACAAAGCGACAAATCAGAACTCACTCATTCATGGAGTGGTGCAAATGACCAGGCAAGGCCAACTGCCCCTCTGTGGTCAGAGCCCAGGGTGAGGTGGGGGCTCAGCAGATAAGACCGCTACTGAGGAGATTCAATCGGATTTGCTTGAAAGATGAGTGAAAGCCGCTGGGCTTGTGACGCCCAGGTAGGGGACACAAGCTTTCAGGAGGCCAGTCCCCATCTCGGGCTGAGACACCGCCACAGACGGTCTCTCAAAGGTGAAAGGCCTGAGTTTGAATCCCAAGCAGAACCTGGGGGGCAGGGGAGCTGGTGTAAGGGGAGCAAGGTGCAGGGGAGCTGGGTGGTGTGCCTCACTTCCGGCCGGGCGTGGTTGGCAGAAGATGGGGAAAAACCAGAGCAAAAGCATTAAAAAGGTTTAGAGCAGGGCAGGAAGGTGGCTCAGGGGTTAGGCCTACACCGTGGCAAGGTGGAAGGTCCCTGAGTTGCGGGATACCAGATCCCAAGTATACACAACCAAGGTGGAAGCAGGGGGCGGCCTGTTTTCTGGTTCTGTAGGGCGGAGCCTGGAAATCCCGTGGCAGAAGGAGGTGGAGTAGTCATGTGGTTCCAAATTTGCCATGGTTCTACACATACACAGACACACACAGACACACACATGCGCGCCACTACGCACATGCACAAAGTTGAATAAATAAAAAAAAAAAAGTTAAAAAAAAAAAAAAAAAGGAAAGAAAAAAAAAAAAGAAAAAAAAAAAAACAGGGCGGAAGATCCAGTGAGAAATTCCGCAGAGGAAAACCACCAGTCCTCTTTCTCTCGCTCGTCTGGCTCTCTCTCTGACTCTTCTTGCCCTACTCTTTCTCCCTCCTTCCCCCACATTGCTGGGGGCAAACGGGCCACTTGCCTCTGGGCAGCAACTGAGCTGTCCCCAACAGCAGATCAGGCAGGCCCACAGAATCAGTAGGATATCCGGAGTGTGGGGGTTTGTGGGTTTCATGTCTGTGAAGTGCGCGGAAACGACCTTGGTCTGGTGGCTTCTGACAACTGAAGCAGGAGGAGGCCCTGTTGACACTGGTGAATCCCCATGCGACATAGGGGCCTAGTG